>CAHIKZ030001746.1:1960000-2042500 GCA_903632075.3 Acanthosepion pharaonis | reverse complement strand
ATATATATATATATATATATATATATATATATATATATATATATATTTGTATGTCTCATTAAATAATATAGACAAGTTTTGTCTATTTATTTTAAGCAAATTCCTTTCATATCATCAGATAAGCTTAATAACATTAACATTGAAAGACGAAAGCAAAGCACCATATTCATACCTGTTTTTTAATCTTATCTAAGCTTTCGGCTTACATAAGCCATCATCAAAGACGACAAGTACATTACAATAAATTAAACAGTACACGGACATAGCCATAAGAGTGAAAACGAGAAGTGTTAAGTATGGGAAGCCGTTGGTATAAACTTCCTTTACAGAGAGAATGCTACAGTTCTCAATACAATTTTGGTGTAGCAAGCAGAAAATTATCTATAACTTCGTACTGTGTCTTCCTCTTCTACGAAAATGGACCAAGCCTAAATGAACCAACTAATGTCTAAGAAGATACTATCAAATGCTATAGTAGATCGTTTATCATGGAGTAGGTGTCGGATGTCATCGGTGTCCGACGGAAGTCGACGAAGCGATGATTATACAGTACTGAGCAAAAGTAAATGAACACCTAATAATAATATTCAAAGATTAATATTATTAAATGAACACCTAATAATAATATTAAAGGATTAATATTATTGAATGAGCAACTAATAATAACATTAAAAGATTAATATTATTAAATGAACACCTAATATAATATCAAAAGATTAACATTTTAAATAAACACCTAATAATAATATTAAAAGATTAATATTATTAAATGAACAAGTAATATAATATTAAAAGATTAATATTATTAAATGAACACCTAACATATTAAAACAAAAACAATGTTATATTCCAGCTTGATAAACAAATTTGAATGTAGTTGGAATTCTTTTAAATAAGGTTCTTCTTAGTGAACATACATTTTAATTAATGTTTGTTGACTATCTGGAAAAACAGCCAATTTTATTATCTTAGGAGTTCACTGATATTGTTTTTTTTTTCAAATGGACATTGGCAAACCACAATTAATAATTTCATCTGTTTTCATGCACCATACCACCAGCAAAAGTTATGTGTGAAAATATACATTTTATACCGCTCAGGCAAGTCCAAGATGTTACAATAGCAATTGATGCTTTCATACCATCCTACACCAACGAAACACAACGACGTGTGGAAATGTCCATCCAACAAAGTACACAGTCTTATAGAAAGAGTAGTCGATACACCGAGGAACAACGGCAAAGGTGATTACAGCCAAAATGTTGCAACCAACAATACAGGCTTCTCAAAGTCTTCCATGGCAGGGCATATATTATGAATAAAATAATTAGCTCCTAAGAGAATCTGGTATATAGGCACACCGGAGAAAGTTAGTTCAATGCCATATCTTCATATTATAAATTACCATATATTAATAATATATATATATATATATATATATATATATATATATATATATATATATATATATATATATTTTTGGTTGGATAGATGTGAGTTTGTGACCATGGGTTTCACGCTTTAGCGATCGTCAGACAAACTGATTAATGTTTTAAAAAATTTGGGTTTATGTAGATTGCGTGTATTGGTGTTATTGTGGAAGTGGTGGGGAAATTTCGTCGTTTTTCATTCATCGTACTAACGCAAACATCGATGTATGCGGACACATATACACACTTGGTCGTCCGTTGGGACTCATACATATATAAACATATGTGGGCAGTTTCGGCTATGACACATGTATGTATACGGGTGGTGTTATATCTATACATACGCATTTGTATGTTGAAATGTTGAAATCTAAACATTGGAAGTGTGACGGAAATGTCTCGTTGATGTGTACATGTCATATGTATTTTCCAGCTGGAAAATATTTCCTCGCATGTATGTATATGCCTGTGGTGGGGTTTGTGCAAAATTATGATAGGTAAAGATTATTATTATTTATATTCATTTTAAAAAATTTTTTAAATTTTTAAAAAAAGAAAAATAGGGCTTTATTTGTTATATTTAAAGCTGGTTATTTGTTTGTTTTTGGTGACTGTGTGTATGTAACAGGTAGAAATTTGTAATCCTGATTGGTTAATTTATATGGTGATGTTTAGTTTAATATTCAATGTGCTGGGTGAGAGGGTAGTTCAATTTAATAATGGGTTTATATTGTATGATGTGGTAGTAATGTTTCAAGGGATTGGAGACAGAAATTAAATTGTGATTGTTGGTGGTTTGTTTGTTTTATCCGTTTGGTATGAATTCGGATAATAGGTACTTGTTCTCATGCCTACATTTGGAGATTATCTCTGATTTTTTTTGTTTAGTAAGTTCTTTTTTGCGGTTTGTGTGATATTATTGCTACTTTTTCGTGTAGGCAAAGTAGGCATTTTTTCGTAATGTTGTTGTAGGCAGGGGCTTTTTTCAATATTTCCCAACTTATTGTTGGTGTGATGTTTTTGTCTTTTTGCTGCCATATGTATGTAGAAAGTGTTGTTGTTCGAATATTTCCTGTTGTTGAATGAAAGGTTGTGATTGTTATTCCTCATTTTGAATGGGCCTTCGGTGGCACCGATTTAGTGCATAGTGTTGTTGTTTGTACTTACCTTGGCCATGTATATAGTGTTCGTAAGTTGGCAATTTCCTTGGAGTGGACATGTTGTTCTGTTTCTGCAGTTGCATATTGGATCCTTGGTTACATTTTTGTAGGTTGTCATTTTTTTTTTGTGGCTTTTAATTATTTCTGTTATGTTTTTTGTACAGCTGTAGCTGATCTTTACGTTATTTTGTTGAATATTTTGATAATTTGTTTTCTTCAGTGAAGTGTTTTCTATTAAGTTTAGGAATATTTTGCCTATGTTCGTTTTAACAGTTTTGTTATATGGTGGATTAAACCAGATAATGCTTCTCTTTCTGTTTCTGCGTTTTGGCTGTGGAGGTATATATTGTAGTTGTTGTGCGTAACCACTTGCTTTTAGTGCTTCGTTGTATGGTGCTTTTTTACTATTGAAAATGTGTATGATAGATGAGTTCTCAGATAGTCTGCGGCTGATTGATTTTAGTATTTGTTTGATGATAGAAGGTGGATGGTTGGACGATGTGTGTACGTAAGTTGGGGTGTCATTTTCTTTTTTTTATGGTTCATACGTGTTGTTGATCCAGTTAAGAGTGACGTCAAGGAAGTTTACTGTTGTTGTGCCTGTATTTATCTCTATTTTGAATCCAATGTTTTTTAGGGCGTTCACTATTTTCTTCCTGAATTTGTCTAATTTGGGGCCATTGGATTCCCTTATTAAGATAAGACCGTCATCTCTGTATAATCCTGTGCCCTTTCTCTCCAAATATGTTAGCTCTATCTCTGATATTGAGCGCTTTCTAATAAGTACCGCGCATATAATATATAAATAATTATACATATTTGTTTATATTTATATACACTTTTCACATATATATATATATATATATATATACATTAAGAAATGGACAAAGTCCGACAATTTATTAAAGACATTTTTATGTTTAACATTCTTTTTATAGATACAAGTATTTTAAGTAAATGCTCTGTTTATAATAAACAGTATTAAATAACATTTACCGGCCTGAATGTCCGAGAATTCTTCATAGAAAATATTCGTCCTTTGACAGGATTCGAACCTGCATCCTATACGGAGCCGTCATTTAGCTTGACGTGCCTAACCTCTCGGCCACAAAAGATCGTTCGGTTGGCAAGGTCGAATTTACTGCTTATAAACTTCAATCTTCCATGAATCTCATACATTCATAACTGCTCATGGCGTATCAAATGTAAACAAATGACTTCATACATAAAGAAATGGACAAAGTCCGACAATTTATTAAAGACATTTTTATGTTTAACATTATTTTTATAGATACAAGTATTTTAAGTAAATGCTCTGTTTCTCGGACATTCAGGCCGTAAATGTTATTTAATACTGTTTATTATAAACAGAGCATTTACTTAAAATACTTGTAGTATGTAGTTTATTGTTTTACCTGGTATTCACAAGTAGTTTATCGTCTTACCTATCACGCTCAGTGAGAATCGAATTTCTTAATCTGTCGTAATTGATCGAGCGAGACACGCTGGCTAAACATTACGCTATATATATTAAAATTCACCCACGTTGACAGGATGAGGCACAATGTCGGTTTAACATGGTGAGCCTGAACGTTTGCACCGGATCAGAGTTAAAAAATCACGCAGTTGCGTTAACATCGGTGTTAAATTCGATCCCGATTCCTTCGTGTAATGAGAGGAATGCTACTAAGGGCAGCTGTACCTCGGGCAAGGTTACTTCTGTTTTTTCACCTTCACTCTGTCCGCAGGCAGAGACACAAATGAGTTGAGCTCCGCCCGAATAAAGAGACACAACTGAGAGAAAACGGTTTTCTACGGTGAAGTAGTGGATAGCGGAATTGAGGAATCATGGAGCCGAGTTCGAATTCCAGTCAAAATCCATTAAATTCACTTGCGTTCTTATATCCTTGGAAAAGGTATGAACCCTATTCTTTTCCCCAGCTATGGGTAAATACAATTAACAGACAGGGTTCTATAGCCTTGGATAGAAACCGGTCTACCACAGAAAGAAATGGTAACCTACTACGGGAAAAATCTGCCTCATCAGTATGTATCGAAAGATACATGATCGCTTAAGCATATATCACACATATTCATGAATTATTCATACAAAAAAAAAATGCAAAGGTTAATGATTTAATTGGCGAGAAAAACATCGTTGCAAATAATTCAAATAATATACAAAACCCCCCGAAACTGTTATGAATGAAAAGATCCTTGTTTCTGTAAATTTCTGTTGCATTAGTTCTTATTTTTACTACAAGCTTTCGTCTGTTCCTACAGACATCTTCAGGTATGGAATTTGTAAATTGATTACACGTTTATCGAAATTATCGAAATATAATATATATATATATATATATATATATATATATATATATGCATTCAGTCCCAAGCAAGGCGGGAAGCCACTAGCACGCAAGGGTTTACAGAGTTGGAGCAAGAACAAAGAGGAGTGATAGAGGAAAGGATAAAGAGAAGATTAGGGGATAGATTAGGGCATCTGGAGACGTTGATTGACATTATATTTTAATAGCTGGAGATTATAGCTATCAGGAAAAGAAGAAATGTGGAGGGGGTTCCACAGGCGAGAAGTGCGAGACATGAAGCTATTGCAGTAGAAGAGATGGCTACATTTAACAGTTTCACCAGTGAAAGGTTGAGAGCGAGATGCCAGCATAGCTGATCGCTTAAATTCATGAAGTCTGGGAACCAGCGAAAGCAGCTCATCGGAGCAGTTACCATGAAAGTATTTGTAAAAAAAGACAGAGAGAGGCAACGGCACGTCTGTGAGAGAGCGGCTGCAGACTAGATGCCAGATCAGGTCCAATTACATTGCATATCCGTCTTTGGATTTTATCAAGGACCTTGAGACAAATAGAAGGGTTTCCAGACGATATATGGCAGCAATATTCCAATCAAGGGCGAATGATATATATAACTTTTATTCCAAATTAATTTCAATAAAAACAAAATAAATAGAATAACATATGTATTTTTTTTCTTTTTTCATCAGTAATTTTATAATTTTAAAGTTAATAGAGATTAAATTTAAATTCTAAAATTGGTAATTTTTAATTTCATATTTTATCCTATAATTTAATACTTTAGTTAGAAAAAATTCTATTTTAGTCTAACCTCAACATTAAGGCATTAAATAGATATTATAACCTTTGTTTATTATCAAGTTTTTTGAATTCTCATATACTTTTATTTTGATTGGTCATTTCAGCTTATGTAACAGCGTTTCCCCTTGCGAGGGATGTTTGATTGATTTTAACCTTTTAAAACACTTTATTCTACATTCAACATCATCACTTGATAAGACACCAGAAGTGTTGAAAGAAAATGGCTATTTTTTTTAAGTCATTTTATAACATATTTATGTTATAATTTTCGAATAAATAATTTTATTTGCTCTACACTGTATTGAGCAATCTTCTAAGAATAGTAATTATTGGCATTTATTCCGTATACACCAATCCTATACTCGTTTATATATATATATATATATATATATATATATATATATATATATATATATATATATATATATATATATATATATATATATATATATTTATTATTTATATATATATATATATATATATATATATATATATATATATATATATATATATATATATATATATATAGAAATTAAGCAGGATTTGAGATAATTAAGTAATTCATCGAGTCAAGAAGAAACCTCAACAGAATGCTGTAAGGTTCTTCTCCGTCACTGAGGCCTGTTAGTACAGTTGGTATGACGTTTACCTGTCAATATAACTGTCCGGATTTCTATCCTCGGTAGTGGATGCGCACTGATGAGTCCCAAATATAGAACGAAACGGCCTTCCAGTGCCTTTCTGTTAAGATTTCTTCTAGACTCGATGAGTTATATATATATATATATATATATATATATATATATATATATATATATGTGTGTGTGTGTGTGTGTGTTTGGCTGTATGTTACTTTTCGCATTGTAAAACATTAAAATACACACACACACACACACACATATATATATATATATATATATATATATATATATATATGAAAAATGTGTGTATATATATAATTATTTATATATTATACGCACGGTACTTATTAGAAAGCGCTCAATATCAGAGATAGAGCTAACATATTAGTTATATCTAACACACTCCTTAGTTGTATCTGATCTAGCGAGGCAAACTTACTAATAAGTATATCACCTCGAAGTGACCGGAAACCCGCTATCATATGCTAAAATACTGTTGATGACAACGCGAACTGAAATTCCCCGATGATTCGCTGCGAATTAAATAACATATGTACCTCTACACACAACTAGATGGGATTTCTTTCAATCTTCTTTTTTTTTTTTTTGTATTTTACTTTTGTCATTCAGCCAAGTTTCCTGTGAATCTTCAATATTAATTACACATTTCCAAGTAGATGCCAAGACGGAAGTAGTCGCAGTGTAAAGAAAAGAAAAGAAAAAAAAAGAAAAGAAAAAGAAAAGAAAAGAAAAGGAAGCGGGTAATACAAATAAGGTGTATAATAATGTGCTTTTGGGTGGTGAAGGGGTTAAAGTTGTAGACAGAGTTTAAGGGTTATGAAACACGTGGAAGTGGGACGATAAGAACCGAATAAATGTATGTCTGGAGTCTTAAATTATCTCAGCCTAACGGCTTCGATTTCATTCTAATTGGGGTATAGAGGAGCAAGCAGGCTTTAACAATTTGATGTTCCTTTTACTGCACATTCCATTTCACATAAGTCTGTGTGTGTGTGTGTGTGTGTGTGTGTGTGTGTGTGTGTTTTACGGCCTTATAAAGTTTAAACACATGTTTACGTCCGATCACTGAAGTTAAGCAAAGTTCTGTCTGATCTGTACCTAGACGAGGGACCTATTGGGTGCCGTTAAGCTTGGATATGCGTGTAATATATAGGATAACGGCACGGAATTATAAAATAGAGAGTCGAGTTCGAATGCCAATCAAATGTGTTATATTCAATTATGTGCAAAAAGAAAGAAAGAAAAGAAACAACAGCATGAGCCATGTCTTTAATCGATACCCAACTTTCTTTCCATTTTCTCTAAATCTATATGGTGTTGCACGTATTTCGTTCATCGTATTATGTAAAACCAAATTTCTCCTGCATTAAATATATTTTGCATCTGTATGGAGATTGTGCATCATTTATTTGTATATAACAGGACTGACATTGCATAATAGTTCTCTACTTTCTTTTTCTTTATTTCTAATGAAATTTTTCTCTTTCTTAATACTTTGCTTAGCCTTTAGGAGGCAATTTTCGCTAACCCAATTCACGTTCGGTTTTCAGTGACGCATTTTCCGTCCTCTATAGTAAGGTATAATGTAACCGTTTGAAATCTGGAAAGAGATACTGGAATAAAAGAATGACTCTAATATTCATCGTCACACACGTGTTCAGTCCATAGTATCTTCAGCATCCTTCTATTCGATTTTATTTTTTACATAGTGTCTATAGCGAATGATAAAACCTATTAAAAGTAGTTGGTTGCCATTTCTTTCTGTGCTAGAGCGGTTTCTATCAAAGGCTATAGAACCCTCTCTGTCCTGCAATTTACCCATAGCTGGGGAAATGAATAGTGATTACATTTTAAAATCATCAAATTATTTCTCATTCTGCTTAACTATATAAATCATTTCGAATGAAGAGATTTTCAAGGCAGAATCAATATGGTTGTGAACAAAGAACTTTGATTCTGTTTTTGTTTTATTTGTGAATTGCCATCACTTTTTGTGAAGAATAGAAGAATAGATTCCGGTTGAATTCTCCAAGGATATGAATTCAATGTTGTCCTTCACTGTCTTGTATTTCAAAGTAGAGATCTGTACCATCATATTTTACTCGTCGACGCAGATTAGGTGCAAAGGTGTATACATGCTCTTCTCACAAAGCGTCTCATTCGGGATTCAAAGGAAATTATGACAGGCAAGATCTCGCAAAACTGGTTGCATCGGGCTATCGGATGCTTGATCTGTCAAAGTTCGCCTTGCTTACGCCAACCAGACTGGCGCTGCCCTCTTCCGTGGGTTTGGCCGTAAAAATCACTCATTTCTCTCAGGTCATCGAAAGGAAATATTAAGATACCTGTGATTTGTGTCAAGTGTTAAAAAGAGTGAAGTTATTTTAGTCAGTAGAGATGAATGTGATTCGAACAAGAATTTGGTATCGACTCCCAAAATCGATTTGCAATCAGTTTTAAAGCTAGCTAGGCCAAGAGCATGATCCCAAAAGGTTTAGTGAATAGTACTCAAGTGTTATTGCACTATGTAGGATGTATTTTCGTTAATATAAAATCGCTAACCACTATCAATCTAAGTAATGTCATTCTAACTGAATTTTTAATGTTCGTTAGAAACAACAACAACAAAAAAAACGATCATTTTTTATTTGTATTTTACGACTTACCAACCCGTTGATATTTAAAACGGAAATATATTTTATGTTGTCAGAATAATCTTTTTCGAGTGAATATTTCATTAATAATTTTTTGGAGAATAAATTTGACTTTTCCAGGGGCAAGGCTTGCTATTTAGTCCACAGTTGCTGGAGGATAAAATAGATACATAGCCTTACCAATGCTATTGTTACTTGTGAATATAACGAACCAGACTGGAATTCGAAACCGGCTCTTTGATTTATGATTTGAAGCCACTATCTATTAGACTACACTCCCATTCCTAATAGAGGGAGCACGTTATAAATGAGTAAAGAACATTTTAACAAAATTCATATATTTAACATTGAGTCAAAATGCTCGTTATGAAACATGTCTGTGAAGTACCACACTCAACATGTAATGTAACTTCCTACATCAAATTTGGTCGTAAGCAGTAATATCATTGATTATTCTACCAATATCTAATGCTGTTTCGTAAATCAATATTTTACGACTGGAAAACATGTTAATAATATTTATATAATCATTTATTTTCTTCAACGAAGACGGGGACGGGATACAATTCAGGACATTGTGTTTGTTCCATAAACCCACAGAAAAGTTTGATATTCTTTAGTATGATGAAGAGATATTGGTAAAAACCCTATGACAATTACATAAATCTATATGGAAGAAAAAATTAAAATAAATAATATTTTAAATATTTTGATTACCTGTTAGTTTCACTATGTTAAAAATAATCTCTTTCTTAGAGGAATTTTGAGAAAGCAACACAAAAATGGAGAAATTTAAAAGAATTGCTAAAATGATTGAAATTGCAATTTCGATAGCTTTTTGATTTGGACTCACTTAATCTGTCTCTATTTCATAATAACATGGCGTTCAAATGTTCAGATGAACACCGCTCTTTAGTTTAACAAGTTCATATCTACTGCCACAGAGTTTGATTCAGCTCATTTCACCCTTATTGCAAATGCAAGGAGAAATTTGCACTCCATAAACCTTTTCTCCAAGAGAACTGCCAATGTGTGGAACAAACTACCGCGCAGATTCTCCGCTGAACACTACAATTCCGACCAATTTAAGTCAAGGATCAGTTAATACCTATCTTTTTATCTTCATACACTTGACTTCTTTTAACTGTAACACACTAACTTCAGTGATTCTTGAGTATTATATAAAGTGAACGTTATTATAACAAATATTTTAAACATTAATAATCTTTTTTTTTCTGAAAAAAGGGTTAAAAGAAACTTGGAGGTTTTCCGTTGATCACTCATGAAGTAAAACATTTAATACTGTCCTCATTAGAATCAAGGCGAATTCATCAGGTCATGACAGCACCCATCTTCTAATACAACCCTCCAAAATTCAAAGCTATGATTATGCCCCACCCCCACCTGTAACGAGAAGATGTCATCTCTCACGCTTGGGCTGATTCGTGGGACCGGCTGATGTAAAGATCAAAATAAGGCATTGGTGAGCGAGAAGGCTGAAAAATGAAAGCATTTTTCGGATATAAGGTCTGACCAACGGCAACTCTGATCAGAAGAGATGTATGAGTTTCCCAGTTACTGAGATGTGATGTATTTATTCCTCAATTTTATACCTTGCTTGTACGTGCCGAAAAAAATGAAACCTTAATTAAAAAAAGAAGGAAATTTACTGTCTACTGCGCATCAGATTTCATCGTATGAATAGTAGGTCAAGCTGAAAAAGACGGACGCTTAGCCTGTCATCGTCGCGTTCAATATGATGCTATTGATATAAAATGATAAGCGGAGCTCGGTTAATCAGAATCGGCAGCGGAATAAGTAGGGCCATACGGAGAAAAAGGAGCAAGCCTCGCGATTGATATTGATACGCTATAGAATATATCGAGTACTCGAAAGAGAGCAAGGCGATTGGGATGGTCAAAGGGGAACTGTAAGTACGTGAACAGCGGAAAATGGCCCGTGCCACACACAATAGACATGATATCTCCGCAAGGAAAAAATAGTTCGCGTGTCGCTCAACGGGAAGAAACATGACCCCTCTTGTTTGACACTTGCGACCGCCACCAGCCGATCTTTCTTTAAGCATGTTTAAATCGCAGATCTTTAAATCACGTTTCAACTTGTGATTTTCTGTATAGCAGTACAAGCATCATTCGCGCCTATTTCCATCTGTTCAAACGCAAGCATATCGGTGCCTTTTTAAACACACGCATATATATAAATATATATATATATATATATATATATATATATATATATATATATATAACACACACACACATATATATATATATATATATATATATATATATATATATATGTAATGATCTAAATAAAAAATTCGATCAACCATATATATAAGCGATTACATACACATATAAGTGAGTAAATAACTATTTATATAATCAACAAAACTGTACTCAATGTAGTTAAGCAGCTATAACGTCAATATTAATAATTACACATATACTTACTTTTACAATTCGACAGAGTTTCATGACTTTGCCAATCATCGCGTACAAAAATTACGTAATTATATGCACCTAATTGACTGGCAAAGTTATGAAACTATTAGTCTTACTGTAAACACACACACACACACACACACACACATATATATATATATATATATATATATATATATATATATATATATGAGATAACCATATATAGTTTTTTTTTATATCAAGAACAGTATTGGGGAAATTGTATGACAAAGAGGAAAAGTTTACTTGAGTCGCGTTTCGTCCTTTATGACTTCATCGGATTAAATTTCTTATGTTGGTATGAAATCACATCCGCGCGACAGTGGGGTATTACGATTTTCAGAAATTTTTATTTTATTTGTTTATTTACGATAAAAGGTACACTTCAGGCATTTACATCGTAGTGCATTATTCTATCCTTCGATCAGAGTAGTGTTATTTATGTCAACATTGTAGTCAGTCACGTTAGGATGAGCAAGCAGATCATTTGATGTATTATTTTATAAAATGTTCCTTTTGTGTTCATTTAATATTGTAATTAGATTCTTTATGGTTTCTCCTACGTATTGTTTTCTCCTATGGATTGTAACAAATATTAGAGACGAGGAGTAAACCGATCGTTCAGGTTTCAGCTTATTGTTTTGTTTCGTAATGATTAAATCTTTTATTGTTTTGGATGTAGTAATAACAACTTTTGTGCAAAGGTTAGATAGATTATTTTCGATTGTAGATGTGCTAGCTGTAGTGGGCAGGATAATATATTTTTTGATCTAATACTTCCCTCAGGAAGGGCCGCTTTTCGTTTTGGAATATTTTATGGGTTATTTGTCAGTGAATATAAAATAAATAGGGTACTGGATAAATTTGAAAGTGTTTTCAATGTATTTCTCATCTTCGTGTAAACAATCTAAGCTGCGTATTCTTATTGCTTTTAGATAGAATCCGATCATTATGAGGGACTTTATTTGGCTGCTATGATGGTTACAGAAATTTATAAGGTCTTTTTTGTTGGGTGATTTCCGGTGGAAACCGAGTTTTAATCTCTTGTTAAAGGGGTGGAGCTTGATACATATGAATGGTTAGGATTTCTATTCTTCCATTTCGTATGCAAATTCTACTGTGTTTTCGACTTTGTTTAGATGATCTATCTCAGGTAGATCAGTATCACAAGGCTATATAAGTAGAGCATTATCAATATAATAAAAGTATTTTGTTTATTTGGAAAGCACTGGATACGTGAAATGCTAAGAAGATTTATTTTATCACTCTACAGAGAGGTGATCACATCTGTAAACCAAATTTTTGTTTGTAACAATCATTATTAAATGTGAGGGAGAATCGACTGGGGACGAAACGGCAGCTTTTTATTATTTTAGGTGTTAGTAGAGAGTTTTGTCTTTGATTGTGTTAGATGCTTTTTTGGAAGACATTGGTGTAGAGTAAATTTTACATCTGTCGTGCGCATTTGTAATCCTACCAACATACAAATTTAGTCCGATGAATTCCTGAAGGACGAAACGCATTACAAGTAAACGTTTCCCATTTTGTCGTAGATATCCCCAATATAAACTGCGTGCCAAATTATTATCGAGATATATTTTTTTCTTGTATTGGCGTCAGTTTGTTTACATCAGTACATTGTGTGAACATTTTGTGTGAATTGATTGGACGGTTTTTGAAATATTAGAAAAAAAATTATCTCGATAACAATTTGGCACGCAGTATATATATATATATATATATATATATATATATATATGCACAGAGGCGGTTGATGTAATTAAATAAAAACCGCTACTAATACCCGTAAATGCTGACCGGAATCATCTTTTGCACAAGAAAGCAAATGTCACTATGTCTTACCGCACACTCCAGATTTTTAACACGCACATACGCGCTCACACACACACACACACACACACACACACACACACACACACACACACACATATACATATATATATATATATATATATATATATATATATATATATATATATATTAGTAAATATGCCCGTAATTAGAGTTTGTACTCGTTGGTTGGCGTTTCTAGTTCAAAGGGCACATAGCAACATAGGCCCTGTGCCCGATGAACTGGAAATTCCAACCAGCGAAACTATAATCGCACGCCGAAAACATAGGTTCGCGTATACATACTAATTAATTGATATCTTATATCTTCTGTATAACCTCACTGAGCACTATTACGTTTACACTTCATGCATAAATTTAACGATTGTTTGTTTGCTTGCCTGTGTATGCCCACCAGCACACGTGTACACACCTTCTAATATATTGCCGTTTCATTTATCCAATCGACTAAAGATAGGATAATTTTATTATCTCTAAAGTTTTATAACTTTTACGTGCATAAGACTCTAAAGATCAAAGGACGAAGGCCCAAAAGCCCGCCGGAGGATCTAGACGAAAGAACGCCGGATGTTTAGACTAATTATAAATATTTATTAATTTTTTATTAGTCTGCTATAAAGACAAGAATGATGTGATCCAATTAGGTTTAAAAACACAACGGCAGATATGATCTACCAAGCTAGATGACAAAACGAATTACTGAACGATTGAGGCTTTTTTCTGATATTTACTACATCTTATTTTTTTTTTTGAATATTTAAGTGATAATGCTAAAAGCTTATTCGACAATATTAAAGGAATTTACTTAAAATAAATAGACAAAACTAGTCTATATTATTTAATGAATCATGCATTAATGAAAAATCCTGGCTAAAAACACACGTTTCATATATATATATATATATATATATATATATATATATATATATATATATATATATATATAATAAAAATGACAATAGGAAAACTGTGTAATTGCTGACGCATTTCGTCCAATGTGGACTTTATCAAAGCAAAAATACGAAAAAATATTTTTTTTTTTTTTTTTCGTATTTTCTTTGATAAAGTCCACATTGAACGAAACGCGTCAGCAATTACCAGTTTTCTTATTGTCATTTTTATTCATAAATATTGTCTTCTACTGGTTAAATCAGAGAAATTTTCATATATATATATATATATATATATATATATATATATATATATATATATATATATGTATGTATGCTATATTGTTATGTGTATGTCTTTAAGTGCTCAATATCAAGGATAGATTGTTTGTAAATATAAAAAGTAGACAGTGAAGTCAACACCCACCTCCGATAGTCTGTTTTCAGCTAAATACATGCACGTTGTATTTTTGTTGGACACTTTTTTTCTATACAAGTCGTAGTTTAAAACTAAAATATCAGTTTAAAAATATCATGGAGAATAATGCAAAAACTTCAGCCTAAATCAATCAATCAAAAAACCGTAAACTCTATGTGGAGGAAAAATCTCTATAATTTTTCCCAAATAAAGACAAAAGACTAAATAAACGATCAGAATTTGTCTCAAAATGGAGACACGAACATAAATTTTTACAACGTTACTTAAAAATGGAGAACTGAAAACGAACAGGAATCATTGAAAATAAATAAATAAATAAAAGGAATAAACAGAAACATGTAAAACTAATTCAAATAGATAAATAAACTTGTTCAATAATAAACAATTTAACAAATACGGCCCACCAAAATAACAAATAGAGTAATACAAAAGACTACTGAAAATGCAATAGAATACCCATAATGCTTCACTGACATGAAATATAAAAAATCGAGTGTATGATTACAATGTGTATATGATTTATGTTTACAAAATATTTTTTTAAAAATCTTTGATCTTTCCTCTTAATAATTACATAAACATTTAGACGATAAAAGTTTGTTTTCCTCAAGTTTGGCGTCTTTTTCATCAAGCTATGCTCTTTTTTAGCGATCTCGTGGAGGTACCGATGTAAAACAGAAAAAAATGAATCATTCGCTTAAAAACATACCATATTCCTACTCGGAAAATACGGAAATCAGTTGATACACATAGTGGATTTTATAAATCCAATATTATTTCTAATGGCTTTAAAATTATTTTGAGGTTATATGTGTTTGTTTGGTGTGGCTGTGGTTTCTGTAGCAAGTAGGCTTTTATGGAATGGTACTGTCAGGTAGACGACAAAGTATGTTGAATTTAGATTTTTACTTCTCTTAGAATGGTTAAAACAAACCTAGATATCCTATTCTCTTCTGCTATTACACCCATATTTTGGGAAAGAAAAAATAATTTATTTCTCAAGTACATTTTTGCGAACGTTAACAAAATCGGTGAGTATTTTAAACCCTATCGAAAGCCAGATTATTCATGAGACAACCCTGTTGCAATACGCATTTCTAGCTTAAGGAGGATATTGGTTCAGAGGCCCCTAATCCTTTTGCAAGAAAATGGTTCCTGATGTTTTTGGTGTCACTAATATTTGCTGCGGGTGCCATTAAATTCCTTCCTACAGCATTTAAAATATGTTGATCCTATCGTGAGTCAGTATTACCGAGTCGTCCAATAACTGATCTACGGATGTAAGAGCTTTCATTTGAACACTGTTACTATCATTAAAGTGCTGGTTTCAATTCTGACATCGACAATTTATAGACAAATCCTACCGATGCTTATTTGTGTTTCTTTTTAGTAAATATAAAGTGAAAATTATTGGTCTTCCCCACATGTTTTTTTCTTCCTTCCTTTGATGTCAAATGGCTATAACCGCATTTCTGTATCTCGTTTCCGTATGTGACACTATTTAGCGGTCGCGTGAAAATTAAAGGCGACAAATAATTAAGGCGAGAAGAAGCTGAAATAATTAAGGCGATAAGAAGCTATCACGAAAAGACATGCTGAGTGATGTTATTTTTTTTTAACAAAAGAAAAGTGGTAAAAGTTTTATTTTCAATTGCGAAGGAAAGTATTTTTTTTTTCACAGAAGATAGGAAATTCGTAAGATCTCGGATCTGTCGGAATTAATTTATGCTACGAGGCGACGAATAAAAGATGGCCATCTGCCCATGGCAAAAATGAACATTTCAAATTGGTCAAGTGGCCTACAAAACAGAATTCTGGAAGATAATCGTCATCAGGTCACGTACTGACCGAGAAAGGCATCAGCTGAAGCCACCCAAGAAGAAGGGAAGAATAGACTAGTAACTATCCTTCGGAGATATCATTTGGTTTTTGAGAAAAACACCTGTTTAATGTTAAGACCTGGCCATGATAAGAGTTTGTTGCCTGGACAGATTGTGGCGACGGAAGTACGAAGGCATTGAGGACACAAAGAGATTCACTTGACCAACCCCGATGATTATTTGACGAAAATCTCGTTGACGAATTCCAGATGACATTCAGTTAAGATAGAGATTAGGGACCACACTACGAGTCGTAGGGATCTGGTGAAAAAAAAAGGGAAGATAATTTTTTTTCTTCTTTGAGCGATACTTTTAAACTGAGGCCAGTCTAGCCACACCCACGTTGCTGAGCGTTCATTGGCTGAATGGTGGCGTGAGCGGTAGGCGAAGGTAAACATATGAGAAGGAGGGGAGGCCTGTTGACGCCTCTGAGCGGATAGGTAGGAGATACCACTATGAGAAAGAAGGGAAACCTGTTGACGCCCTCTGAGGGGATTGGTGTGAGATACCAATATGAGAACGGAAGAATTTGGGAGGACGATTCTCTTAAGAATCCCTCTAAAGCAAAAAGCAATGGAGTTCCAAAAATGGAAAGTGATAAATTTTTCCTGCCCGAAAACAAAGAAAAACCTTATTGTGAATTTAGAATTATCGAGGAAAACAAACCACGAGAAGCCCACACCCGGTTTTGGTCGACGTCCATATAAACATAGTCGCAGTGAGTAGACGGCAGTGAGTTGCAGTTGGAGTTGGAGAGAGAGACGCAGACGCAGACAGAGTTGAGCTGTGAGCTCTGAGACCAGCCTCGCAGGAAGCTGACTGAAGATCCACGCATCCCGACTTCGACTTCTAACCAAGAACAATTTATTTTTGAAGAACGACTGTTTTGTTTGTCACACCACCAAAACAAGTTTTACGAATATCGCTTGAAGACACCAAAAACCAGTTATCGAAAAACAACTTAAGTTATTAAGACTCGTCTAACAAACGCAAAGTGTCACGTATCCATATTAGCGGGTTGGGAGAAAGACGCAGTCCTGTATTCTGAAACCAGATATAAAAAATATTTCTTATTTTTTTTAACACATTTGAACTTTTCGAGTTGTTGCTTTATTTTCTTTTACATATACTTGTGCGGTGTTACCTTTGCTCGGGCTCTGCTTGCATTACGGCCCGGCGACTGATTTATTTCGTCTACCTAAGATCAAATCACAACGTGGGTAGGTTAGACTAGAAATCAAAGCAGTTACTTCGGCAACCAGACGTTGGAGACGAGCTTGGAACGACAAAGCTGATACCGAATCTAACCAGATACCCATTCGAATCAGCCAAGGGTTAGAACGTCACATTTGGTGCCGTGACAGCAGAATCACATCACATTTGGTACCGCGACCAACACCAAGTCACATTGGTCGTTACAGGATAGCACGGGGGCAGAGAGAGGCCGGGGTGACGTCACACGCATGAACATAGTTATTTTTTACTGGTTTTACTTTGCTACTGTATTATAGTTGTCTTGCCTTTTTCATTATTTTTGTTCGGGAAGTTAATTTACTTCCCTATAAACGGCGATAACTTAAATCGCAGTTGAGTTACTTCCCTTGTTTGGAAGATGAGCTCTGCACTTCTGAATTATAAATAGTGACAAGCTGACACGTACATGTAATTCAAGGTTTTCAATCAAAACAATCCTTGCTGTACTTAGACATTAAATGAATAAATATTGTTTTATTGAGTGTTAAAATACGCTTTTTTTCATTCCTTTTTGTTCATCCCAATTGTCCCGGATGTAACATTTTTATTATTGTTGTTATTGGGAAGTTTTTCAATTTACTTAAAAATGTCCGCTTATTTATTTATAAAATACCACTGGCACATAACCATCAATTTTCACAGATTTTCTCCAAAATGGCCATTCACTCACTTGAAAGCTCACGATTTAAATTCTTCATGAACTGTTTTCATTAAATACAACGCACGGGTTTAGGTCTATCTGGTATAATGAATGTTTTAGAGAACTATGTCTCTATAGTGAATATTATTGCAGTATTTGTTATAGTCATAGTAAGCGCATTGGTATGAGTGTTAATATGTTACAAAATAATCAATGTTTTGGGAATCTTTAAAGAATAGATCACATTTAATCAGTACATGTATTGTTAAGATTAGATGTGAATAGTAAATACCTGGAAGCTGTTACACATACTTCACATGTACTAATTTTCAAAAGAGAATTCAAAAATTACTTTCTTCTGTGAGTTAATGAAAGATGTTCACTACAATTATATTTTCAAAGATAATATATAATTGTCGACATTGTAGACGGCAGAGATATAAGATATTTTATATATCTTAGTTTCTAGATCTAAAAATCAGTATTCACAATCCCACCGAATCCACTTACCCAGGGCATCAGTTTAAAATACTCAATTCTCACAATTACGGACGTCAAACGAAATTTACTCCTATTATTTCATCTGAAAACTTACGCCAAGCGTCTGTTGATAAAATACAAAGATTTCATAACCAACTACATCAAAATATATTTAATAAATTATTAAACACGTCGCAAACAATTACGCCTATTTTCTGTTGAAAACACACATAAGGTTTGTAAAAATATTTATTTTCTAAACGTAACTTATCGCAAAAGAGTATATTTCGTAACTATCGGTAAACAAGCAGATTTCCCTCTCAGTCACGTCAAAAAGTACTGACTAGTCTTATGTAATCACAATGAATTATGCATAACATTTTGTGAAAATAAACAGATCTTGCAATCAGATCGGTGAAAAATATTTATTAAGCTTTGCTCTGAATTACACATAAACCTCAGTCACTGATCATCCAGTGATCACGTGATTGTGCTTCTAAATGGTCTACGTTATTGTTTGACGAAAATTGATAAGAGAGATTTTTTTGGATTTTTTTTTTTTAAATAAAAAAGACTTGAATCCTTTGAGAAAAATGATTGTGTCACATTCAAGAAGAGAGTAGAAAGAGAAAGTGTGATCCTGGAATACAGAAGCGTATAACAAAGTGATTACATAATTATTTGGAAACTGACAGCTGCTAATTAAAAAGAACACATTGGAGCTATTGTGGTTGATGTACGAGACGAAGGAAGAAGGGTAGAATGCCAAAAAGGCAGATTTGCTCTAATATAATTAATACAAGCTCGTTATTTTTCTTATTTCGGAAAATGAAAAAAAAAGGAAAGAAAATTGTTTGGTAATTACCCAGAATTCAATTAAGCCTATTTTCATTATGAGCCTTACCTTGTCTGAATCGGTCAAAGTATATTAGAGAGAGAGAGAGAGAGAGAGAGGGAGAGAGAGTGAGAAAGAAAGAAAGAAAGAAAAAGAGAAACAAAGAGTGTGTGAGAGAGAGAGAGAGTGAGAAGAAAGAGAGAGAGTGAGAGAAAAAGACAGGGAGAAAGAGAAAGAAATAGAGAGAGAGAGAGAGAAAGAGAAAGAGAAAGAGAGTCAGAGTGCAAACACACACGCATAGACGGAAAACAAACACAAACAGATGCACAGACGGACAAATACAAACGCTCACTCTTGATTACATGTATAAGCACACAAACAAAATGGCTCATATGTATACCCAGGCATTCTTGCAGGGATATGCAATCAAGTATCGACTACCATACAAGGGCTTGTGTGTACACGAGAATGCATAAAGGCACATGCATATAGCCACATACACATACGAACATATAAAAAGATGCACACAGGTCCACTGTCATGGTCTGTCAATCAGTTTGTTTCCGGAGACTTACTTTTTGTGAAAGATTGAGGACATGGAAATGATTTAAAGTAAATCTTAATTAACAAAGACATAGGCCACATGGGATAATCTATTCTTAAAAAAGGGAGAAAAATGCACATTATTATTAACTTTCTAAGATTTCACTACTTTATCCATAATAGAAATGTCACTTGGGGAAAATTCTGCATTTCATGTAAGGATTATTTATATATTGACAATAATTATTGCCTTTCTTTAGTATATAGGAAAATTTTATTTAGAAACTCCAATTGGAATTGAACATTATGCAGTTTAAACAGTATTTGGTTTTTGCACACCCACAAACACACATATATATATATCATGTTTTATTAAAATAGTATAGGCATATTATATCTATTTTATAATAATCCTTCAGAAAAATTGCCGTATTTTTTCTTTTAATCCAAGTACATTCGTTCGCCTCTGAGAACATCCTCATGGTTGAATTGCGAAGAAAATCTTATTGTAAACGTTTAACACCATTTTGCAATATAGAATCTCTGGTTTTCTCCCTTACACTGGGGACGCTTGTTTATAAATTATAGTAACCGCAATGGATAATCTTAAATAATACAGCTGAGCACGTTCGTGCGTATTTAAAAAACATCGTCATGAGGATTACAGTTATAATACGTTATTATTTAGAAAAATAGAAAAGATTATTATAAAATAGATTATTTCCTTTGTTCCATTTAATCTTTATTTAAAAAAATACTATTATGTAAATTTTTGTAACTTTGTATAATATTTATGCATTACACCCTAATCTTTATTCGGTAAAAATTTAATTGCTAATCATGCATTACTTTTTAAGTAATACACATATTTATGTCTTTGTTGTTTCCGTTCCTTATATTATAGTCGCTACTGTATATACATATAACAGTTTTTCCTCTCTCTCTCTCTCTCTCTCTCTCTCTCTCTCTGTGTATATATATATATATATATATATTAAAAAATCGGTTAATTTTTTTTATTATTGTTGAAACTTGACTAATGCATGGAATAATAATACAACACAAAATCTACTTAGAACAAAATGTATTGAAAGAAGAAAGTGTACACAATATTTACATATAGTCTTTTGTATATTCTTGGGAAGACCGTTCCTGGAGAATGTGTTGACTTAGTCGCAGTCGGCAGAGTCTCTGGATTGAATCTCTTTATTCCTCCCCCCGTTTTCCCGGTACCAACCATATTTATATGGTCGGTACTCCACTATGCAAATTAGGTGGATCCTACCACAACAATTATAAACGCTGTTAAAATTTAATCATGAGAAAACATTATTTGAAATATAGAAATAAATGATTGCCATGTATCAATGTACTATTGACCTAATTACTAATTACGAAATTTTTCTTCCTAGTATCGAGATATTTCACGGTCAATGGGATGTATAACACATTGTTACAGGGAAAGGGTTTCGAAGAAAGGAATGTTCTAAATATTCTAAAAATCTATACAATTTATTATTCCACATATACAGAAAGACACGGCACTTTTCATAATTAGTCTTTTAGTTAATTGAAATCTGAGACGAAATATTCATGCGGCGAACAATCATTTGATAGCTGCAAATTATCCCTTAGACATCCGCCTCTAGGACGATTGTATTACTGCAAATGGACGTAACAAAGAACGTAGATGAATTTTGATGTGATTTTCAGCCATACTGCCTTGAAAGCTGTCGTCGTCTCTATGATGTTTCTGCATTGCAGAGCAAACATGCCTCTCCAACACGTCTCATGAATAATTTATCTAATGTCAGGCAAACCCTGCAGGTACATTATTTGTTTAAATTGCCAAACTATCCTTAAAATCAATCCAGGAACATTATCCTGCTGGTACAACCCCTGTTTGCTGTACGGAGTCCCTAAATCAGTATTTTTGGCCATGTTCCACTTTGGTATTTCTAAAATTTTGTTGCCCCCCCACCCGTATTATTTCATCTTACATACTCAAATTTTTACTGCAATTCACGTAAAGGAATCTTAAAAAGCCATTAACTTGGTCTCTAAACAAGCTTGCAAAGACCATGGCGTCCATGAAAGAGAAAAAAATTTTAAAAACAGTTTTTTTAAAGAAAAAGACAGTTAAATATATATAGTTTCAAAACATAGAGAAGTGCAAGGCAGAGATATAAAATATTTGAATGAAAGCTTATTCTCCAATATGCTTTGAACATTTTAACCATGAAACAATAATGCAAAATGAAAATTGATCCCTCTGTCAATAACTCATTCTCAAAATTCCCCCTTATTCTATTGGTTAACATTCTACGCATGTCCCACCAAAATATTACCATACCCCATTGGTAAGGCATGCACCCCACGTTGGGAATCATTGCCCTTAATGGAAACAAAAGGTTGTATTGCAATGTAGGCGTAACTAGTGAACTAGTAAGGCTTAAGTCTAATTAATTTAAAATACTTCGATTTGAACAAACTGAACACCTAATCCGTACCGGCGTGCAGTCTGCTTTGTTTGCAACAAATGAAGATGTACCCGGAACCTACCATGAGGACGAATCTACTGACGCTCTGATTTCTAGAACCACATATTTTGCGACTTTTCCAGTGTACCAGACTATGTGCTGTATCCGAAATTGTGGCGTTATCACGTACAGCCTGGTGAATATTAGCACCTGTATACTATGAAAGAAAAACAATTCTGTACGACATGCTGAACAAACGTCTGTTGCCTCCAGTTTTAATTCACATTTGATCTGAGCCTGTCTCGCTAGTTTGTTCCAGATAATTTTAGATAGATACATGTTCATGATCATGAAGGATTCGTAGTTAACAGCTGCTGTATTCACGATGGGCGATAATGCCTTCCGTCAAGTTTCCCAGTAATTTCGTGACATTGTAAATCGATGAATGTCATATATACCCAAAATTTGAGAAATGGAGAATCACATCCCTATGGCAACGATTATTATGTCACGTTCAAATGTGTTTCCATGACCAGTAAGCCAATGTTCACACAAACCAGATGTCAGAGCATTGGCAATAGACTATTGGGCGTGTCCATGACGTCAATGTTCTGCGTCGCTACCTACCATTACCTTTAAAAACTATGAACCGATAACATTTGGCACGTCAATGAATGTAAGGTCATTATGCGTTGCGAAGAGAAACAGATTCCTTTAGAATGACCAAACATTAAATGGAAAATGTCTTATTCAAAAGTGTCACAGGTTTATACTTACATACTATTTAACTGAATGTCTTTATTCTAATTCTTTTGCTATTGATATTACATGTAAATGTATATTTTTACTCACCTAATTGATCTACATTGTCTGTAATTGCACACACACACACACACACACACACACACACACACACACACATATATATATATATATATATATATATATATATATATATATATATTCAATGTACTTTCTATGATTTTTCCAATCGACTATTTCATAGAAAATACCCAAAACTCCAACAAACTTCAAATTAAATTCTTCGTAGATTTCTTAGACATTTAGATTTATATCAAACTTTAACCCCCAAATCTACCCTTTAAAGTAATGCGAAATAACAGCGTCTAAGAATTTGAGTGAATCCTGATCTCAGGGACATAATTTATTATTTTATTGTTAACTGTATCTTTCACCTTTAAGTCGGTCTTCTCCCTCACCCCTTACCCATCAATATCTAGATAGCATACGTTAAGTTAAGCAGCCTCTAGCCTACACAGAGTGGGGTTAAGGTTAAGGAATTGAATATGGTACATCTAACTCACTCATATCTTCTCTCCCACCTCACTTCGTTAATTTCACATACGCTTGGTGCAGTCCGTCAAAAATGTGTAAGTTTCTTTTCACTTTTCATTTCAACATTTGGAAGTAAAGTCTGATGATCTAGAGCCCTTTAAAAGGGTTGTGGTGGTGAAATAACGTATTACATGGAACCTTAAAGTGGTCTGTTTTATTCAAACATATTTGCTCTGAATTTACATTGAGCTTCTGGATATCATCCTCCTTGGGTCTACCCATACGGATTACCTAGTTTTGCATGAACTATATATATATATATATATATATATATATATATATATATATATATATATTGACAAATTGCATTCATAAATTAGATTAAAAAGTAAAACTAATAAAGATGTTACCGTAACTATTTTTTACAATATTAAAAAAGTACGCTTGGTCGGGTAAACAAACTGTTATAATTTAAAATATTTTCTTAATATGTTCTCCATAAATGTGTTAATAAATATAGTATTTAACTTATATTAACTCCCAAAACTATTTGTTTAAAGAAATTAAATATTTAAATTGATAGCAAACATCAATTTTTTTAGACATCTAAATTTTTATCAAGCATTAAAATCTATTCTTTACATAAATTGCTAAAACCCAATTACAGCCTCTTTCTCTTTACTTACCTCTCCATTTCCCTCTTCTTTCTTCTTCCTTTTTCTTTTCTCTCTACTCCCCTCCAATTTCTACATATCACTTCCGTTAACTATCTAAATAGGTCAAGGTCTGGTCACTCCTCCTCCCCCAATATAAAGTATACTTGAGAGATATGAAATTAATCCCACCCTATACTCTACCATGTCGCTTTAATTATCCCTCTTACACTCTCTGTTAAATTACAAAAAACTTTTTAATTTCATTTTTCGTTTCATTTCATTTTTGGAAGTACTATCTGATGATCCGGCGTCCTTTAAAAGGACTCTGGTGAAATAAATTATTACAATGGTACCTTAAAGTGGTCTGTTTTTCTTTTAAATATTAGCTCTGGATTTCCATTGAGCTCTCAGGATTTCACCCTCCTTGGGATTACCCATACGGATTACCAATCTTAACTAACTATATATATATATATATATATATCGAGCATCAATTCACAACACCTGTCTATAAATAACTCCTAATCAGCGAAGAAATAAATACATTTCCACACCTAGAGAAAACACTATGATGTACAAGATTAAAAATAAACTCAGATGCATTCCTCTAGTAACCACTTTCAACACCACCCTGTCTCCACAATCCCAAATAATCAAAAGTTTCTGGGAAATACTACATCTCAAACCAGACCTAAAGATCTGTTTTAGTAACCTGGCCTTCTAGCATATCGTAGGCCTAAGAACCTAAAGAAAATTATAGGTAGTAACCACATTTCAGGGGACAAGGTAATCCATATTAAACCAAAAACAAAAACAGGATTTTCCCAACCATGTAACAGCAAAAGAAGCTTATGCTGTAACAACATTAGACACACGAATTCATTCAGTAGCTGAGTCACTAAATCTACTTTCAAAATCTACCACGACTCCAACTGTAGAAGCCATAACATAATTTACCTCCTAGAATGCACATTATGCCAGAAACAATATGTAGGAAAACTTGAAAGGCCCTTTCACTACAAACTTAATAATTATCGCAATCGAATTAAGTCGACTCCTCGTGTAAGGTTATTACCTGTAGAACAACATTTCCGCTTACAAAGACACGTTTTAAGAACCCATACCAAATTCACTATAATTGAGGAAATAGAAAAGTACAGAGCAGATAACACTAGAAAAATTTTAGAAGACCATGAAGATGAGTGGACACTGCGCTAAAAAAGGCTCCAACCTGACGGGCTTAATTACAAATTGAACAACATAGATAGAATTAATATATAACCCCCAAAAATCAGGACTTACCCACATTTCTCACCCACACATGACAGGCATGCTTGCGGAGGTCTTGAGGTCTAACACTTATACACAAACATACTAATATACACACTTACACACATCATACTCTCTCAGTCCCTTAGAACCAAATAACACACACACTTAACAGATACAAATCCCCTTTCCAGGAACCAATAAAACTGTCAAAATGACCAAGGGAATTAAGAGCAGCATGAATCCATCCAGAACTTATCTAAAATAACAACTTAATAGAGACTGTTTGACCAACAAAAGGACTGACCAAAATTCATAATAAAAAACAAAAATTAAAAAACAAATGAAAACTACAGATAAATTTCATTTTCTCCATCAATTCGTTCATTTCACTAGTTCACGGCTACCAGCAAGCAGAAAATTTATTTCTCCTGATGATGGCCATACTGACCGAAACTACTCGAAATATCTAACTGAAATAATAAAAAAAAAGAAATATTAATATACAACCCAGTGTGTATGAAGATTTTAATTTTTTAATAATTTTATTGTTCAAAACAAACACACACACACACACACACACACATATATATATATATATATATATATATATATATATATATATATATATATATATATATATATATGTTTAGGTAACTATACTCGTTTCGAAAAACCTTCGAATTTTTTAATTGTCAGTAATCAAATGAATATCGAAGGAAAAAAGGTTTTAAAAAATGAAAGAGCTAGAATCATGAAAGTCTGTCGAAAAAAATCGCACAGATAGAGGTTTGAAGCCCAAAGTAAAAAAAAACCGACACGAGTAAACAACACACGAGCTCAATACAACCGTAGAGCAGACCTAGATAAACCTAGTGAGCCAGACAAACATACCCTGGTTTCAACTAAGCGGATCGTCAGGGAAAGCTGGCCCTGACGATCCGCTTAGGTGAAACCTGGGTAGGTTTGTCTGGCTCACTAGGTTTATCTATCTATCTATCTATCTATCTATCTATATATATATATATATATATATATATATATATATAGGAGATGATGAAAATTGTCGCCATTTTGCATTTTTAACTTCGGACATGGCTGTTTTTTGTTTTGTTTTTCATTTTGTTGAATGCACACTATAATAAATTCAGTTCCGACACAAGCAGGATAACCAACATCATCCCATATATTTGGATACATACTCCTCAGACAGCAACACCCCTTATTATTATGAGTGGGACCCAGTTGAACGAGAGTTCAACAAAATACAAACCAACAACTGAAGGCAAGGCTTACAGCAACATTCAACATCTTCAACAAGGAGACGGTCCAGAAGAGATGCAAGAGATTCCGAAGTCTTTTACAGGCCGTGGTTGAAGCCAATTTAAATTTTATTGAATATATTTAGTCTTTAGTATTTCAAGATATTTTTGCGTAATTTTGGAAAATATATGTTAAAAGGAGATTTATTTTCATTTTTCGCTTAATTTAGATGACAATTTACTCATCGCATTATATATATATATATATATATATATATATATATATATAATTTATTTTATTTATTTATAGTCTATTTATATAGATAGATACGAACAGACTGTGATAGACAAATAGATATGAACAGACTTAATTGTAACTGTTAAAATGAGATTTCAGTGTAATGTTCATTTTTGCGGAATTTACACAATTTAGCCTTCGCACCATATATATATATATATATATATATATATATATATATATATATATATACATATATATACATATATATATATATATATATATATATATATATATATATATATATATTTAATTTATTCGAAAAGTATAACATAAATATATTATATGATCACTACAAAATCATATATATTTATTTCAACATTTTAGTGTCTTATCAAGTGATAGTGTTAAATCTTGATAAGACACCAGAAGTGTTGAAACAAAATTGCTACTTTTATAGTGATTATATATATATATATATATATATATATATATATATATATATATATATATATATATATATGTATTCAGGCAACATTTTTCATTAATTAATGCTTCATTACATAATATAGACAATTTTTGCCTATTTATTTTAAGCTAATTCCATTTATATCGTCTAAGCTTAATAACATTGTCACTGAAGGACGAAAGAAAATCACCATAATAATACATATCTTTAGCATATAAACTACATACCATTTACTTATAAATTGCATTCCTATAACATATAAATAGACATACCTCTCTCTATCTGTAAAAGGCAGGATGTGTGTGTGTGTGTGTGTGTGTGTGTGTGTGTGTGTAACGAATGCACGGCCGCAATTTTCGACAGATTTTTTACCAAAATTTACATGCACATGCTCCAAGTTAGCGGGAAGGCCAAGACCGACGTTGCATTTACCAACTCCCATCGATAGTGGAAATCGATTTTTTTAATACTTCTACGGTAGTTTTCATGTAGTTTGCGGCCATTTTCTACAGGCCAGTTTGAGAGCCCATAGCTGGCTGTCACAAATAGACAGGAAGATTCTATTGGCCAGCGTGCGAGCTAACAGTTGACTGACACAAATGTTAACTAGCATGCTAGCATGCAAAAAATATCGATAACTGCATTCGTCGCAAGTGGGAAAAAATTTAAATCTGCATGGCACTTTACTCCAATTGGCTCATTCGCTTGCTCAAACTCAACGTTGATTCTGATTCCGCAGAACTGGGTTGGGTGTGAAAAAGTATTTGTTGTTAACATTCTTTTTTCATTCGGTATTTCCAGTTGCGAGTCCTTTTTTAAAGCTGATCGTTTTGTGTTCATTTTGTTTAGTTCTTTTTTCGTAACAGATTTAATGTTTAGTATAGAGCTTAGAGAAAAATTCGCAGTGTCAGATAGGCCAGAAGTAAGGCATGTAGCAACATCAGCACGGCAAAGGGCACCCGTTTAAAGGCAAGGAAGGGCACAAATATTTTAAGTCATGTGATAGCGATTGCTGTATGAGTCGTACGATTTTTAAATCAAGCGCGGGCAACGCCGGGTCATGCTGCTAGTAATAGATAAACTACATACCATTAGCATATACCATTGACATATATTTTACAAACCGTTAATAAATATTGAGTTTCTTTATTTATATTGCCTAATAATCTAAAAAATTCTACGGGATATTTAAAATTATCGTATAGGGTCTGCTTTCCTCAAAAAAAATTATAATTGTTTTGATTTGTATCCACCAAAGCCCATTCCAATCTGAATAGTTATAACTCGTTCTGCCAAATTCTTGAATGGCCGTAAAAGATCTGGTACTCCGCTAGGATACTTACCGTTTGCATAGACTCAGATTTAATAGAAACAGACAATAGTAATTACTGTATCTTGGCAGACCAGTGGATATTCATTAGGTTTTGTAAAGTGACACGACATTCCGAGTATTGTTTTATATAGGCGCAATTGTTTCTCACTGAAAAAAAAAACTGTCTTTTCGATTTGTGGTTTTATTGTTATCTTGGCATTAATCTCTGTTTTTCTGGATTTTAAACATTTACTGATGATGATTTATAAAAGCCTCCACTTGAAACTAAACGTACATGCATAAACATATATACATACATGATAAATACCTCTCTCTCTTTTAGAACTTACATCTCTTTCAATATATATAAGAATTGCATTGGTTTCAGTCAGATACATGCTCCAAGCGATCGTCAGATATATTTTTTAAATTTAATTAAATTATTTATTTATCTGATAATTTAAAAGTTTTCATTTATTTCTAAGTTTATTTTTTCCGGTACGAAATCTTGTTATTCATCAGTCAATTATGTGCCAGGCGTGATATTCGCTTGAATAAAGACACCATTGCCAATTGCCTATGATCACTAGCACCATCTCAAATGTAGGCGGAAACCTGTATATTATACACGCGTAGGCGATCATTTCGATACATGACGGACGAGGCATGACTTCTTTCTGCGGTAGACAAGTTGTCATCCAAGGTTATAGAACCCACTGTGTTCTGCTATTTACCCCTAGCTTGTGGTGGTGACAAGAAGAGGATTCATATCTGTCCCATGGGTATTAGCACTTCAATCAGTCAGTTATGTGCCATGCATGATACACGCTTAGGCGATCATGTATCTTTCGATACATAACTGACGATGCAGATTTTTTTTCCCGCAGTAGGTCGTCATTTCTTTCTGTGGTAGACCAGTTGCCATCCAAGTCTTTAGACCCCGGTCTGTTCTGGTATTTACCCATATCTTGGGGCGGAGAGAAGGATAGCATTCATACCTTTCCCAAGAGTATTAGAATTTCAAACAATCAGTTATGTATCATGCGTGAAAGACGCTTAGGCGATCATGTATCTTTCGATACATGACTGACGAGGCAGATTTTCCCGTAGTAGTTTGCCATTTCTTTCAGCGGTAGACCAGTTGCCATCCAAGGCTATAGAACCCGCTCTGTTCTGCTATTTGCCCATAATTGGTGGGGTGGGGGGAGAAGAAGAGGATTCATACTTTTCCCAAGGGTATTAGAACTTCAATCAGTCAGTTATGTGCCATGCGTGATACACGCTTAGGCGAGCACGTATCTTTTGATACATGACGAGGCAGATTTTTTCCTGCAGTAGGTTGCCATTGCTTTCTTGCGGTAGACCAGTTTCCATCCAAGGCTATAGTACTCGGTCTGTTTAGCAGAACATACCGAGTTCTATAGCCTTGTGAGGAAGAGAAGAGGTGAGGAAGAAGAAGGGAATTTAGACCTGTTTTAAGACTATTAGCACGTAAGTGAATGTAAAGGACTGGAATTCTAAGTCTGCTCTCCGATTCATCAATCCGAGCTGCAATCCATTCCTCCACTGTACCTTCGTTAAGTCTTTTAAGATGACGTTTATAGCATTGCTTTTTTTTTCTGTAGACATGTAGGTATTATAATAAACGCAAAAAATTCCCTTTTAAGAAATCTGGTAGCATTTATTTACAAGCCGTTATTATCTGTTAATAAATTAAATTTAATTAAATGCCCTCCTTGCTGAGCGGATTTCATCTACAGAACATGAAATCAGGATGATCAATTTGGAATATTTTTATTTTCGTTTTTGTTTCCAATTAACAATTTATATCTGATTATTTTGAACTTTGCTTGCATTGACTGTTTGCATGAAAAACGTTATCATTCAGGAATACAATGTTTAACATTGTACTGTCGAAATAAATTCAATTTGTTTATCTAATCGACGTACATACATGCATAACTTTATGCACAGGCACAAACTTATATATCTGCTTTTGGAAGCGAAAATAAATAGTTTTCTTATCAATACACATGTGATTCCGTGTATATGTGTTTGTGTGTGTGCGTTTCTGTATGTGTGAGTCTGCGCGCGGTTGTGTGAGATTTTTATCAAGGAAGTAAATGTTTTCCTGAATCAGTATTAACCAATTGATGAAAATAAGTTCTACTGGATTTTATGTTTATTTTCCTTCGACATCTGTTTTTAACCTTGGAGTTTTATTGTCCTCTCTCTCTCTCTCTGCAATGTTTTCTAAGCACGCATGCACACACAGAAAAAAACACCCACGCATACACGCGCACACTCACATACACATCCACACACACACACGTGTGTGATTGTGTTACCTGCAGAGGAAGCGTTTGTTTAGTAAGGTCGATTTACTGTTTTTAAACAACAAATTTCCCAAGATTTCTCTCCAACGCTCATATCTGTTCGAAGAGCAAATTAACGTAAACAAATGACGCTATATATTATGAAATGGACTAAGATTATTTTTATATATTTATTTTTTATACGTTATTTTTATAGATACAAGTATTTAAGTAAATGCTCTGATTATAATAAACAGTAATAACAACATTTATCGGTCTGAATGTCCGTGAAATTTAATAGAAAACATGTCCTCCGATAAATAATAGATTTTCTATTTATTAAACAGGCACTTTAACGTTATTCTTAGTGAATACCCATATTGAGTAGAGGCTTCGTTTAAGTGAACACTGAGCCGTGATACTCTGTTTCACGCTTGAACTCATTCGTCCATGAAACATCGGATATTTTCTGGACCTCACGTACAAATTTAAGGGTCCTGATTGTGTTACTGCCCTTACCATTCGTTTTAGATTTTACCATTAGGTTTAAACACATCAATCGGTGTCAACTTCAGTGTCCACTATATTTACATTCATTCTATCACTGATATTGACCCCCTTTGCCCACAATATATCATACGTTAAAACTATTGTTAACGCACGCATACACACACACATATATATATATATATATATATATATATATATATATATATATATATATATATAAAAAAAGAAAAACAGACAACTTTAAGGTTCCATTATAATAATTTATTTCACCAGAGACCTTTTAAAGGACGCCGGAACATCAGATAGCACTTCCAAAAGATGAAACGAAAACTGAAATGAAAATTGATGGGTAGTGTAAGTTTTTGTAATTTAACAGAGAGAGTAATACGGAGTAGATAGAGAGACATGATAGAGTTTAGAGAGGGTTTAATTTAATTTCTCTTCTATCATACTTAGTATTGGGGGAGGAGGAGTGACCAAACCATGAGCTATTTAAACGGTTATCTTCACGGAAATTATATATAGATGTCTAAAAAGTCCACGAAGAAATTAATTTGATGCTTGCGAGCAATTTAAATATGTAACTTTTTACAAATAACTTAGGGATTTAATATAAGTAAAATACTGAATTTATTAACATTCATAGAGAACACTTTAATATATATATATATATATATATATATATATATATATATATATATATATATATATATATATGGTGCAGTGGATAAATTGTCGTCTAAATTAAGTAAAAATGAAAATAACACCATTTCAATGGATTACCAAAATTATGCCATTGGTTCCAACCACATCCTCCTAACTTCGGAATTTCTTGCAACTCTTTTGGACTGTTTCCTTGTTAAATTGCTGAATGCTTCCATAATCCCTGCCTTTAGTTCATTTTTAGTGTTACAAGGAGATATCTTGTTCTCTCAATCAACTGCGCCTTACACGTAAAAATGAAGAAGGCTACATTCTGTGGAGTTAAGTAGCCCGATCTTAAAGGTGATGTGAACGCAGAAATTGTCTGACAGCCATGACAGCTTTCTCCTGCTTGTGTGTCCTGATTCAGTGTCCTGTTGGCAGATATAGGGTCTTCCAACAGACACTTTCTTGACCCATGGCAGTACTACCTCCCCAAGTTCGCTAGGTCTCTGGGTTGGGTCTGAGACCCTGTGGGAAGATGAATGGAAGCATAATGTCACCATCAGTTGTGACCACTCCAAACACCTTTATAATCCCAATTAGATTCCTCCAAATCTTTCTGAATCCTCTGCACTGTCCTCAAATTGACATGCAGACACTCTGAAATGTTTGTATACTAGAGTATTCCGTTTCCAAATTTCTGGAAAAATGGATTCCGTTCTGGTGCAATCTTTCTCACAGACTGTGTTCAACTTATCCTACTATATTGTGCAGTCGAGAAAATAAGAAAAACAATGCGCATCTGCTAAATTAAATATATCAATGGCGACAATATACCCATCGCACCACTTTTATATAATCAATTTCTGTAGTATTAGTTTCCGATCAGATCTTGACAGATACCATAACACATCCACTGCTTTGAAATTTTGAGATGATTTCTGATATATTTCTTCTTGAAATGACAGTACTTTTGCTATTGCTCACTAATTCATTAGTCATTTTCACAATATTGTTTTGTTCGAAATTACCTTCATGTTTTCAGGCAATGAAAGAATGCGGGAATCTTGTATACGAATTTCGCTATATATATATATATATATATATATATATATATATATATATATATATATATATATATATATATATTCTGTTTTCGGTGTTCCTGCGAAAAGATCTTAGCAAATATTTTCGTGACACCAGAGAAAAAAAATGAAACAAAAATGCTGGGAAGCCGAAAACCATTAAATACCATTTCTGAGAGTCAACAAGAATCTTCTATTATTATTTTGAAAGGCTGCTACGAAACAATGTAACCACGCTTCAGAGGGATTGCAATATAGGTATTTCTTTTTTCTTTAGAAAAGACAATGCAATATATGAGGTTGCTATTAACCTATATTTGCAATCGCTTAATGTCGCACCTCATCACTTTCATGAATTAATGATTCAAGACAACGAGTTGATGATCTATATTCGAATCATTCAATTTCTGTATGTTTTCGTTGGATAGTTTTATCGTGCAAAAACAGTAAAGAATGCACTGTGACGTTGTTTGAGATTTAGAAATCTGACAAAATATCACAGATATCCACACAAGAGATTTGATTGCAATTGGCTGGGATATTGTGTAGAATAATAGATTATTAGATTTTATTGTTTCATGATCTCCAGTTAAAGTCATTAGTTATCAATAAATAAATATATTAAGATATAAAATAATGGCGATGGTGTAAAAGTGAGTTTTGACCACTAGGGATTAGTGTTGTAATCACGGAGATTCATCAAAGGAACACGCTTAGAACATCTGTAGCAACAGCAAAACTAAGAAAAATATGCAAGAACATCAACAAATAAAAGAATACAAATACTGTATGAAATTAGACGATTTTGGATGTCTTTGGGTTTGTTTATGTATCCCAACAAAATATCTAATCTTAACGAAATTTCTGTTAGCTCAATATAGAATATATAAATTAGAGAGTAATGCAATTTTCTGTCCAATCCGGTCAAAGTGTAATAAATGTGTATCAAAGAGTAGTAATAGCTGGCCCCTCGTATTTGAGGATACCAGTCTAATAAGACATTTAGCCAATCCCTATTGCAGACGCTCGATCAGGCACATTTATGATTGTTCAACACCCACAGAGCCTATCTGTGGTTTATACTGAAATTATGCTGAGCAGATCTTAGTTACAGTTTCTAGGTGAGAGCTTGTTGTCTTGTCTTATCAACAATTTGAACAAGGCTAGCACAGCCATCGACAAGAGTTCCTTTGTATGGTTTTCAGGCACTTACCACTCTGGGATCGACCTCGATCCAGTCCGATAACAACAGAATGTCTCCTTCCTGACAAATAGATTAGTGAGATTCGAACCCGGGTCTCATATTCAGAAAGCGAACATTCTAAGCACTCGTCCACGCGTAGTAATTAAGAGTATTAATTAATTTCTGATTAATTAGCCTCCTTCCCAATGTATAACAAGCAAACATTCTCCAGAGCTGTTAGGACATACCCATGAAGATTCTTTGTTAATAATAATAATAATAATAATAATAATAATAATACAGAACAAATTCTTATTGACAGAAGCGTTGAGTACACTTATGACAGCTGTGTAGGGAACCTACTGAAATGGGTATCACATTGTCAGTGCTTACAGAAACGTGTAGAGACTACACCGTGACGGATAACCTTCAAAATGTATTGGAGACCATGGAGAAAGTACGGGCCAGAATGAGCAGGGATGTGAGACGAGTATTCAACAGCGTCAGTAGCCAAGGATGAACAATTGAATTTGATGTTGACTAACAAGCGCTTGGAGTGAAATCGCCCGGGAAACCCACTTCTGCCCAAGAGCATCCCAGAGCAGGCGTTTCATTACTTTGGGAATAAAAGCACCGTGAAGCGAATTACACAGATACTAATTCTGGGCAGGGCAACTGAGAGAAATATAACAGACAGTAGCACAGGTTGCCACATTTTTGGTTGGCGCAATCAAAAATTTTTCCAATCATCTTACTGCACAGCCGGACACAATGGAAATATCAATGTGAGTGCGGCGATAGCAGTATTACTCGTTATAGCCCATATGATAAGGAAAGTTTTCGATCTCTAAACAGCGGTTAAGATATGATCGTCAATCGGCCGAATAATCTAAGAATCGGAGCGCATGTCAAATCAAATTAAAAAAGGAGATATAGCTCTGAAATTTTCACAATTTTCTTATTTGAATGATATATATATATATATATATATATATATATATATATATATATATATATATATATATATATATTTTTGATATATTTTAATTCTGAAGTTAATGACTGAATAGATCCATTCCGACTTACACGATTATAAAATTCCCAAGGAAATGTGCTTAGCAACATTAAAAAAAAACAAAAAACATTGCGATAACAGTCATAAGTATGAGTGTTTGTCATTATATAAAAAAGCAAAGGGTACAAATAAAAATATTTGAAACTGACAAGGTTTTCCATTTCACTGAAGCATACGTCAAATACGCGAGAGCATTATCGCATCCTCCTCTTTCTGTCTTTCTTTCTTCCTTTCTTTCCATAAAACTTAAAAAACAGCGCCTTTGATATAACTCTTCTTCCCACTGGAACAAAGTCCGATACTGTAACACCGAAACAAGGAGGTACTTTAGAATATCGAAAGATGCCTTCCAAAATCTAAGCAAAGTATTAAAAAACAGGAATAATTTGATGGAAACAAAAACAAATACTTAACTGTTTTGTAATATCGGTTCTCTTATATGTCAGTTAATGCTGGAAACCTTTTCTCCCGACTGGGATGTGGTTTAAGCGAGGACGGGAAGTGCGACACCGATAGAAGAAGACGCAGAGGGATAGGGCAATATGCTTTCCAAAAGCTAAGCAATGTATTAAGAATCAGGAAAATCTTGTTAGAAACAAAGATATGTGTACCTAGCTATTATGTAATATCACACTCGAAAAGAAAAAGGCTTCAAAGAAGAGAAATGTGGTTCTAAAAAGAATCCTGAGAATTCCATACATTGATCCTGTGAGCAGCGACAAAATTTTACAGAAAATAGAAACAAAATGGGCACTTAGGCATAACATGAAAAAGAGACATTGAATATTCATAGTGCTCGGCATGAGGTGAGCGAAATTTGCTGGAGAAATCTGATATTCATCGGTTCTATTAAAAGCAACAGAGACAGGAAAAGAGCGCTTCCGTAAGTGAGTGGCAGAACAGGATTTAGAATACAGAGCAAATGGGCAAAATTTATTAAGAAATACAAAAACTAGTAAATTGTGAGGGGGCATGATATCCACTCTACATGGCACATAGAAGAAAAATACCCTCGTAATCAAAATTACCCATTTTTAATCTGGGCGTAACGTACATGTTATCGTTTAAATTATATTATTATTATTATAATAATTATTATTATCATTAGAAGAAGAAGAAGAAGAAGAAGAAGAAGAAGAAGAAGAAGAAGAAGAGTGAGCCAATATCGGTGCTGGAAAATGTGCGACTTTTATGAGAAGGATACTGCAAGAAATTGGAATAAACACCATCCAAACTCGAGACCTGTAACATATTTATGGCGCTTTACAATGCACAAAGACATAACAATCAATGCTAATCGCCCAGTCGTAGTGATAAAAAAACAGATAAACAGAATGTGCTTTCTTATTGACATGGGAGTTCCTGAAGACAGTAATGTGTCTTTGATTATCTTCAAAAAGCTATTAAAAGACAAGTATTTCGAAGTGGAAATCTCAAAACATGAGGCACATGAAGATTTCCAGTTGTGACTGGAGCCCTCGGAATGTTTGGAAAAGTTTCCGATAAACACATTGAAGGGACCCCTAGCAGCCTATGAAAAAAATATACTCACAATTACAACACACACATTACCAAGAGTTTTATCGATGTATAATATGTAGCATTTTTTTTTTCTTTCATTGTTCTTACAAAATAATGATTGGCGGAAGATGTCATGAAGACATTTTTCACCTTAAGTCTTTGGCTGGAAAGCGGAAGGAAATGTATATGCAACAGGAAATCAAGGAATTATTATTATTATTATTATTAATAATAATAATAATAATAATAATAATCAGAGTCGCCCAATATCTCCACTTTTAGATGACTCAAACTGCAAGAAATTGGTATGAACATTACACAGACTCGGTTACAGAAATAGGACCTGTATCAATTTTATTGGACCATTCATTTTTGGTGTCCTCTGTTTGATTAGGAAAGATTCTGGTAGACTCATTGAATGGATTCCTGTGTATCCCTTACCTTAAAGAAATACAATACATTTTCTAACATGTACAGCTCACGTCTTACGAAGGGCTTTATTAGAGTAAAATAAGTGTCGTCTTAGCTTGTTTTATTATTATTTTATTTTCTACAAACAAATGTTCAGTGAAATACCATGATGCAATTTCTGACCTTAAGTCTCTGTTTGTGACCCGGAAGGAAATAATTATACAACAGGGATCAAAGTAATTATTATTATAGTTTCCTATGATTTCTGACGTGTAAACATTTCTTTCCGGGTCCCGCCCAGAGACCTAAGGTTAGAAATGGCATCATGACATTTCCATTGACAAAAAAAAAAAAAAAAAAATTACATAGACAAAGCCATTCGTAAAGTGTGGGCTGTACTTGTGAGAAAATTTTTTTGTATTTCTTTGAGGCATGGACTTCCAGGAATCCCTTCAATTAGTCTACTGGTATCTTTTCCAACCAATCCTAGGGATTCAACTACAACAGGAATTGTTTATGTTCCTATGTGCCACATTTTTGAGATTTATTATTATTATTATTATTATTATTATTATTATTATTACTACTACTACTACTAATACTACTACTAATAATAATACACAATCTTTAAAATAGTTATAATATAAAATCTGCGAATAAGAAATAATGATATAAAATTTGTAAAGACGTAAATAAAACATCGACTAAAGGCCCCAAAGAAGTAGTTTTGTACTTTATTTAGGAATTTGCTCTTTTGAGTAGGTTTGATGGGTTACTTCTTCATCGAACAATACGCTGTAATGATCCAAAATCTTCATGTTACGCCATTATTCAGATCTCGTCGTAGAGCGGTTGAGTTTTAGAACCATTGAGCGACCAATACGAGGTGAAGATCAAGGTAGTTTGATTGCACTTCTAGTCGTCAAAAATGTCTACCACATTAGAATTGAAGAAGACATAAATAACAAAACGCGGATGTCTTAATTTCTCTTTCAAATATATATTGAATCGCGATCGTTTACGCTCTAATAATTTGACAAGTGGACAGAGAAAACTTCCAATTGGGGAATAAAAAAATGGCTAATCGATATTTGAATATAACTGATAAAGAAAGATTGATAAAGAAATTGTAATAATTTTCTTTCTCTTTTTTTTCTTTTGTTCTATATTTACGCAATGTTGTTCGTGGCCGGGCAATTATCTGTCTTTTTTTCGGTCTAGACATTGTGATTTGTACTCTTTTATTAAAAGTCGGAATTTTTGTTTAAAGAATTTTTCTCAAATTGACTCGGATGTAAATGGGAAAGGCAGTAAACACCCACCCTCTCCAACTTTGGTAACATATGCAGTTAATCTAGATGTGACGTACATTGCGAGAAATGATACGGACGTCGTTTAGATTTTAAAGGGGAAAAAGCAGCTCGTCTATTCTGCATAGAAATCACGCAATTTTTTTCGTATTGAGCGTAAAAAGTGTACACAAGAAAAACTGAAGCAAACATACACTTAAGCAGGCAGAGGACGTAATACAAATGCACGTTGAGACATAAATTCAATTATTAGTGCTTCTTAATTGAGATGAAAATAGACGTTTTCTTTTTTTAGAATGCAAAAGATCAGTATTAGGTAGAGTGTTGATAGCAGACATCGAAAGAAAATTCACAGAAACTCCGACAGATGGTTGTAAAAGAATGCAAAAAGAAAGTACTAAACCTCAATTGTAAGAAGGCAGAATATATGATTGTTAGGAAACTAAAAAGCGTAAAAAGTGAACCGTGATGCCAAAATTAATTATGACATTTGAAATATCTGCGAATTTTTTTTCAAAAAGGGGAGAAAACAAACACTGAAAGCCAAAGGAGAATTTGAATAATGAAAAACAAACAAAATAGTGATTATCTGCTATGTAATAAAAACTCCCCTATAATGCAGTGAATGCTGGACAAATTCCTTACAGATAAAGAGAAAACTTCATGTAACAGAAATTAGGCTCTACCGAAGGATACTGAGAATACTGCAGAATGTATTGGCATTAATGAGGATGTTTTGTGTAAGAGTAAAACAAAAGAGAAGCTATCTGTCTATATTTCTGAGATGAGGTATTATGTACACTATTTACATTATTCGCACTATTGTCTTTATCTTTGTCGCCATATTTATTACAACGGTTCGGCTCTTCAGTATCTGTCTATATTTCTGAGATGAGGTATTATGCTCACTATTTACATTATTCGGACTATTGTCCTCATCTTTGTCGCCTCAAGAACACCTGTCACAGTGGATAAAGCGGTTAGTTAGATCCAGTGACAGGACCCGATGTGTATGACCTCAATACCTAGTTAAGAAGGTGGAGAATGAGAGGGGAATTAACAGATGAGTGACATCCATTAGACATAGTACGTGGATATAGAACAGTCTACCCCAGTGAGCGAAATAAAGGGTCAGTTCGACATTTTAAACACCTGAAGAAGGCGGGAGCGTACGACGGCCGAAACGTTGTGATAAACATGGCGACAAAGATGAGGACAATAGTACGAATAATGTAAATAAAGAGAAGCTTATAGTTATATTAAAATAAAACAGTTGACATTTCTAAGATATATAATGCGGAAAGAGGGTTTGTAGAATTTGGCACTCACATGGCATATTGAATGTAAGAGACACAGAGAGAAACAGAAAGTAAACTATCGAACAAGATTATGTTAATGGCAGGCTGAAAAGGGAACAGGCGTTGAAAAAACAAACCTTACTAAGAACTGCAAATACTAGGAAGATATGGTGAGCCGTTATTGCCCACGGCCTGACCGCACACGGTACATAGAAGATGAAGTATCCTAACATCAGTTTCATATATATATATATATATATATATATATATATATATATATATATATATATATGCATTATTATATTACAGAATGATATATAAAAGACGCTGTTATATATATATATATATATATATATATATATATCAAATCGGTTGTGTTCGAAGCTGGCTTGAGGCATTCGGATGTCTAGTTGCAGCGGAACAGTAGTCTGCGAAAGACACATAGATATGTAGATGTATATGTGAGAGTGATTTAGGCATGAGAATTCTTTCAAAAATATTTGCTAGAATAATATCTACAAATTTAGTCTATCGAATTTTTATCTGCATTTTAAATTTTCTAATTAGTCCTTTTACATTTTCGGTAAATAAATTTACTAAATTAATGTTTAATTTTTGTTTTTTTCGGACCATCGAATTTTTTCTTTTTGTCTTTTTATCTAACTGCATATGTTCACTGCCTGGTGAAACCATTCTGTTAGAAACCACGGTACCAGAAGGTCCTTATTTCCAATATTTTATATCTTAAATCGTCCTATATTTTTGTTTTTGAAAATGGAATTGAGCACTCTTTATTTAGCCGTTCCATTTGGGAAGCACCATTTTTGCCATAGATTGGATTTATAAAGTATATATGCAGACGTATAAGCAAAGAGTTAACTGGATATTGTGATTATATACATATTCCACACTATAAGTATCATGAGGCTAGCAAACATTATGTGGACATTCATATGAATCATACGGACTCTTCCATCTTGATAAACTTCACCGGTGAATATTTGTGCACAGCTGCCTCGGATGTATATATAAAATATTACATCCTTCTTACTGTATTTTCAGGTCGCCATCAGGTCGATATATATATATATATATATATATATATATATATATATATATATTTAGGCAGCAATCCTTCTTTTATGCATGTTTCATTAAAAACGACAGACAAGGTACTACGGTTGAGCTTTTTATTTAATTTTTCTTGTGTTCTGACAAGAGCTTTCTTTTCTGGACAAAGGGTGTGTAAGAACTGTCCAAATGTTCTGTATTTCCGAGCGCTTTCGGCTATACCTTTTAGCTATTATCAAGGATGATTCGATTATCAGCTTAGCAGAGTGTGTGTGTTCTGTGTATGTTCAGTGTGTGGTAGTGATGTTTTTTAGTTTCTGAATACGGTTATATATATATATATATATATATATATAAATTTACATATCTGTGTGTGTGTATGTCTGTGTGCGTGTGTGAAGAAATATTGTTTTCCGTTATGCTATGTTTAGTGGATAAAGTTCTCAATATCAGAGATAGAGTGTATGTAAATATAAAAGTGAACATTGAAGTCAACACACAGAGGCGACAGACTGTTTCATGCTAAACGCAATCATCAGGACACACACACACACACACACATATATATATATATATATATATATATATATATATATATATATATAAGTGCAAACAGAAAATCCTTTTTGATCCTTTTATGGTTCTTATCTAAGCAAATGTATTTCATTATGCAAGAAGTATTGATAAACATAAATTAAAATGTCGTTAGTTCTTCACATATTTTATGAATTTAAGAAGATATTTAAATATAAATCAGAAAAACTGAAATTTAAGGCCAATTACTGAGATGCTAATAGATGTAATTTACTCTCTATTAAAATCAAAGGTAGTAAAAGTTGATTTCTTTATTAATGAATTTATTATTTATATAATTTTAATTTTAAATTACTTGATGCCTTTTTTAAACAATAAAAGTTTTTGAATGTATCCATTTTCTTTAAATAGTCTTGCTTGCAGCGTTCTTTTGTGTTTGTTGTTGATGGAAAATTTGATTACTAATACATTACATTGGATGCTTTCTATTACAAGAGTCTCCAGAATATTATAGACCCCACATCTCAAATTTTAAAAATCGACTTGTCACAGATCTTATTTTTTATGGATTTCCTTCTAGTTCATAAAAAAATATGGCAGCAAAATTCCGTAGATCTGTTCTAGAAAAGACTGAATATTTTTCGGAACAGACATGGAAAGGTACTGCTTTCTTGTAATTATGATGCTATTAAAAATAATGTTGCCGAATAAAATGTTTACTATCAGGTAAAATATAAAAAGGTACTTATTGAAATTATGGTTTACTTCCCCAGTTCTTTCGACCATTGATGGTCATATATAGATGCAAAGGGTGATTATTTTCCTTTGGGTGAGAAGAATTCAATATGGTCACATGGCGGCCAGTGAGTGAGGTCAAATAGTGAGGTCACGAACTAATGTTGTGTTATATAGATTGCGGCACAGGCTGTTTTAACTTTGGGAAATGTTGCATGTAAGACCATCTCGTTTTTCACCCTGACACACTGCTTGTTTATTCATGTGTATTACAATCTCTGCGGCGGACAATTGTATATACATATTTGTATATATCTCATGTGACATATAAAATATCTTTAAGAACGATGTGTATATGTCATTAATTTCTTTCAGGTATCTGGGTCCTCCCTTCCGATGTATCAAGGTGTGAGTGCATTATGTATATACTAACACCTTTAATGGATAACTGGAAACTGGAAATATTATCTCTTTCATAACATACATAAAAGTCAATTTTAAAGAAGGAGTAAAGAATGGTGAGAAATAACCAGAAGAACGATTGTTGTTAAGTTATGAATGAAAGTGCGTCCATGTGCTATGAGGGCGGAATAGATTTTAGCGTCACGTTTCAAAAAGGAGGTTGACTAAAATATATCATATTGATACTGTGCTTATTTTTTATGTATGGGGCCTCCAAGATTTATGCTATTTTTTAATATATAGATTTGATGTGCATTGTCTTTCTGTCAAGAAAAATGTCAGACATTGAAGTGGGGTTGGGTTTATATATTGTACAGTGTAACCCGGATATAAGAGAAACCCGGATATAAGAGAGATTTTCTCTGGTCCCAAATTAGTGCCTGTGTTAATGTATATATAATAGTCCAAACCCGAATATAAGAGAAACCCGGATATAAGAGACTTCTTCTCCGATCCCGACAACTCTCTTATATCCGGGTTACACTGTACTTCTGAAATGACAGGTTAGACTTGCCGGCATAAAGGTTTGAAGTAAAACTAATGTATATAGATGTTTATTTCATCAACCTGCATAGTGTCCGCAAAGGACCAAAATTTAGCGTTTAACATTTGGAGATTTTTGATTACTTTTTTTAGTGAAGTGTGGAATTTTAAATGCAATAAGAACTACTGAATGATTCCCAACCGAAGAAGGAGCATTTTCTGACTGAAGAGATTTCTGCGTCGAGATCCTGACGCCTTTGTTTAATCATAGGGATTCAATATAATAATAACAATTCAATGACAGTCTTCTAAAATAAACTTAGAAATTGCGAAATTAGCTGGCTCTTAATGCCTTTCATTCCTGCGGATAATGTATAATCATATCTCCATTTTTTTCTCATGAGTTCCACGATTTCTTTTAATTCTAACGATTTGATTATTCATGAGTATATCACTACTCAAAACCTCCTGATCAGAGGCGTTGCTGTTAGACATAATTTATCGTCTTACCCATGACGCGGATATAGTTTATCGTCATACCCAGGACGGACGTACAAATAGGGATGTCTTTGCATACTCATTTCAAATTAACTATGTATATGATTTGTAATTATTTTTTCTATGGCAAAATGTTGTTATATGTACACTATTCTATGTAATTTCATTCTTTTCCGTCTCTGACTTAAATATATACAACCAAACTAGAGACCTTACACCATTGAAAATTAGACCCAGAATATTCCCCGATCATGAGGAACTGATATCTCCTCAGGGAGGCTCCGCGTTTTGACCTCCTATTGGGATTAAACTGAACCAAGACCTCATGTGGAACTCGTACATAAGATCAATCGTTAAATATTCTGGGGAAATAGTCCGTTCCATTTATCACTCTAGCAAGTACCTCACTCCTCCTGGTATCCTTTACAAGAGCCAGATCAGGCTGAAAACAGAGTACTGCTTCCATATAGGGGGGGTCCCAGTCTTCACTTTCCACTCTCGACAGAATCCAAAAGCTTCTACGAGTTCCTGTAGACGACGAATTATTTTCGCCGTCATATTCTCGCTGACGAGACATCGCATATCCCTCGCTGATCTTTTGCTAAATCCATGGCGAGTGCTTAAATAAACCACACTCTTTAGTTCCATCAGTCATACCCATTATGGTTAAGACCCACCATTGTAGCGAACCATTCGCTTCATATTCCAATGGTCAGAGGTAAGTTTCACTCAAGAATCTTCTTGCCATGAACCACTATCTTCTGGAACCGTTTCCGAAGAAAATATTGTTCCGATCGCGACAGTCATAACCTGTTCAGGTTTATGGATAACCTTTATCTTTCGCTCTTATCTGAATACACTATGTAACCCTCTACCTCGAGTGGCCACCGGGCCTTGTACAGGGTGAACTCTACTTTAAAAATTTAAAAAGAAAAAACACGAAAGAAATAGAAAAGAAAGAACCAACGAAATGACCTCCATGAATGATTCATATTTCACACATTTACTCATTTTTAGACGGAAATCAAGTGAATAAAGACTGCTGTCTTAACAAATGTGTTTTCTATGTTTATTTGCCGGAACCACAAACCTGTCACTACAGTCATCACCTTTTCTACCTCTTTCCACCATATTCCCTACAATGAATCTAAAGAAAAAACGATTTCTCCACAGTACTCATTAAATAAATCGATATAAGAATGTCTACTATTTTTTTTATTTTATTCATAATCGATCACTGTGGGTTCATTACTGATGTTTTTATTTTTTCATCTTAGGCCAAAATCGATGCGATAAACACATTCCTACTCAGATATTCATTTGAATCGTAATCAGGAAGACTTTCGTCTTGTTCAGCTCTTTATTCGTGTCAATGCCAACAACCTCCTAATAATTAGCGGTTCTTTCTCACACACAGACACACAAAATAAAATCCATACCTTCCTCTACCGTTAGTGATATATTGTACAAGTCGATATCCTGTCCGCATTTTTCATCCCGATTAAAAAGATATTCCCCAGTTTGATCGCCGGCTAGTTATTACATAATTCAATATCAACAGCGCTTTTCTTGTAGATATCTTGTTAGGAGTGCCATTCATGTTCACTTTAATACGATACACAGAAATAAATCTGTAAGAACTCTTAGAAAATATAGTAAAGAAAAGCGCGAAGAAAGGACTAACGGTCATTTGTAAAAAGACAGAATATATGGTTGTCAGCAAGAAGAACAGCCCAAGATGCTAAATACAAGTTAGAAATGTCAAAGTAAAGCAAGCGCAGAAATTTAACAGTTTAGGATTTTTTTTTAACAGGAGATATGTAAGATCTAATCCGAAAATGTGACATTGAATTTCGAAGATGGAATGGCGAAAAATGCCTTCCAGAAGCTAAGGAAATTATTAAGAAACAGAAAGATTTTGTTAAAAACGAGGAAAGGCTATCTGAACTGCTATCCAATAGAAATCCTCCTATACAGAAGAGGAGACTGGACAATCTCATCACAGATGAAGAGACTTGAGGCAACAGAAATGTTTTTTTCTAAAGAGAATGCTGAGAATAATATGTGAGTAATGTAAATGTAAATACAAAACTCTATACTTAGAATCAAAGAGACAATTTCAGTTATACACAATGAGGAAAGAAGGGATAGAAACTTTGACACTCATAAAACATGCAAAGAAATAAAGACAGATTAACATCTACACATTTACATCTGTGCATATTAAACTTTTAAGGTTGTGTCTACATGAAAATAAATCCTGGTAGGCATTTTATTTTTCTTAACGAAATACTTTTTTTTTATTTTTAAGTATCATGGGTCTTCAGAACATCGACGATGAAGGCTATCATCAGAAAATTTCTTTATTATCTGTGAATTAATATGGCTTCTTAGGAAAGATAGTGGAGTATCATCCTGTTGCTTTCTCCACGGTTTTCTTTCTCTCAGAGTGGTTGTCATCCAATGCTAGAGAGAACAGTCTATCCTGTTTTTTAAAGAATAGTTGGTAAAGGAATCTATGCGAAAGTAAACACGACAGAGTAGGTCGGGATTTGAATACAAATTTTTAGGTCGATAACGCGCATGCTACCCGCAAATCTGGAACGCTCTCTACTTTGAATCTTTTTTTAAGAGGCATATCAGACATTATGGGTTATTTAATTCCGAATTCTTAACAGAAAGCAATACATTTTGTGTGTGGGTGGGATATAATAATGGTTTAGTGATACAAATCTTAATAATTAAGCTATAGTTAAGGTAGAAGATGTAAATTCATACATTTTTCAAGAGTATTACCGAGTAAGTGAATATAGCAAACTAGACAGAAATTAGAACTCGGCTCTCCGATTAAAAATTAAAAATTATTATCTACTAAACAACCCCCACGTCCAAGCTAATAGCATCTGGTATTCCCAAGCGGTAGCACTTCTAGGCACATATTAGGCCCAATATTATTTGACCGTACGTGATATGGGCATAAGCCTTATTTTAATGCGGGGAATATCCGTGAGGCGATGCTTAAAAATAAATATGAATTTCACTTTTGGGAGATGTCAGCATTGCTTGAAGGGAAATATTTTTTTTTATTTTTGTTATTTGGAAAACCAAAAGACGCAATACGAAGTTGGGAGTTTATAAAATTTATAAAAATAGGTTTTGCTTGACCATTTATGTACAATGCGCTGGTGAAACCAGCGAAAATAATTCTTTAATTGAAAATTATGGACCTAATAAAATTCTACGATCATTACTTCAGGAAACTGACCTAAAATATTTAAACTTTGTGTGGCGAACGCGCGTCAGTACAGACGAAAATGTGGCCTAAGGTCTCATGCGGACATGTTTGTCAGTCCCAGTTACATCCTTGTTTTTCTCGTTAGCAGCTGGACAGTTTAGCATGTCTAGCTAGATGTAGACCTCTCTGCAACTGGTCCAGATCCGGCTATTTGTATGAGGCTTCATGAGAATAAAAGCTGGGGAAAGACAGCAGTCGGCAGTGGGAAAGACAGCAGTCGGCAGTGGGAAAGACAGCAGTCGGCAGTGGGAAAGACAATGTCTTGGGAAGTCAGTCCGGTAGGCATTTCTGCTCGCCAAGTTTTTATGTTTTCCGAAGCAGTATTATTTTTTTGCTACCTCCCCTCTCTTTCCATTTTCTCCCTATTATCCCGGTAGTTGTTGGGTGAACAAGCGGTTAAGTGTTTCTCCTCACTCGCAACGGATTATTTGCTTACCTTGCAAAAGTTACTGAGAAAAGAAAAAAAGCAAAGAAGTTTGTGGGTTAAGCATTTAGCATCTTATGGGTGGAAGTGTTGCTGATGTAACGGTTAACGTAAGGGAAGATGAAAACAAAGAGCTGTTTTCAAATTCATATTAATTCACTTCCGTTCTTTATATAAAAAGACAATGATACATCTTTCTCCAGATATAGGTTAAGTAGCAGAGCAGCTAGTCTAGTAGAACAAAAACGAGCCTGAAGAATGATATATCCCGTAAGGCTAACTTGTCATAGACACACACTTTCAGGTGACTTGGTGAGTCCCATGTCGTCAATGGAACGCTAGGTCAGGGCATATATGGCTAAGGAAAGAACGGTTTCTTTCTATGATTCAGTTTATTAGAGAGGGCAGACGTGGCAGCTTCGATTTTAAGAGGCAGTGGAAGAAGAAACTTCAAAGGAACGCATGCTGCTCGTTGGTTTTCCATCCTTCCGCGTGTGATCTTAGCGTGTTTCTCGAACATAGGTCTGGGAAGTGTATCAATGATGCAAAATTCTCGTCGCCCTCTGCTGAATTCACAGCGTTTTCGACATATCAAAAACCCAGACAAAAGCATCCATCACTGTCAAAATACCATGCCCAGTAGCTATTCTAACCAATCGCCGGTCTTCGCATTATATACTGCTGCAGGTTATACAGTGCAAGAGCCAGCTTAAATGTTTTACGAGACACGTTATTTATTTTATGGGTTTCGCATTATAGCTTAAATTAAAAGATAAAAAAAAGGATCACAGATAAATTGAAACAGCCCGGATGAGAGGAGAGATTTTACTAATATTATGACAAGAGGATAATTTATCAATTTTGAGTTTGAAATAGTGGAGTAAAAGTATTACAACGCAGGCTATCCATAAACAAGCTCTCACACATCACTAACCAGCAAATCTCTTAACTAACGATCAGCAAATACGTGAAAAATGCTTAACACCATAAACAACCAATGCGACTTGACTGGAGTTTTAAGTCTGCTGTGTCTGAGATATTGGTGAAACTGCTTGAAAGAATTTCACTGTTCACTTATACCAGTTTTCATTTATTTGCAAAAATATCTTAAAACACCCAAAGAAGAAAAAAATTAAAGGATAGGACCTCATAAGAAAATTTCAAAACACGTCTGAAAATAGAGTTATGTGCCGTTCCCAAAAAGGAATTAATGTATACATACATATGCAGGTATATATATATATATATATATATATATATATATATATATAAATGTACGAGCGGGTGTTTCATAAATACATACACATATATGCTTTGGTGTCTACGTCAAGGAGCATCACCCTCTGGCAATAGAGCTGTGTCTCGAATCGACAGACCATTCGTATATGTGTCTCCGGCTATCTCTTCTCAATGCTGGAAGCTATCTCTTCTCCCTTTATCGCTCTCCATCCCCTCAAGACTGTAGAATACTCGATAGCATAGACAAGGCTCTCTCTCCATCTGTTTGCTCACATATTTGTGTTTGGCGATTTTAACGCCCATGATACCAAGTGGCATAAGAATGCTACTACTGACCTCGCAGGCATTCACTTGAGTTTTCAGTTTCTCAATCCCTCGCGCAGATAGTTGACTTCCCCAAGTGATTTGCCTACAACCGGGACGGTAAGGCTTCTCTCCTTGATCTATGTTTTACCTCCATCCCCGAGTCTTGTAGCGCCACGCAGCTCTGCCCTCTTGGTAACTCCGACCATGCTGTCGTGTCTATTAACATCTCTTTCAACTCCACCCCCTGCAAAGAACCTCCTAGCACAAGAACCTCGTTCTGCTATCAACGAGCCGACTGGGACTCGTTCCAGTATTTCCTCCGCGATGACCCGTGGGATGTTGTCTTTACGCTCCACGTTCAAGAATAGGCTTGTGAGGTCTCATCCTGGGTTAAAGCTGGAATGGACGCTTACATCCCCTCAAGGAAATTCAGGGTCCAATCGCGCTCCTCCCTGTGGTTCTCCGCTGCTTGTTCAGCCGCCATTTTCCAGAGGAACCAATTCTCCGCCCGTAACGAGTGTAAGCGTGTACTCAACGAAGCTAAGTCACTATTTGCTGCTCGGATGGAGGTACGTTTTGCATCTCGCAAATTCGGCTAAAGGGATTATTGGCGTCTCTGCAAGAGCGTACTGAACAATAGCAAACATTCTATACCTCCTTTGTTCAACCAGTTCGAAGTCCTGACCTCCTCTGCCGACAAGGCTGAATGCTTTGCTCGGAAATGTTCCTTCAACTCAACGCTCGACTCTTCAGGTGTACCCATACCCGACTTCCCTGTAAGAACTGAGGCCCTTTTGACTGGGTGGCACAAAACCCTGTCATTGGTATTGGGCAGTATCTCTGACCTAGACCCCAACAAGGCTAGTGGTGGAGATGGAATACCAGCTATTGTCTTGAAATGCGCGCTGACCTGGCGCCCGCCCTCTCTGAATTATACAACTACTGCCTCAAGGAATCATGTTTTCCAGATTGCCGGAAGTCCTCATCGATTTTTCCTGACTTTAAGAACACTGGCGACCCTTCTGACCCTTCTAATTACCGTCCTGTCAGTCTCCTACCCCTCTTCGGCAAAGTCTTCGAAGCCCTAATTAAGGCCAGGGTAGGTAACCACCTTACATCTCATGATCTGCTATCAGACAAGCAATATGGTTTCCGCTTTGCCCGATCTACAGCTGATGTGCTTACGACCATCACTGAAATTGTCTAACAAGCTCTTCAAAATACCAGAGAAGCTCGTGCCGTGGGCCTAGATATATCCAAAACTTTTGGTAGGGTCTGGCATGATGGACTTCTTCGCAAGTTCCAGGGCTATGGTATTACAAGTCATTTGTTTGAACTAATACAATAATTCCTATCAAACCGTGAATTGAAGTTCGTTCTCAACGGATTCTCTTTCAGCTCCTATCCCACGAACGCAGGTGTTCCTCAAGGCTCCCTCCAAGGCCCCACTCTGTTCCTTATCTTCATCAACGAACGTCCTGACGCCATAGATTCCCAAGTTGGCATCTACGCGGATGACACTACAATTTACTCCTGCATCAAAAACAAATCTAGTGTCACTAACAAAACTAACCTGGCCGTTCGTCTCGAAAATGACTACCAACCTATTGTGAACTGGGGTAGGAATTGGCTTGTTAAATTTAACGCCTCAAAAAAACAAAAAACAAAAACTGCTCTCTATTAACCACCACAGAGATCCTTTCCTTCTCACCATTAGAATGTCTGACGCTCAACTTTTCGAGAGCACCTCTCTGCGGCTGCTCGGTCTCAAGTTGACTACTGACCTACATTGAGTCAATTGAATCGTCCACCGCAAGGAAAGTTGCCCCCCACCATACCTGTGCCGCGCTAGGAAATTTTTCTCCCCGAAATCGATCCTTCAAATCTACAAATCAACCATTCGCCCTTCCATGGAGTATTGCTGCCATATATGGTCTGGAGCCACCTGTTTGCCTCGGGGATCTTGATAAGATCCAGAAACGGATATGCAATGGAATTGGCCCTGATCTGACTTCTCGTATGCAGTCGCTCTCTCACAGACGCGCCGTCGTCTCTCTCTGATTTTTTACACATACTTCATGGAAATTGCTCCGATGAACTGATTGCGTTGTTTCCCAGACTTCATGAATTCAAGCGTCCTACAAGGCTGGCATTCCACTGGCATCTCTTTCACTGTTGAAACTGTAAAATGTAGCCGTCTCTTCTACACCAAAAGCTTCATATCTCGAACCTCTCGCCTGTGGAACCCCCTTCCCTATTCCCGTTTCCCTGACAGCTATAACCCCAAACTATTCAAATGTAATCTCAATAGACCTCTCCAGTTGGCTTGATCTATCCACTATCCTTCTCCTCATCCTTTCCTCTATCAATTCTAACTGCTCTCGCTTCAAATCTTCTGTAACTCCAGGCGTACTAGAGGCTTTCCGACTTGCTTGGGGTGAATCGATTAAATATATATATATATATATATTCGACAGAAAAAATAGTGCTCAATATTAAATAACAGGTTTATGTAATATATATATCATATGCGCAAACGATGTAAGATATGTATATTTCTCTCTCTCTCTCTATATATATATATATATATATATATATATATATATATATATATATATATATATATATATATATAGAGAGAGAGAGAGAGAGAGGCATATATGTTAGTAGCAAAGTGATGGAATTTTAGCCCAATGAAGCCCTGAATAAATTAAACCTTTCTCACTTTGACATACAATTACCTATATATATATATATATATATATATATATATATATGTGTGTGTGTGTGTGTGTGTGTGTGTATGTGTGTGTATGTGTGTAAAGTAGAGAATGTTAAAATAGAGAAGAAATCGGAAACCATTATAAATCTATCATGTTTCACTGTTACTAAATATTCATGAGAGAATGTGATATGGAGTAAAAAGAAGAAATAAATTCTGGTTAATTTTACTTTTCTGTTGTTTGATTTTCATTGTTCAGTTATGTAACACGTGCATTCTACTGTTTTACGTCAACATTAGTATGACAATTGTGGCGTCCCACATTCAAGGAGAGATGACGCATCCATCCGATGTCTCAAATAATTGATTCCAAGCCCACTTGAAAGCGGTAAAATTGGTACATATATGTAAATGTATAAAAATCCTAGTTTTTCTATTGGGAATCAGATGACAATTTATATTCGGAAATGCGCGTGAGTGTATGTTGAGTGTATTGTGTCTATATGTGTGTGTATGTCATAGATATTACTGTTTTGGTTTTACACATGTTCATTTGGGAACGTTTTTACGTACATACCGTTTGTTTCATTCAAATACAAGTTTCATTCTTTCAGAATGGAATCAATATTTTGTCGATGTCACGTAAGTTTATCTCTCTCTCTCCTCTCTATCTATCTATCTATCTATCTCTCTCTCTCTCTCTCTATATATATATATATATATATATATATATATATATACATATATATACATACACACACATTATATATATATATATATATATATATATATATATATATATATATATATATATGTCACCTTCATCCCTGCTGTGCATCGACAGCTCACGGGTGAAATCTCCGACTGGCGCCAATTCAGCCGTGTTTCGATCTTAGCTAGAGTCAAGCGGATGTCTAGTCACACTGATAAGCTGTGATACACCGACACGTCTGTTTGTGGGTATATATATATATATATATATATATATATATATATATATATATATATATATATATTAGAGATAATAAATCCTTAGGCATATAATCCAAGTGTATCCTCATAATATATAATATTAAAACTCATCCACAAAAGGGTCCAATGTATTTATCATAACATATAAATTACATCACAGAGAAATAAAATATCACATCATGACTATTTCAACTAACAAGAATACGTTACCTTTAATCAGTTCAAATGGTGGACTGTATTCAGTGTCAGAACTGGAGATTTAAAAATTAATATTGAAATAAAAGAAAAAATAGCAGTAGAAAAACTGATACAGAGCCAACAAAGACCATAGCAGACAACACAATCACAACACTCGAGCAGTTTGTGTTGTCTGCTATGTTATGCCTTGGCTCTTTATCAATTTTTCAACTGATGATTTTTTTTATATATTAAATTTTAAATCTCTAGTTCCGACACTGAAGACTGTCCACCATTTTAGTCGAAAAATGCTAACGCATTGACGTTAGTTGAAATAGTCAATTCTCATAAGGTAATTTTGTATTTCTTTGTTATGTAAATTAATATATATATATATATATATATATATATATATATATATATATATATATATATATATATATGAGTGAATATTGAATTCAACAGTCAGAGACGACAGGTCTGATTTATATTTTCATACACACTTTCTCTGATATTGATCACTTTATCCCATAAATATAACGCACCTTAAAAATTATAACTTCATATATATATATATATATATATATATATATATATATATATATATATATATATATATATATATATATATAAGTGCGCAGTTATATAGAAAACACGTTGGGTGCATCATCCGGAGTTCCTTAGTATTTTTGTTTTTATTTTAAGAAGACACTGCTCCATATATAAGTAGAGCTTTATTATAATAATATTTTTTTAATTTAAATAATCATAAATTAAAATATATTATTATATATATATATATATATATATATATATATATATATATATATATATAAATGAAGAAATAATAATAATAAGAATAATAATTATATATATATATATATATATGTGTGTGTGTGTGTGTATAATTATTAGTTATATTTCTCAGTAGCAGCGCCAAGTATAACGTATTAAAATATTTTATTAGGATCTTGTGTGTTAATATCTATCAAACTTGTCTTACTGGCATTTTGTAGGAAATAATATTTTTACCCTTTTCAAACTGTCCTCTATGTGTGACTTTACTAAAATTGAACTCCACTTTATATATAACTATCGTACAGTATTGTATGAAATTGGAAATTATGCAATAAGCGGTTTTTGCATATAAATTATGGTATTGATTAATAAGATCGATCGCCACTCTTGTGGTCAGTTCCTAGCAAACAACTATTTAAGAATTCATGTACTGTACGAATTTTAGCAATTTAAATACTGAAGTGTCTAATCTGCCTTAACTTGTCTTTACTCGTGACACACTCAGTGCAAGAAAACGAAGCTTAATATATACGGACGTTGACTCCGAAGAAGGTATTTGTATATACAGTAATTTACGAGTGGTTTCAACTTAACTGAAAATGAAGATCGATAATTTTCAATTGAAACCCTGCTCTCATTTCTTTAATTATTGCAGCGTCACTAATCTCATATTTAAGGTTACTCATCTATCTGACTTTCCGTATATTTTCTAATTCTAGTCATTTAAAAAAACACATTTTTTTAACTAATGCTCGAGTATTTTACGGTGCAAAGAGAATATAACAAGTTTAATTGTCAAACCATATTGGTGTTATTTATAGAACTTGTTTGTAGCATTACTTGCTGTCTAAATGAAGCAAATATATATATATATATATATATATATATATATATATATATATATATATACTGAAAAGAAGAGAGAAACCGCAAACGTTCTTTTGTTGTAATGTAATTTTCAGGAAAGAGAGTTGGGCCACTAACATACTAAAAAAAAAGAATGTCTCATATCGAGAATATTTAACATCGAAAAACATAAGAAAAAAATTAATTATTTTTAATAATATGAGGAAATCTTCACGCATTGCCTGATGAAGGTGGCGAGACCAGAAACACGTGTATTATGGAAAATAAAGCAAAATTAAAAAAAAAAAATCCCCATTACAATCAAAAAACTTTTTCGGTTAATGTACACACTCTCTTTCTTTTTAAACCTATTCTCTTTTATATTTATATGAATATATATATATATATATTCTATATTATATATATATATATATATATATATATATATCTATATATCTATATATAGATATATATATATTATAATGCTATGTTATGTAATATGTATTGATTAAAGTCCTCAATATCAGGCATAGAGCGTATTCAAAGTTCTGGAAATCTATATTTAAATAAACCCCGTGATTATTATGCGTGGTTCATTTGCCCAACAGACAAACAAAACTCCTTGTAACACCAAAGAGGAACTGAAGGCAAAGATTATGGTATCATTCAACAACTTAAACGAGAAGACCGTCCATGTGAGATGCAGGAAATTCTGAAGTCGTTTAGTGGCCGTGGTTGAAGCGAATGCCGATTTTATTGAATAAATTTACTCTTTAGTATTTCAAGATATTTTTGTGTAATTTTGTAAATATATTACATGTAAAAATTAGACCCTTGTTTTATTTGCCTTTCAGCGTAATTTAGACGACAATTTATCCATCGCACCCATTTCTTTCACTCTTTTTTCTTTCTCTCTCTCTCTCTTATATATATATATATATATATATATATATATATATATATATATATATATATATATGTCTGTGTGTGTATTTTTAGAGAAAGAGAGAGAAGGAGCTGGAGAAATCGTGGAGAGTAACAGATAAATCGAAAGACGTTATCATGTTCTATTATAAATACTAAAACAGATATAAATCAATGTACGTATTCGTGAAAATTATCACTAGTTTGTGATACGAGAACCTATGAGACAATATTTCGACAACGAAATATACTCCTTAATGCACTCTTTAAACTCTCCAATTTCTTTCTTTTCTGTCACGTTTCCTTCCAGGACCTGAGAGATTATGGCTCTCCGCAAGCTCCTGATCTTTCTCATTTCCTGTCGCTATTTATAATTGTAACCCTTGTTCGGCTATCCATTTAGTTAGAGTCGTTATGTGGGTTATTGTCTCCCCCCAATAATTCTATTACACATAATATGCATGTGAGTTTAAAATTAAATTATGGCGTCCGCCTTTAGTTGAAATTATTTTCAATGTGCTTTTTTCATCTTCGTCGCTATTCCTTGAAAACATACATTGTAATGTTCGAAAAGTAGATGCCAATACTTCTAAAATATTCTTTTGTACGAAATAAAAGAGCTATCTGTAATTGTAATGCCGTTGAGACATTTTCAACTAATGAAGAGACTCTTCGATTCTTTGAACGAAATAATCATGTGGCACAGAAAATAAGCGTGCGGTACAAAATATTACCGTGCCGTTAGGTAACGAAATGAATTCATTTATTTTATTTATACAAAAGAATACGTTCCGAAATGTTATAAGTCCACTTCATAGGTAAAGATGTATTGTAGCTTAAATAATGTGACTAAAAAAGGAATAGGAAACTAAATAAAAAAATTTGAAATAGGAAGTATGGTTACCGTAACAACAAAAATCAACCTACGTATTCAAGATGTTAAAATATATCAAGTAGTGTGAATATATAGGATTTCTTTAACAGATGATGGAAAATATGGCACCGAAATCCAAACGTGCACTGGAATAGCGAATGATGTATTTCTAAAGCAAAAGCAAAGAAACAGGAAAATGTCGTTAGAAACAAATGCTGAACACTGGACTCCTATGCAATATCAATCTAATATCTCTAATATCAAAATCAATATGTTAGCGAATTTTAAACAACTTCCTCACAGATGAAGGCTATTCTTCAGCTAACAATCATGTAGTGGTACAGAAGCATGCTGGGAATGCAATGATCAAAGTATGTAAGGGACGTAGAGGTTTGAAGCAAAATGTACACAGAATGTCCACTAATATTTAGAATCAGAAATACATAGTTGAAATGTCCAAGGTACATGTTGAGGAAGGAGGTATTGCAAAATTTTGCCGTCACAGGATATATTGAATGTAGGGGAAACAGAATAAACCAGCGAGAAGCCAAATTAAGGAGCTTATGCACATTAATGACAGAATAGTAATTGGTAGGGATAGTAAAATCACAAATATTGCTAAGATCTACAAATATAGGTAGTTGTGGTGAGACATGTTCTCAGACACACTAGAGTTACACTGGATACAGAACAAGAAGATTTAAGCGATATGATTTTTAGGGCTAGGTACAGGAGAATCCTTATCTTTTCTCAGGCAACGATAGTATATATATATATATATATATATATATATATATATATATATATATATATATATATATATATAGTAATTCAGAAGAGTAATCTGCGGCTTGCAAAATGTTTAAAATTAATGTTACAGGCAAGAACATTTGAGGCAAATATATATATATATATATATATATATATATATATATATATATATATATATATATATATGATGATTCAATCACTGATTTACTTTTTTTAAGCCTTACCAAACTTCTGCTGGTGATGTAAACACAGAAAATATTATTAGATTGCAAGAAATTATTTAGAGATAATATTTTACCAGTGCTTACATTTATTAATGTTTACAACGAACTCGATTGGAACTCGACTCTTTGATTTACAATTCCGAGCGGTCAACCATTACACTAACGGGAAAATCCAAGCTCACAGAACGATGTATTCCCAAGAGGACACCCAACTTAAATTCGGTGATCAGACGAAAACCGGTGATACGGCCGCAAGCCTATCGTTATCATCCAACAATTGTGCTGGTTATGACGATAAACAACATCCAGGAGCAAAGCATTGGAGGTATTGATGCGCGTGTAAATATTTCTTAACTGCTGTTTTTCCCAGGCTCACAGGGACCCCGCCTGGTAGCAACTGTTAGTGTCCCAGCGATGGGCAAATAGTGAACCCCAAAACAAAATACCATTAAATACAATTGAAAAAATGCATCATTTTAGTATCAATACCACCAATGCTTTTTATATAAAAAACACCAACAATACCTATTTATAGTAAAATTACCAGCAATATATATGTAGTTGAATACATACATTTGCGTTCAAAATATATTTAGTTGAAGCCATAACACTGTTTTCAAATTAGGTAGATTTTGATATATGCCATTAAACCGATTTACAAAATTTACAAAATGTATACTTAAAAAAAAAAAAAATAAATAAAAAAAAACATGCATTTATACCTTTAAATATAAAATCATATCTGCTGTTGAAAACATAACATTATGTACAGAACATTTAGATTTCGTCATTAAATAACACATAGACCCCTTGGAATGCTGCTACTTGTCATATATCTATTAAGTTTCAATGTTTGTACTTGTCATATATCTAGTAAGTTGCAATGTTTTACTTGTCATATATCTAGTAAGTTTCAATGTCTTACTTGTCATATATCTATTAAGTTTCAACGTCTTGTCATATATCTAGTAAGTTTCAATGTCTTACTTGTCATATATCTATTAAGTTTCAATGTTTGTACTTATAATATATCTATTAAGTTACAATGTTTGTACGTGTCATATATCTAAGAAGTTTCGAAGTCTGTACTTGTCATATGCGTATTAAGTTTTACACATTCAAAATATATTGTAAATATTGGATTAATATTTTCTTTGATTTCCCACTCATCACGGCACATTTTTTTTTAGATTAAATCAAATGTCAACACTTTAGGTCGTCTATTTCTAACGTACGAGACTTTTTGTTGGATCCTGTATTTTAAGTTTTCTTTCCATATTTTCATCAGAACGCTGAGGCTTGCATGGCGACTTCTATAGCCACGATGTATGCTTTGTTTCCACGTAATTTCTTTTTTCATTTTTCTCTTTCTAATATACAATTTAATCCGCTCTGCTGTACACAAACGGCCATTGATTATAAGCAGTGGGACGGACACGACTAGTCAATGTCCGAATATCACAGCCTGTCATCAAACGAACAAGCACTTTCATGATCTATCAATAAACTTTCGTGCACTACCTGAAAATGGACACAATTATCGACGGATAACTACCACTACTGCTACTACTACAACTATTACTACTACTACTACTACTATTAATAATAATAATATTTACGAACAAAATGTTGCAAAAGTTAATAATAATAATGATGTAGAAAAAAGGAAAATGGGTTGAGGGCGGTTATGATATTGCACTTATAACATATTTATTCTTTCCTTTTCCTATTATTATTATTATTATTATTATTCAAGGGAAGAGAGGAAAAGAGGTAATGAATTGGAGAATTCTGTTTTTGCTGTTATCGTTTTTCTTCATTTTCTTTTATGTATTTGTTTAATATCATTATTATTAGCATTATTATTAGCATTATTATTCAAGTGAAGATTTTTTTATTTGAACCTGAAGAGAATTTTTTTCTTTTTTGCTTTTCGTCTTTTAATTATTATTATTATTATCATCATCATCATTCGATTTCTGTTATGGACACACTCCTACCAAGTCTGAAAAGACCTAAGGCAGGTCGTGGTGTGTTGTTATGGCCACATTTCATGTTAATTTTTTTTTTTTTTTTTTTTTATCTCCATGAAGTTGCTAGCGTTACATAGACAAAGTTCTCCTTAGTGTGTGTGCTGTACTTAAAGACAATTTTCTGTATGTCTCTTAAGCTGGGGTTTCCAGGATTCTTTCAATGTGTTGTTTTGTTCCATTTTTATAATTCCAAGTGCACCTTTACCACTGGTATTATTCTTGTTTTCAATTTCCACATTTTTTTAATTTCCAGGTCTTTGTATTTTGATAGTTTTTCAAATTCCTTGGTTGCTATGTTACAATCCGCTGGACAAATTATCAATTAGTAGGCAAGTTTTTTTTCTTTCTGGTTTTTTGAATTTGCTTTTTCTGTCTGTGTGGATGGTATAATCCCATAGAATGGTGACATCTTCTATTTCTGTAACCGGCGCTGGCCGATGTTCATACCAGTGTTTGCTTGCACATTTTCCAAAGTGTTTGCACATTGTCCAGTGTAAGTATTGCCCCACTCTATCGTGACGATTTTTATATTCATTTGGGGCAAGTATAGAACATCCTGAGATTAGATGGTCTATTGTTTCTATTTGTCACAGAACCTGCATTTTGGATCCACATTATTATATGATATTTGCCTGAAAATTCCTAAAAAGACTCTGGTCTTGCGCTGCAAGAATAAAAGCCTTCAGTTTCAGACTTTAATCCAGATGCTAATAAATCGATGAATCAACATTGGGTTTATTTGCACGTTCTGGATATTGGCCATGCAGAGGTTTGTCTTGCCAGCGTTGTTTCATCTGTTCAAGGGCTTTATCCTTGGCTTTCTTTTTCATATCTTTTTGCTGCAATAGTTGGTTCTTGGCTTCTGTTTTGATTTACTACAGAATCTACTAAATGTAAATGTTGTTTGTATTTACTGCCTTCTTTTATTATTGAATATTTTTTCTTTCTGTTTTCATGTTGTTTCTAATTTTATCATCCAGTCATTTGTTGTTTCCATTAAGTTAGTAAGCCAATAGTTGTTGTCTTGTATGATTCTAGCTGAATAAGACCTCTTCCACCTTCTTTATTGTATAGACGGTCTACATCAGCCTTTGGATGATGCATCTTATAATAGAAAGAAGCTTTCTTGTTTTAGAAATCCATTTGTCTGATGTCATTTAAAAGATGTTGAAACTATATTGGACCACTGGGATGGCATTATTAATGGCCATAATTCTGTTCTGAAATTCAATTCAGTTTTAATACCAGTTTATCCCTTCTATAGTACTCTTTACGCACTCATTCCTTCACTCTCATTTACACCCTAGGTACTTATTTCTCCTTGTTCTAAATCTTTTATTGTTACAGCTAATAATCTAGGAAGAGAGGAAAAATGTAAGAACTAGAAAAGGCAGAAGAGTATTTACATTTACATTTTATTATTATTATTATTATTATTATTATTATTATTATCATCATCATTCGATTTCTTATGGACATCCTACTCTGCGGAAAGACCTATGGTAATCGTTAATTTTTTTTTTTTTTTTTTATTCCGATGAAGTTGCTAGCGTTACATAGACAAAAAGTTCTCCTTTATGTGTGCTGTATTTTTCTGTATGTCTCTTAAGCTATTTTCAGGGAAATGTGTTGTTTTGTTCCATTTTTTTATAATTCCAAGTGCACCTTTACCACTGGTATTATTCTTGTTTTCAATTTCCACATTTTTTCTATTTCAATTTCCAGGTCTTTGTATAGTTTTTCAAATTCCTTGTATTTGAACCAATTAGAAGACAATTTTTTTGCTTTTTTTCTGTCTGTGTGGATGGTATAATCCCATAGAATGGTGACTTTTATTTCTGTATTTATTATTATTATTATTATTATTATTATTATTATTATTATTAAAATAAAAGATTATAATTATTATTATTATTATTATTATTATTATTATTATTATTATTATTATTATTAAAATAAAAGAGAGGAAATGAAAGAAAAATAGCTGCCTTAGAAATGACTGGCTCAGGATGTTTGTTTTAACACTTTATTATTATTATTATTATTATTATTATTATTATTATTATTATTATTATTATTATTATTCAAGAGAATAGAGGAAAAGAGGTAATGCGTTGCAGTACTATAGATGTTTATTGTATATGAAACTGAAAACCATTCATTTGTTTGTATTCTTCTAATTATTATTATTATTATTATTAATAATAATAATAATAATAATAATAATAATAATAACAAAAATAATAATAATAATTCTTGCGTCTGTTTCTACACTACACATATACTTATATTCCCGTTCATGTTCGATTTTGATGTATCCCATAAGTAACTCATTTGTAATGTGCCTTGTTTATTTTTATTTTGAGAACCACAAATGATGTCTTTTTGCATTTAATCTTTAGACATTTCTGCTTATTCTCTTCAACTATTTTATCTAATATGTATTTTCAGTGTTCTTTCTGAATTTGCCATCAATACAGTGTCATCTGCGCAAAACACGTTTTTAACATTATATTTATTGCTAATGAATACTGAAAGATATTTTGATTCTCTTAGTATTGTAAAAATCAAATATATCCGGTGAGAAAACAATTTTTAATCTGCTATAAATTGTGCAAAGGAAACTACAATTTCCGTAAAAGAATGTATATGAAATCAATTTTTTCAGATATCTTTATATATTTTTTCTTGAATGACATCTCCATGTGTGCCTTCCATATGAATGCATGTGAATCTAATCTAATCTTAATATTTAACTCACAATGGATCCATCATTTGATTACCTAACATCAGTTTCATCTTATTGTCATCCCAGCTCATGACAGGAGCCACATAAAATTTCTTCTCTTGACAATTACGTGTAACAAATCATTTCACAGTAAAAAGTCAAACAATTTGTCTTCTTTTTTTGTGGGGGGATATACTTTTAAAGATTCCTAGATACCAAACTACAGGAATACCTAAAGGTGTAGCAAAAAAAAATAAAAAATAAAAATAAGGAGAAGAATAAACGAAACATCAACTGTAAGAAGACAAGGTGTATGGTCGTGAAGAAAAGAAATTGCCCAATGTGCGAATTACAAATTAGAGAACATGTTCAAATATTTTAAATACTTAGGGAGTGTTTCAATAGAGGATGGAAAATGCGATACGCAAAACTTAAGGTGCATTGGGATAGCGAAAGAAGCCTTCCGTAAGCTAAGCAATGTATTAAGAAATACATGTATTTTGAAAAAAAAACACAAGAGTAGAGATTTGTTACGTAATATCTAGTACTTCTAAACATCAGTGAATTCTTAACAATCTCATCACAGATGAAGAAAAGACATGAGGTAACAGAAAAATTATTTTAAAGAAAGGTGTTAAAAATAACATTGATTGAACATGTGAGAACCGATGAAGTTTTAGAGAAAATGGAAACAAAATGGACACTTTATACCTAACATCAGAAGGAGACATTGGAAATTTCTAGGGAACATAATGAGGAAATAAGTCTTGTAAAATCTGACACTGACAGGCCAGATTGGAAGCAAGATAGACAGAGGTAAACAGTGCATAGAATACCTAACGAACTTGTGCAATCATTTTGCAGAAAAGGGATTAGAAGCAGTACACATGGCACAGTGGATAAAGGCGTTAGTTAGATCCAGTGATAGAACCCTAAGAATGTGAGTTCAATACCGGTTTAAGGCAGTGGAGAACTTTCAAAGGGAAATTAACAGGAGATAACTGATAACTGGCATCCATTATACATGTCACGTTGAAATAGAACAGTCTACCCCAGTGGGCGAAATAAAGGGTTCAGTTCGACATTCCAACCACCTATAGAAGGGCGGAGCGTACAACGCCCGAAATGCTGTAAGTGTATCGCCATACTTATATTGCAATACAATGAGGACAATAATCCGAATAATGTAAATAATGTACATATCAGGTCATCCCATAAGTTCTGTCCGAATTTTAACTTTTTGTTAAAATGAACGAAATTTAAAGAGCATTTTATAATGTCTAATGGAGCTGAACATTATTTTTATGCTTAGATGCATTTAAACTGATCAAATTTTATTTCAGAGAACAATAAAATTAAATTTTGTTTGATTAAAACCCTGCTAACATGGAAGTACCCAAGAATTATTTGAGGCACATAATGCTTTATGAGTTCAAGAAAGGAAACTCAGCAGCCGAAGCGGCTAGAAACATTCATCCAGTTTATGGAGAGGAATGTGTGAATGAAAGAACTTGCAAAATTCAGAGGTGGAGATTTCACCCTTGAAGATGAAGATCGTACAGGACGTCCAGTTGAGTTTGATGAAAAGCTTCTTGAAGCAGACCTTGAAGAAAATCCTGCTTTATCAGTTGTGGAATTGGCAGTGGTTCTCAGTTCAAACCATACAACTGTTCATCGTCATCTTCAACAACTTGGAAAAGTTCTTAAACTTGGAAAATGGGTGCCTCAGGAATTGTCTGAAAACAACCTCAAATCCCGTGTTGACATTAGCACTTCTCTCCATTCTCGCCAACTTGTTTCACCTTTTTTGGATAGACGAAAAATGGATCTTTTATCGAAATGTTAAGCGTCGTAGACAGTGGCTTGGTAAAGGGGAAGGACCCCAGCCACAGCCGAGGAGGGAACTTAATGGGCAAAAGTTTCTTCTTTCAATCTGGTGGGAACTCCAAGGAATAATCTACTTTGAATTCTTACCACCTAATGCAACAATTAATGCTCAAATATACTGTCAGCAATTAGAGCTTTTGAACCATGGTTTGAGGGAAAAAAAGACCTGCACTAGTGAAACTAAAAGAGGTGATGTTTCATCAGGACAATGCGCGAACTCACACAGCAAGAATCACGTCACAAAAAATCGAAGAACTTAGTTAGGAGAAAATTCCTCATCCACCTTATTCTACCGATCTTGCTCCTTCAGACTACCATTTGTTTCGTAGATTACAGAATCATTTGGAAGAAACAGCTTTTACAACACAGGAAGATGTTAAAACTGACATTTGTGAGTTCTTCGAATCAAAGCCAAAATAATTTGACAGTAATGGAATTAGTAAGCTTCTTAATAGATGGAAGGAAGTCATAGATAATCAGGGAAAATACATTGGTGATTGAATCTGTAATTGAATATAACATTTGGTCACTTGTTTTCTTTATTCAAAATTCGGACAGAACTTATGACCTGATAATAATTCATCTGAGAAATATAGACAGATACGGATTAGGAGATATCGTAAAAATACAAAATTTACCAAGTGCTACAAAGGACAGGCAGTTGGGGAGTTCCATGACCGCTCACGACCTGAAGATAAACACCATATAGAAAAAGAAGACGTGGTCGGTCACACATCTTTTTGTCTTGATTTAGGACACGGCATGTTTTATTTTTTCATGATTTACAAACGCCAAAACAATTGACAAACTGTGCGAAAAAGATTTTTTATAATATGCTCCTGTTGTTACCTACATGTACGTCCGTACGACAAACTCATTTAGTAACCCTCTACCTTGAGTGGCTCCTCTGTATTGTAATGGGATCACAATAAGAACAGAAAAAAAGATGAACCTTTATAACATCGCTCTAGGATACGAAACACAGATTACTGAGGTGTCCTGGGATTTCCTTGAGTTATCCATAACAATCAACTCTGGTCGTCGCGGTTCGCTGGTATCTGCCATTTATATTAGCCGTTTGACAGTGTTAATTTACATTTTGCAAGCTCTTAAGATATTAAAAATTCTCTTTACCAAATCACCTTTTAGGAAAACATTCCAGCAACGAAAAGGCTTTCACTGTAACTGCAGAGATTATTCAATAATTATACGTATTAATTATTTATTTCATACATTGATAAATCCAGAAATAATAATGCGAGAAGTAGTGTATAAAAGTTACAGTGAGTGCAATGACAACGTTAGGTCCTGGGAATATTAAGCTATAAGACATCATATTTACCTCATCACTGAGTAGATCCTAGGTCTTCTCATGTAATTCTCATTGAAACGCTATACTTTGACTGCCTCTTGAGTTTCGAGATCGTTCCAAAACTCAAGTGGAATTTCGTTATTGAATGTATTGATAAGATAATGAAAAATCTTTGGATCATTGTATCACACCAAGAATTATCTGACGTCTGTCATGCTTTATATATACGAGTGTCTTGGGTGCAGGACATTCAATCACTGCCAACTCTACGGTGCCGAGTCATAACCGAAGACTGAACGACATGCAAACTATGAAATCTTTCGTCGACTTTAAAATAAAATAGAAGAAATATATTAAGAATCACTTTTGAAATATAATTTTTTAAAACTGAATAAAAGTAATTTATTAAGGATAATGTTTAAAGCATAACATTTCAAACCGAATAAAAGTAATTTATTACAGGAAAATGTTAAAGCATAACATTTAAAAGAGAATAAAATTAATTTATTAAGGGTAATGTTCAAAGCCTAACATTTAAAACGGAATAAATGTAATTTATTAAGGGTAATTTTTAAAGCATAACATAAAACCGAATTAAAGTAATTAATTAAGCATATTTTTTAATACATGACTATATTTTTAATTTAACAATTTATTGAATATTTTATGCAATTCATGTCAAACATTCAGTTGGATATTGTCAAATTCAAACTTCGTGTTAATTCTTGAAACGGTTTCGTATATATATATATATATATATATATATATATATATATTATATATATATATATATATATATATATATATATATAATGTAGTAATTCGAATATAAAATCAGACACTTCTCTTATTTTTTCTATGAATACTGTTTCGATTCCTGTCGTAAAAGGCATATTTTCTAAGAAATGTCTCGGACATCCAGGCCGGTAAATGTAATTAATACTGTTTAATTAAAAATAGAACATTTACTCAAATAAACTGTATCTATAAAAGTAACGTATAAACAGAAAGTATATGAAATAATTGTCGGACATTGTTCATTTGATTATATGTATATATTTAATGATGCTTCCTAAGACGAACCTCTCTTTACACTCAAGCACAAACCCCACTTCAAATAGAACTTATATACAGGATCCTGCGTTAAAAAAAGGCGACAATGTTGTCGGTTCCTTGTACCATTCCTCTGAATTCTTCTGCCTTACACTTTGCAAGAGATCCGACCAAAAATGGAATATTATATTTAACATGAAGCCGCTAAATCCTCACTTTTCAGTTTTGAGAGATTTTAAAAGCGTTTATACAGACCTTAGTAAGATTAATTATTTTCAATCATACAAATGTTTTCTCGTAAACGCTAGAATCCCACAACTCTATTTGCATTTGTTTAAACCAGTTCCTTCATTCACAGCTATGACCCACTATCCCACGAACACAGGTTTGACTTATCGTTAACCCCTCCGCATTTCATTGTTAACGATGAAAAATTAAATCATATAACTTCTTCCCTAGAACCTATATCTCTCAGGAAGTATCATCCTTGACACTAAGATCTTAACATCTTCAAGTCTTGAGTCGATCATTATCTAATCCCCATTTCTTTAATTCTTTATTTTACGCCCTGACAATGACTACATTCAACAACCATCTATACAGTGTGGCTCCTGGGCTTTGTATTGGATGAACATATTATTATATATTAAATGTAACGCGTACACGCACACGTGTAGATAGAACCTAAACACACATATTTATTAGAATTCATTATCTTATCATATTAATATTCAAATAAACTATTGCGAACTTGATTACCTACATCGGTAAATATATATGAATACCAACACCATTTTTCCTGCCTTGTGTTCATCTAGATTTGTATGTGTCATATGCGTTCAATATTTTGACGAATATAGTGAATGTGCTGAACAAAATCCTGATATTTTTGCTTTCTCCTTTTCTTATTTTATATTCAGTATTAAATTATGTTAACTTATCATTGTCCTCTTCCCTAAATATGTGTCTTTTTATCGTAAGTATTAGACATTTGTGGGTTCTGTTCTTTATCATTGCTCCCATATCCAGTCCATAAAATTGACTGCAGTTGTCGATACAACCACTTCTTTGTCGTCGGTGAACTCACGTCTTGGCCGTCGGTGAAAACACGTCTTAATCGTCGGTGTAACCAATTCTTAGTCGTCGGTAAAACCACTTCTTGGTCGTCGGTGAAACCACTTCTTAGTTGTCGGTGAAGCCACGACTTTGTCGGCGGTGAAACCACATCTTGGTCGTAGGTGAAAACACGTTTGCTCGTCGATGAAGCCACTTCTTGGTCGTAGGGGAAACCACTTCTTTGTTGTCGGTGAAGCCACTACTTAGTTGTCGGTGAAGCCACGTCTTGGTCGTCGGTGAAACCACTTCTTGGTCGTAGGTGAAAACACGTCTTGCATTTCGATGAAACCATTTTTTGGTCGTAGGGGAAACCACTTCATGGTCGTCGGTGAAACACGAATTGGTTGTCGGTGAAACCACAGCTTGGTCGTCGGTGAAAACTCGTCCGGATCGTCGGTGAAACAACTTCTTAGTCATCAATGAAACCACATCTTGGTCGTCGGTGAAAACACGTCTTGGTCGTCGGTGAAAACCCGTGTTGGTCGTCGGTGAAAACACGTCTTGGTCGTCGGTGAAAACCGGTGTTGGTCGTCGTTGAAAACCCGTGTTGGTCGCCGGTGAAAACCCGTGTTGGTCGTCGGTGAAACCACATCTTGGTCGTCGGTGAAAACCCGTGTTGGTCGTCGGTGAAAACACGTCTTGGTCGTCGGGGAAAACCCGTCTTGGTCGTCGGTGAAAACACGTATTGGTCGTCAGTGAAACTATGTCTTGATTCTCGGTGCAACAACGTCTTAGTCTTCAGTGCACTCATGTCTTGGTCATCTATCCAACGATTCTTGCTCGTCAATTCAACTACTTGCTCGTCGTCACAACCACATCTCAAGCGCTTCGTGTAGAATCTGATACTCACGGGTCAAATAGAGAGAATGAGAAACAAGGGAAAGCAGCGCGTGACATACCTTAGGAGCTTGATCAGGTTGAAGACAGGACGTGGTCTTGGGAAGGAAACAGAGGGAAGGAACGTGCTGAGAGCAGCAAGCGATAGAGGGAGGTGGAGAGTTATAATCACCTACGTCCTGAAAGGACATGGCACATAAAAAGAAAGAGCTGATAAATTTGTTAGGAAATTTCCATCATTTACGGGTGCCTAAAATATTACACGTACAGCAGCAGTTTAAAAAAAAAACAAAAAACAAAACAACTTTTCTTTGTTTCTACGGTAATGTTTTTGATTTTCTTTTAGAATTTACATAAATTATGCATTTCTCAATCTCTAAATATACTTTCCATTTTTCCCATTATCCATATGCCATTTATTCCTTCTCACTTTTCCCCAAATATAATTAACATTTAAGGATGATGGCTTTAATTGTTTCGTTCATTTTAACAGTAACATTATTAGAAAGGAAAATTCATCTTCAGTATTATTAGGACATGTAATTTTATTAACAGGAAAAGGAATTGCTAATCAAGGCCACAATTCGCCGAACAGAAAATGTGTTTTTAATATGACACTAAGGATGTATCAGAGGCTTATATGATTCTTTCATAACAGTGAAAAATATCTGCGCATCATCGTTTTCAATATGCTTTTTTTTATGTTCTGAAAGTCATGATGATTAACAACAGCTGAAAACAGAAGATGCCAATTAATTTATTATAAACGGGTTTAGATTAATGAAATCAAAACGCGTGTTTGAGATGTTCTCACATTTTCTTGTGAAAACAATATATATATTAAATATATTGTAATATACAAGAACTTGATATATGTGTGAAGGATATTAGAATTATCCAGAACTTATCATGGCGGCGGACTACCTGCATTGATACAGAAAAAGAATTCAGTAAATTCAGAGAACAGAATGTGCGTAAGACAAGGATATCTCTTCTCACCAGATTTATCCAAATTATACAGTGATGTAATCCTGGGGGAATTAAATGTTATTAGTTATGCATATTACAGTGTTGATAGCAGACAAAGAAAGAAAACTAAAGGAATTCCAGAAAGCATTAAAGAAATGATACAAAAATAGTCTGAACATGATGACATAATGTATGGCTACCAGCAAAAGGAAGAACTCGATATGTAGGAATACATCTACTCGGGTTTGTACTAAATATCAAAATTCGGATTGTCAGGACTTGGTACAATAACATAAAACATTTTTATGAGACTGTTCGTAATTCGGCCGTTTAGAGCAATCTCACGGTTTTCATTGAAAGAATGAAATCCAGTAGAAAAAGACAACGTAGTATCAACAAATAAACTTTAATTTAACATAACGACAAGAATACAAGAAAGTTTTTTTTTATAGATTTGAAAGTAATGTCTTTTGTTTTGGTTAATAGAGTTGTGGAATAGAATACAAATTATATTTGTGTAAGTATGTGAGAAACAGTGAATGTTGTTATATGTGTATTTGTGTGAAAGATTCTGTACGTGTGTGCGTGCTTAGTTGTAACGAGGGATAAAGAGTTAGAATTTAGATCTTACCGTAAACGGTTTTGCCATAGTTTGGAGCGGTCTCTCTATAGATTGTGAGCGCGGTAGCATTTTGCGTGTGGACGTGAATGGCGTCTTGAAGTGACGTGGACCTTGGTCACATTCCTGCATCTAATATTCGGGGCCGGACTTCGTGAGTTTTACCCACTTTTTCGTAAGAAGATTGGCTCCAGAATTATATTATTTATTCCTCATTGGCCCTAAAAAGTCACATATTATGTCTTCTACAACCCTCACACAATATTTTAGCAGTATCTATCTAAATCATGGTAAAATATTTTGTTAAATATTTTAGTAGACACGACAAATATGCGAAATAAAATCTGAAGATACCAAATGTACCAAAATTTAGATAACTAGTAAGCCGTTTAACAAGAGACTGTGGTGTGGCACCATGCATAGTTAGCAAGCTGAAAAGAAATATTCATAAATATATGATTTGTTTTTTACGGTTTGTCGGCCATTTGATAATTCTTTAGGGCTGAAAAATATTTCGGGGTTAGGAATAATTCTTTCTTTACATTCAAGCGATCTAGGAGAAAGAAAGAGAAGACAGAAGAAAAAGAAAAAAAATAAATAATACGAAAACAGGTTATAAGCGAGCAAACACACGCTCATTTAATACATAACGGATGTCGGAAGATATCCAGGTCAAGCAACTGACCTACTTCCGTGTCAACGAAAAATGGAAGTTTGTTATCAAATGGTTGAAGAAACAAAGTTTAGGGCCAATGGAAAAAAATATGATAGGTAACAGGTAGGAAGTGTATCTAAGGATATGAAGACAAACCATTAATACGAAAACACAGACAATTTCCAGAATTGAAAAAAAAAGCCACACAAGATGATGTTGGCTGAAAATGTTTTTTTGAGATAATGAAAATTTTTATTATCGGGCCTTTGGCCGGAAAAAAAAAGTGAAATATTTTTATTCGTTCACGGAAACGCCAACAGGTCTGAGAAATCCCTTTCTTAGGTCATATCCAATTAGCGATAAACTGTTGACAAATACCACGTGTTAAAAAGCCGAAGGTGTCATCGCAGTCGCTTATGATAAGGGCAATTGAAATTTTTATTTTTTTTAAGCAAGGTGTATCTTCCCCCAGAACAAAGCCACGGATTGTCCACGCCCGACTAAAGACGTCATTGGCTAGATGGGATCACATGACACACGAAGGAGGAGAAAGATACCCGACCAGGACGTCATTGGCTAAATAAAATCACGTGGCGCACGAAGAAAGAGGAAAGATACCCGACCAGGACCTCATTGGCCGAAAGCGGTCACATGACATACGAAGAAGCGGGGAAGCGGGTATACGCCATCAGAGACGCAATAAGGAAATGGGAGTGAAAGTGAGTTACCGAAAATGGAAAATCCCTAACCAGAAATAAGAAGGGTGGATACGTATTTAGAATTATCAAAAGAGAATCCCCGACGCCAAACAGACCCACCCCAGTTTTGACGGCGTCAATAAAAGCGAAACCCCAACCAACAGAGATCAGATCAGCCGCGGACGGCGAGCGGATTAGAGTTGCAGCCGCGGACGGCGAGAGAGAGTTGCGCCGCGGACGGCGAGGGAGTTTGAGCGCGGACGGCGGGCCCGGTTCATTCGCCCCTTTGCGGGCAAGAGAGGCCGGTCCGTTTGGCCTAAGTGAAGAAGCTCGTCCAACCGAAGCCGAAGAGAAGAAGTTAATTCGCGCACTGACGGCGGAGATGAGTGACCAGTAATTCAGACTCTGAAGAGTTTGAGAGCGGACGGCGAGAGAGTTTGAGTTGGAGTTTGAGCCGTGAACGACAAGCAGAGATGAGCGCCCAGTGTTGAAACCGCGTCAAGATAGCTAACCAAGATTCACGCACACTTCTGGACTCTTCTTCAACCAAGAACAAATAGTTTGAAGAGCGACTTAAAATCAGACCACAGAAATAATTTTTTTTTCGACTTTCGTCCAAGGACACGCCGAAACACAAATTTCGTAGAGAGCAGACAACTGGAAGCCTTAAAGCTGCCTAGTAAAAGCGTTGTGCCACAATCCACAGAACGGGTCGGGAAGTAGACATAGTCCTATGTACCGAGCAAATAGACATAAAAGTTTTTTCTTGATACGTTGGACCTTGTGAGTTTGTATTTTATTTCTTTTTTTTTTTTATACATAATAGACTTGCATTACGGCCCGTAAATATATATTTCTAAGGTATCTGTCTATATTTCTGAGATGAGGTATTAGGTACATTATTTACATTATTCGGACTATTGTCCTCATCTTTGTCGCCATATTTATTACAACGTTTCGGCCGTTTTACGCTCCGTCCTTCTTCAGGTGGTTGGAATGTCGAACTGAACTCTTTATTTCGCTCACTGGGGTAGATTGTTCTAGTTCCATGTGCCATATTTAATGGACGTCAGTTATCAGTTATCTCCTGTTAATTTCCCCCTGAAACTCACACTCTTTGGGTTCTGTCACTGTATCTAACCAACGCCTTTATCCACTGTGCCATCTGTACTGATCCTAATCCCTTTTCTGCGAAACGTTTGCACAAGCTCGTTAGGTAGTCTATGCACTGTCTATTTTGCTTCCAATATGGCCTGACAGTTTCAGATTTTACAAGACTTATTTCCTCATTATGTTCCCTAGAAATTTCCAATGTCTCCTTCTGATGTTAGGTATAAAGTGTCCATTTTTTTTCCATTTTCTCTAAAACTTCATCGGTTCTCCCATGTTCAGTTATATCCTGTTAATTTCCTTCTAAATGTTCTCTACTGCCTTAACCGGGTATTGAACTCACACTCTTTGGGTCCTCTCACTGGATCTATCCAACGCCTTTATCCACTGTGCCATGTGTCCTTGAGGGAAATTAACAGGAGATAACTGATAGAAGGCCGGGGCGTACAACGGCCGAAACGTTGCAATAAACATGGCGACAAAGATGACGACACTAGTCCGAACAATGTAAATAATGTATATATTTCTAGATCTTCCAATGTTTCATCACGGAAAATTGAACAGAAGCCTGTGAAATCTATTTTGTATTTTCTTTGGCGCTATTAACAGCTTTCGCTGACAATAACATTCGGCACACATATATAATGACAATCTGATGGATTTGAGCAAATGGAAGATGTAAAAGTTACCATAAATTCAGAAGGATTGATAAATTCTCTAGTTCCGAAAACCTGGGGTAGAAGAGTACAAGAGTATAACAACACTCACTAAACAATTTCGGTCTACCTCCACTATGTGAAGGGATTATCGGAAAAATACAAAATATCCGTGGTCCATATAAGATGAGGACGACTTTCAAAAGTGGTTCGAAACTTCTCTTCCGATTAATGCTCGCCATACAGGAGGAAATGTGTCCGCCATCCCGTGAAGCTGTGGTAAGAAATTTAAAGGAGAAAACAGAGAAACCTTAAGGTAAGGCTGCAAGAACATCGTAAAGCCGTAACACGAAGGGAAATAGAAAGATCAGGCGTACCTGAGCACATATACAGAGAAAATAATATATAAAGAACTTCACTGGAAAATACGAAAAACTTAAGGAATCAGCACATATGCGAGGCCACAAAAATATCCTTAGCCGCGCAAGCATAAAAAATGAATAAAATATGGGAATCAGTAATATGCAGTGCTTGAGAAAATCAATAAAAACAACTAAAATTGCAAAATGAGCTCGGGTAAAAAAAACGAGAACTGAGGCATTAATTTTCTAAGTCCCCAAAATTCATATACTGATGCCCTCAATCTCCAGTGGATAAAAGAGTTGTTTAGATCCAGGGACTTGATACAAAGTGTTGCGAGTTCAATACCTGGCCACTGCAATGGTTAACAAAATCTTGGAAATTTGAGTTAAAGGAAGATAACTAAGATATCCGGAAGATGGCACTGAAACTAGGACAATCTACCCCGGTGGAAGAAATAAAGAATTCAGTTCGAAATTCCAAACACCTGAAGAAGGCCGGAACGTATAAGTGCCGAAACGTCGTAAATATAAGAAGAAAGTCCAAATAATATACATAATGTAATTAAGTCTCTAGTATTGTATAGAGCAACGCAGAATGTAAGTATAGAAAACAATGCTTGCCCATATCGTGAAAAGACATAAAAGAAATATAAGGAATCTGATATCAGAAAAGTGAATTTAATTTAACCTTATTGGAAGCTACTTATTAGGATTATCTTATTGGAAGCTCCTTAGGATTAGCTTCTTACTGGGATTAAAGAACACTGTATTGTTTAATACGTTCGCAGTCTGTGTGTATATTGGCTAGAAGCTGAGTTACTCAACAAAAGATTTTGATGGACATGTCCAAACCCAGAAGATCAATTTGACATATGTCCTTGTCATTGCGAATATCATTCATTTGCCTATTTCAAAGAGCCTACAAAGGTCATCACAGGCTGATGGATTGTCAAGGTTATTCTATAATCCCCTTTTATCTAACATATCCTTCGGGTTTGCATTTCGAGTAAACAAAGTGACGGGCGTCTGAGCTGCAACACGAGCCTGAATTCGATTTGACGGCCACTGCTAGTGAGCCTTTCATGGTGGCAATCCTTTTGATCGCTGAGAAACGAATCAAAGAGTCTAAATGTCACTGGCATCGAAACACGCGCTGTGCATGCGAGTAGAAAGCTGGTTTTATCAACATAGGAAAGTTTGCCATTAAAACTCCGATAAATATATAGATACATTTTAATTTCAAAAGACTCGATATTTTGATATTCGGCTTTAAATGTAAATAGATTGATAAAAAAAGCTGAGAAATTGACATGTGAGTAAATGGCGCAAAAGAAATCTAACACGGTTATATTTAAGTAAGCTGTGAACAAAATAGATCTTCAATCACGTTAGATATTTGATGCATGAATACATGCGACATATAACAAATTCAAAGTGATATATATATATATATATCCAGAAATAAAAATATATTTTAAATAAATAATTATATATTATATATTATATATATATATATATATATATATATATATATATATATATATATATATATATATGAATATGTGTTGTTTTATGGTGTTATATTAATAAGAAAAAGCTCTCATGATCATGATTGATTAGTTTTCTTCTGATTATTAAGAATTTTCATGTTACTTAAATACAAGAAATGTTACAGATCGTAAGGAAGTTTATTGGGGGTATATAATAATGGTTTTTAGGATAAATGTCTTACTAGTTAACCCATAGCAGAAGGAGAATAGGTGGATTCATAACATTCCCAAAGGTATTGGCGCATTAGTAAATATAACGAAACCAAAAGGAATTTAACAATTCCGAGCCATTATCTTACAACATTACCTCAAAATAACTGGACTCAACGGGACACAATGTTGCTTCATTTCAACTGCTCACTATCAGTTATAGAGTTTACGTCGGTTTGAAGACATCTGATGCGCGATGTTTACCTCAGGGCCCAATACACACGCACACAAACACAAAAACACACACAACATTAATCCAAAAGAGGGCTCGATACCGATAGTAGAACGATAATTATTCCTTTATTATAATTTTATCATATAGACAAAACCATTTTACTCACTATAAAGATGCAACTTGGTTTCAGTGCATTTCAACTGCACTTCGACCGGTGAGAATCGAAAATGGTTAAGAACAATCCTTCTTGTAGACAAGCCGTGTGTGAAAAGGAAGTGGATGCAAATAATAAAAAATAATTATATACTATACATAAATTAATAAACCAACCTCTTCTCTGCCAACTAGCATCTTGCAATAGCCAACATTGTATATCAATTTAAATGTCCTTTAGGATTTTGTATCCCTTTTAAGAAATGTCAACGCGTACATTGGCTTCGCTACGATGATCCTAATAAAAAGACTTACATTTCATTTGCCTGAACATAGCTCAATATATCAGCACTTAAAGTCACACTCTTTCCCACACTCACATATTAGATGGATATTAATTGAAAATACATCTATATTATATAAAAACAATACCAAGCAAAAACTAAAAGTCGTCGCAGTTCCAAAATGAATAAAGTAAACTATGAGTATATCAACAAAGTCCTTAAAAGCTTAGCGAAAAACAAAAGGAACATTAAATTATATACATATGATTAAAAAAAACAAAAAAATTATAAACGTGTGAGCAAAAAAAAATCACTTCCGTTTTACTGGAAAAAAGCCAAAAGTACACGTGGAATTTGAACTTTGAAATCTAGAATGCTGCATAAGCAGTAACAAAAACACGAACACTTGAAATGTTTTTGAAATGTTTTAATTCACAAAACACATGCACATCCTCACAGACAACTTAGCCCCCTCCTTGAATAATACATATATATATATATATATATATATATATATATATATATATATATATATATATATATATTTTATGAGGCCTGTTGATTGCGTCTAGCATGAAACAGGTATCGCTTTTTAAGTGTTGACTTCAATGTTCATATATATATATATATATATATATATATATATATATATATATATACGATTGTCAGTTCAATTTTACTTGAGTTAACGATCGCCTTGATGTTGTGCCTATTTTCCCAAAATTGAAAATTACCATAGAATGAATACTACTGGAGATCTTGTGTATAGCATATAATAGCAGTTACTCTATGAATTAGAATTTCATAAGCCTTTAGTATTGTTATTATATTTCCTGTGTATGGACTCTAATATTTTAAGACGGAAGTCCATGATTAACTTTTATTTGAATATGTTGCACCTTATTACTATCAGTGAATCAGATAGTTATCCATTTTTTAATTATTATCGTTAACTTCTAATTAATGAGTTCAACAATCGAGTGGATTCCATTGTGGACCGTTTTTATTAATATACTAGCAGCATGGCCCGGCATTGCCGGTGCTTGATTCAAAAATCGTACGACTCATGCATCAATCGCTATCACTTGATTTAAAATATTTTTGCCCTTCCTTGCCTTTAAAGGAGTGCCCTTTGCCGTGCTGATGTTGCTACATGCCTTACTTCTTGCCTATCTGACACTGCGAATTTTTCTAAGCTCTATACTAAACATTAAATCTGTTACGAAAAAAAAAAACTAAACAAAATGAACACAAAACGACCAGCTTTAAAAAAGGACTCGTAACTGGAAAAACCGAATGAAAAAAGAATGTTAACAACAAATGCTGTTTCACACCCAGTTCTGCGGAATCAGAATCAACGTTGAGTTTAAGCAAGCGAATGAGCCAATTGGAATAAAGTGTCATGCAGATTTAAATTTTTTCCACTTGGGACGAATACAGAAGGAATTTTTTTGCATGCTAGTTAACATTCGTGTCAGTCAGCTGATGGCTCTCACGCTGGCCAATAGAATCTTCCTGCCTATTCGTGGCAGCCAACTATAGGCTCGCACACTGGCCAGTAGAAAATGGCCGCAAACTACATGAAAACTGTCGTATAAACATGAAAAAATCGATCATTTCCACTATCGATGGGAGTTGGGAAATGCACCGTCGGTCTTGGCCTTTCTGCTAACTTGGAGCATGTTCATGGAAATTTTGGTGCAAATCCGTCGAAAATTGCGGCCGTGCATTCGTTACATACAAACACACATTCTGCCTTTTATAGATAGTGATAAATCTTATAGTTATTTTATAAATTGTCATTTCAGTGGCTGATATATTTTTGTCTCTATAGTTTTTTTTTATGGGGGTATTATTTCTTTTTGTAACTGAGAGCATTTCAACTTTCTCTCAAACTCTGTTAAGTGTATGTTTTGGTGCACATTGCAAGCAATGCATCAAATTAGCAGATCACCTTCCAGCCCTGGTGCCTGGCTTTATTTTAGTGATTCCATGTTATCCTTCAACTCTTGAATGGGGATGACATCCATTTTTTATTTGCAGTTCATCGTACATTTTCAGCGCAGGTTTATCTTTTATGTTGCGTCGTTGAACTAAGTTAGCGATAAATGCTAGAAGGTTCCTTTGCTTCCTCTTTTTGCGTCTATGGCTTTGATTCGGGCACGTTCTTTATTTTCTGTCGTACATTTCACTCATATTGATATATATATATATATATATATATATATATATATATATATATATATATATATGTGTGTGTGTGTGTGTGTGTGTGTGTTTTGTATGTGCTTTAAACATATTCCTATATCTCTCATTATTATATATATATATATATATATATATATATATATATATATGTGTGTGTGTGTGTGTGTGTGTGTGTGTGTGTGTGTGTGTGTGTGTATTAGTTTGGGAAAACGAGATATATTATTTTATATATCAAGAATAATGTTTTTGGAAACTTTATAGCAAAGTGCAAAACATTTCCGTGTAACGCCTTTCGTCCTTTCGAACTTCATTGGACTAATATTTATGTTGATGCAACTACGCATGCGCAAGAATCAGGGCGGATGACAAAATATGACATTGATAATATTACGGTAAGGCGTATTTTTCATGAAGAACTTCATTTCCACTCTTGCAAATTGGTCATAGTGTAACAGTTGAGACTAGGGACTATGCCTAAACGCTTAACTTCACACGTTAGATGGAAACAATGTTTTAGGCAAATGACAACCTCATATTGTTAATAAGAGATCAAGCTCATTTTTATCTCAATGGCATGGTGAATCGTGTTGTCATTATTAACATCTTGTATCTATTCGCGTGGTAGTGACCAAGATCGACAGAACAAAGCTGCAAAGTTCTCGTGCACTAACGTGTCTATTTCCTCCATTATTTTTTTTTACATATAACGTCTATGTAGAACAATAATAGACCTGTTATCAAGCTGTCAACACGTCAAGACAGCTACTGTTGGGTGAAAAACACACCTATTATCGGGTTAAATGTATTTGATTGATATTTTAAAATTAAAGTAAATAATATTTTTTCAAATCAGTGTAATTATACATTAAATTTCAGGAAAGCATATTTTATTTTAGAAGATATTTAATATAGGGAATTGCATTGCGATAAAAGACGTCTAAAAAGGGCGCTAATTAGCTATTTTACCCAGCAAGAAAGAAAAACATTTCATGCCAGTCAATTTAAATTTAGTTTTCGAAATACAGCAAAGGAAATATTAAACTTACTCAAATGGCTTTAAATTAAGTCTAAAATAGGAGCATCAAGAAAGGTTTTGCATTTCTAAAAACTCATTTTAACCTTCGGTATCGGGTTTTTCGTGGAGGTCCCTATCTAAATACGAATCTATTTAAATGGAAAAAAACTGTAAAACTAATTTTTACTCGTATGACAGTGACATAAAAATATCTATAAAACTGCATTCATTTTTTTATGTATGATTAATTCCAGGTGGGGCCGTAGCTCTCCACAACCACCTATCCTGCTTTGTTAATATTAGTTTCTTTACTATTCTTGACAGTCAGTGTTTTAATATTTCCTCAAGGTCTTTAGCTAGGTTTAGCCTTCAGTATCCCCTACGTGTGTCTAATTCTCCAAGCCTTCCGTATTAATCTTGCCGAAAATTTCATGGAAGATTTATTTGTGATTTAATCGCTTTTCTTTTTCCGTTATCCTTAAAACGTACTCATTGCTCACACTTTCCGCCTATGTCATTATCGCCATCCTTCTGTAGAACAGATACTATTACCTCACGTCTTTTCTTCATCCATGAGGAAATTGTCTTGTATTCATTACTCAATGCGGGGATTTAGCATACCACGAGTTTCTATTCACATTTCTTTGTTTCTAACGAACTTATCTTTATATATATATATATATATATATATATATATATATATATATTTTGTTGTGTATTTAGTCAGAAATCCTTCTTCCATGCACATTTCATTAAATACAAGGTGTTTTTAGTTAGTTTTTTTTATACAATTTCTCATGCGATCTAATATTTCTTTTTCTTTTCAGATGATAAATTATATAAAAACTGTCCGAATTTTCTTTTTATCCTAGAGCTTTCGGTTATAAATTTAGCCATTTTCAAAGATTAAATATTTTAACTGTTAAATGATTAATAGTTTGTTGCATGTATGCTTTTGTTATTGTTATGGACCGGTTCCTTGTACCACTGTGATAGTCCAAGTTAGAACCAATAAAGAAGAACTCGAACACGTTTATGTAATACTACAGATATATTACAGACAGGAATATATACAGAGAAGTAGAAAGTGTTAGTACCAACAATCATGCTTAGTAGTAATTGTCTGAGCGCGACTCTGTTTCGGACTGCATCTCACTCGATTGACTGACTCGCTCGCTCTGACTGACAGACAGGCAGATTCTGACGGACCTCTCTCCAGACTTCAGACTGAACGGTATTTAGTCACCCCCACGTGGGCATCATGTGGCATAAGGCCAGTTTAATGTGGGATCTCCAAGCCCGTGGGATCTCCGAGCCCGTGGGCTCACCCAAAACTATGCCCTTTGAACCCGTATGAATGGGTTCAGGGTCGGTTTCCCTCCCTGAAAGAGACTCCGCCCTTCGGTGTAGCCTCGTTCGGGTTCCTCCCCGCCCAGAGTTCAACCATCAGCCGGTCAGCCGGTCGCACAACTTCGGACTGAACTCCCTGCTTCCTCTTGAGGCGCAGTATTTATTACGTATGGGATAGTCCATTATGTTTTTATGGGTAAGGTCCGATATCAGTTTTCTAAAAGGTTTTCATTTTTTTCAAATCACTGTCAAGATATTGTGTCGATGTTAAGTGTTTTTTTTTGTTTGTTTTTTTTTATTAATAAGGTTTCAATTATATTTAGCTTTTTTTTGCATGTAGATGATGCTATTAGATTAAGTGTTGTCAACAAGTATGTTACGAATATTATCCGGCAGGTCTCCATGAGTATTTAACTGAGATCAAATTCAGCTATGGTCAGAAAGGTGTAGATTTTTCTGATACATTTTCAGCTGTCTGTAAGATTTCTTCAGAAATGTTTGTATTTGCTTGAACTACATAGATTGTCTCTTCAGCACTTGCAAGCGACCATATATTGTCGCTTCTTACAAATAATGATTAGTCCTTTCTTCCCGGTTTGATTTACTCGTTTTTAAAGGATTTCCTGCAGTTTTATGTCGGCGCTTGACAGCAGCACGCCGTCATCTGCGTATTTTTCATTAAGATTGTACCCACAAATAATAAATTCTGTTTGGTGTTCTGGTTCTATTAGGATCGTCTCACTGTGAACTTTAAATATATACAATGTGAGAAAAGCCTTCTGAGTGAAAGATTTGCGTCAATGTATCTTTATAAAAAATTGATATGAAAGGTCAACGAAGTTAACTGTAGAAAATCAATTGATGAACACCTGATGGGAAAATAAACTATATCATTTATCTGCGGTTTGTATTGATGTAAGAGACTTGTTTTTTTGTTGTGCGGTGGAAAAGGAACCATCACTCAACACAGCAACTGACTTCAATATCTTCTAATATCCAAGTAAAGAGCTAATACAATCTAGTTTGTAATTAATATAGACAACAGAGTCTTAGGCTATTCATTCTATAGATCACACGGTTAAGGACTACATATGATACAGATCAGAGTATCAGGGACACGCGGTGATATATGGCACATTTTCAGACGCCAGAAATGATTTAGTTCACACTATCTGGATCTAGAGATGACATGGATTACAAATCAAGTCGATAGATATGATATAGTTCACATGGCCAGGTGCAAGAGATAAGAGAGAACAAAGTGTTATGGGCTAGATATTATATAAAGCACATATTCAGTAGCTAGACGTGATACAGATCATAGTGTCTAGAGCGGGTGATGACACAGTTAACACGGTCAATGGCTATAGATGATATAGTTCGCACATCATAGGGAATGGTTGATAGAGATCACAAGGGTAGTAACTAGAGATAGTATAGTTCATGCGGTTAGTAGCTAGGGATGATATTGATCATA
>CAHIKZ030001746.1:1845000-1952500 GCA_903632075.3 Acanthosepion pharaonis | reverse complement strand
CCGTAAAATCTAGTTCCACGTGCCATGACTAATGGATGTCAACTTTGAGCTATCTCCTGTAATTGCCCTTTCAAAGTGCTCCACCGCCTTAACCAGGTATTGAACTCACAACATTTTGGGTCCTGTCACTAGATTTAGCCAACGCCTTTATCTACTGTGCCATGTGTCCTTGAGCTACCGAAGATAACTGATAACTGACTTATGATAATTAGGCATGGCACGTGGATGTAGAACAGTGTGCCCCAGCGAGTGAAATAAAGGGTTCAGTTCGACATTCCAACCACCTGAAGAAGGCCGGAGCGTATTACAGTCGAAACGATGTGATAAATATGGCAACCAAGATGAGGATGATAGTCCGAATAATGCAAATAGTGTGACTCTTAGTCATGCTTAAAAGGTTCACATTTACAATTAATATCCACAATATTGATGTCATCATAAATTTTATCGTAATTGAATTTTCTCCAAGTTAATTCCTAATTCCAAAGAAGCGGTGATGATTTTTAACGGAAACGGATGTCTTTGATGTCATATGGCTTTTGTGATGCCGATGCATTTGAATGTAAATTTTTCATAACCATTATTATTGAAATGAGGCTGGTATTTTCTAGAATATTGCCAAGACTTTTCCCTGTATTTATTTGCGAGGAAAAAGATGTTTTATTTATATATATATGCGGAAAATACTATACACTGAACATGTGAATAACGAGGAAGTTTTAAGGATAACTGAAAGAGAAAAGGTGGCTTAGAATTTGACAGAAACTGTTTAAATTACTAGGACATATGATGAGCAAAGAAGGCTTGAAAAGTTTGACACTCGTAAGCCATACTGAAGGCAAGAAGCAAAGAGAGGATAGCATATCAGACAAAATTCTTTAAATGTATATTAGAATAGAGAGATGAGGAGATATTGAAAGACACACCTAACCAAGGATTTGCAAATATAGGTATTTGTGGAGAAACATGAACGTTCATATTTTGAATAAACTATGCAAACAGAAAAATGATGTTGGTTTTGCTTTCAAAACGTTACATTTCATAGATTACACTGATGTTATTTCGGTGAAAATTTTAAATTCTAATTGTTAAAACGTTGTTGAAAGAACCAAACTATTTTCTCTTTTTGGAGTTGTTATGTTCTACGTGTTTGTATGCTTGTCTTTGTATACGAGATTTAACAATTGCATTCCAAAGAATTGCCATGTTAAAATAAAAGTTATTTTCTTGGGGTTAGTGAATGGTAAAAGGTTAAAAATATTCCCCTTGTCAAGCTACAAAGATCTATACTTCGAGGATAGTGCCATTGTTGGAAACATTCTTGGAAATACGTTTTTTTTTTCAAAATGATTTTTGGTGTAGAGATTGCAAGAAACGATGCAGCTTAAGGGAAATGGGAACGAAAAGAGCACTTAGATTTCCATTCAGAAAGATATAGTCGAATAAAGGCAATAGGGCTTAGAGGATCTGATACTGAAATGATTTATTTAACGCAAGATGAAGAGCGGTAAAACGTGTGTAATTTAGCTAAGGAAATTGTTTAAATGAATATCAGAAGATGTTTTGGAGAGATAATGAATACACTTGACTAAGAGTTAAAACTAGCAGAATGTTTTGGAAAACCGGATGCAAAACAGATCACGAAAGGTATAAACATGTATTAACGTGTTAACGGAATGTTTATTAAGGTTTCTTTTTCATCTATTGAAAAAGGCAACATCCAGAGGTTGTTAAATCTGATGATAAGGTGCACAGCCCAATTTTTGAAATGATTTCTCAGCCAAGAACACGCTAAGCCCGAAATGATCATTCACATGTTGGGGGTGGCAAACATTGATATTCATGTCCGCAAAAAAAAACTTCAATTATTATTTGAATAGACGTTTTATTCTTTCATTTACACCCCTACAATTTTAAGTACGGTTGCTGGCCTCGGTAATGCCTCATTATGAGATTATGAAAAAATGATTTAATTATTATAAAGATTAATAACTTAACATTTATAAAAAGAAATAAATGTGAAAAGAAACTAAAACTACATTCACTTCCTGGGTAAGACGATTAAGTACATCCCCGTCTTGGGTACGACGATAAACTACATCCACGTCATGGCAAAGACGATAAACTACATCCGCGTCCTGGGTATGGCGATTAACTACATATCCGCGTCCTGGGTAAGACGATAAACTACATCCGACAGCAAGGCTCTGATTAGGAGGTTTTTGAGGAGCGTGGAACCGCTTATTAATTGCTGGTGTTTCCGGGTCCAGCCTGACCTGGGATGGTAACACCTGTTATGGCCCCATCTATGGTCACATATTTACACACACTATGAAAGTGTAAAAATACATTTTTGGAAAAAAAATATTACCCGAAATACGTTTTGGGGAAAAAAAAAAACAGCAAAATATTTTTGAAGAAAAAAATTATTACCAGCAATACATGTATGAAAAAAGCAAAAACCGGCAGTAATAATTTTGCCGACATTAAATTAGCCACTGAGTTTGATGTGCCGTAAAACAAACCTAACCAAACCAACTCGTGGAACATGTTATATATATATATATATATATATATATATATATATATATATATATATATATACGATCTATTGCTAAGGATGCTTTGAAAATGATCGGTTTGTTTTGCTGCTCGTGCAAGTATCTTAATCTCACTGCTATTCATTTTTTTACTAGTACCATATCAGACCGAAAATTGAGAATTACTTCCTCATCTGGGCTTGAGCTAGCCGGTCTTGATGAAGTTCAAATGTATCTATGCGATTTTCTACGTGATGAAGTTTTCCCTAACCAACAAACATTATCACACAGAAGAAATAACGTAAAGCTATCCTATTTCTATCGCTATATCCATAGCCTTTTGTCCTGACGATCTTCATACCTTGGTTCCGGCAAACGTGAACTTGGGAGTTTTAACCAACCATGACATGTACTCAAGGATGAATCATCCATATTCATTTCGTATTCCGTTTAGAAAAAATTAATTTCCACTGGAACAAATTCTTTCCGTGACTTGTTTTGTGTAAAAGACTCACGGCAGGATGTTTTCTCGATTACTAAAATCATGAACTCTTCTATCAAGAGTTACTGTTTATCTATTCTACATAATATCAATTCTTGCCTTTTGTTAGGTTCATGTTTTACCACACAGTAACTGTTGTGGTTTCCGGGATGAAATCCGGTCTCAAAATGAATGACAAACGCAGGAATTAAATATAGCAAATAAATGTATTGACGTAATAATACGATTGGTAATACGGTTAGTAGATACAGAAATGCGGTTAGTTGAAATAATAATATATATACAGTCTGGGAAATTCAGTATCGAAGTATGATTTTTTCTGAGTCTAAGTGCTCGCATCTGTGACGCCTACAAAGCGGTTACCTCACACTCTCACTCTATCACTGTCTCACTGTCATTCTCTGACTGTCAACTGTATCACTCACTGTGTATTAACCGGCAGCAGCTCAAGTACACACTAGGCGAGTCCACTTGTATTAAAAAGGGGTGGACGCCTTAACACCCCCTCTTCAGATCCCTTTTGTGGAGGAGTTAGTATTTTTTCTCTTATGGTCGATAACCAGAGGTTCGGTAAATTTTCTCTTCCTGTTTAAATGATCTCTTGGGTACAATAAGTATATACTGGTTTTTGTTCTTGTTTGGTAATAATTTGTCAAACACAGACTGTATTTTTACCTTCGTCCTCTGCATAAATTCGTCCTTTTCTGCTTCTCTTCTTATCTCACGCAAAGTCACAGGTAGTTCCTTTACTGCCTTGTATAACTCTTTACTGTTTTCATCTATGGTAGCAAATGGCACGTTTCGCTTCTTTTTACATACTGGTTGGACGTTTTCTTTTACTTCAATTTTGGCCTTAAATTTGTTGCATCGTCCCAACCCGCTTGAAAATACTTCAGAAAATTGATTATATAATTCTTCCTTTAACTTTATAGTATCTGATGGTTCAGCCTCTACCTTTTTGCAAAAAGAGCTGATAGGTAGATCCAAAACGTTGAACTTTTGCATCCAGTCGATACCTACTAGAATTTCAGTATCTTTCATGACGTATATCTTAAGTTATTTTATTTTCCCTTGAAATTTAACATTCACGATTATTTCTCTTTCGAATTTTATTATATTACTTCGATTTTCGTCAAAATTTGCCCTGTATGTTGTACTTTTTCTCTTATTATAGAATTTTTGTTTTCTTTCTGGGGAGGGTAAGAATCTTTTTTCATTATTATAGATTTTTTTTTCTTTCCGGGGAGGGCGAAAAACGTAGACTTTTGTTTAACTTACGTATATAAGATACAGCTGACTCCTCAATGTCCTTTGGGTCTTTCTTTATACTTCCGATAATTTTTGTAGTATTAGTCCAGGTTCATTTTGCAATTTTGAAAGAATTCTTTTGTGCATTTCGCTATCTTTTGTTGAAACTAACCCTTGAACAAAGATGAGACACTTGAAATTGTCTGGGGTTAATTCCGCTAATTTGAAGTCGTCACAATGTTTATTTACGTTTGCGGCAAACGTGGAATAATCCTCATTATCGCCCTTTACCATGTTAAGGCATTTCCACCTCCTGTGGAAGAGTGATTTTTCGGACTAAAGAGTTCTTTAAGACATGTCACTGCTTCGTCAAATGTTAATTCGTTCGTCGTTTTTGGTAAGATATAATCCACGAACTTTGTATATTCTTTAGTTCTTAATTTTCTAAGCAATAGACGTAGCTTTTTTGCTTCTGTCCAGTTTTGACAGTCGATATTAAAGATGTCTTCATGTCTTCTAAAGTAATCCCCCAAATTTTTGTCCTCATCTAGAGAATATTTGAAAATCTCTATGGTATTCCACACTGCGTCTTGCTAAAAAGACGCTTCTTTTTCAATATCTAATTGCTTGTTACCCGCCACTTTCAATATTAGTTCCTGGAACTGTATTTGTCTTTCTTGGTTTTCCTTCTGCGTTTGTAGTAATTGTTTTTGCTATTTTTCTTCCATTCTTTCTTGTAGTTGTAATTGTTGATCATTCTGGTATTTTATCAGTACTACCAAAATGTTTTTAAAATCTTCCATGATAACTCAATTTTACGTATTTTTAATTCTCGTAACTATTTGTCGTCAATTTGTTGTAGACGAGAGGAGGAGTTTTCAATTTCTTCTTCTCATGTGAGTTCGAATCACTCGTCGCCAATTTGTTGTGGATTCCGGGATGAAATTCGGTCTCAAATGAATGAAAAACGCAGGAATGAAATATAGCAAATAAATGTATTGACGTAATAATACAATTGGTAATACGGTTAGTAGATCCAGAAATGTGGTTAGTAGCAATAATAATATATATACAGTTTGGGAAATTCAGTATCGAAGTATGACTTTCTTCTGAGTCTACGTGCTCGCAACTGTGACTCCTACAAAGCGGTTACCTCACACCCTCACTCTCTCATTGTATCACTGTCACTCTCTGACTGTCACTGTATCACTCTCTGTGTATTCACCGGCAGCAATACAAGTACACACTGGGCGTGTCTACTTGTATGAAAAAGGGGTAGACCCCTTAACAGTCACTCCCTTTTTGAGTAGATATCTGTCCGCGTGTTGCTTGAACATAAAAATAAAACGACCTTCGTATGTAGTGAATAATCTCCATGTTATTTTATTCCTAGCTTGAACACTGTTAAGATATTAATAAATGAATATGCATTCAAGAAAATTTAATATAGTGAGATAAAATGTGTGTGATTCCTTCGTATAACTAGATAAATATCATAGACTTACAAAAAAATCCCGAACAAAGTATTTTAAAAGATAGTGAGAAAATGAAGAATTTTAATGCAACAGAATAAGGGCATAGAAAGAATATCTCCTTCACCGAAGTCATTGAAATTGTTCACCACATGACAGTAAAACAAGCTATTATCAACTGTTTATATGAAAAAATTCACTTTCATATTCTCATAAATGTTTTATCTAGACTATCCTCTATCCAATCTCATCATATTTTGCATAATAACAATATTTTCACAATTGCTCTTTAGTACCTCGACTTTACGTACTTAATTGAATTGCTAGATTTGCAATTAGGTCTCATCATTTTACAGTTGGAATTGTAGCCGTAACAATAAATTATTTTCTATCAGGTTTTTTTTTATCTAACACTTCACGTTTGTGGAACTTTATTCTGGCTTCTTACTTTCCAGTCATCTTTGATCTTTAAAAAATATCTTGTCTATTTTTAATTTCTATTGATTTATTATACTTTCTCCTTAATAATATTTTGCTTTTATTCCCATTCATTCAAACTCAGTTAGCACTTTGTCTAAGTGGCTTTATTATAACGGATGTGCGTGTAGCGTAATGATTTTCCCCGAGAAATATGGTCTATGAGGGTCTAGATCTAATTCATAAAAATAAGTGTTAGTAATCGCTCTCGTTTTCACCAGATATGGCATAAATAACAAGAGAGATGGTAACAACACTAGGAGAATGATTCTTCCGAATTCAAAACCTCATGGGCGTCTAGCTAATAACTCCACACCTAAAACTACTTGGTTTGTATCACTTTGTATCGGTCTGTCTGTAGATTTCTATTCCAAAATGTACCTGCAGACTCAAAAAGAACACATATATCCTCTTCGCCTGCTGCGTATATTATCTAATGGTTTCTAATGAACAGACCTATGGCTCCATGTGACATCCTCTATTCTTGTTCGGTGCCTCACTATACTTATGCCGTTGAATCTTTTCTATTGTAATAGGTACCAGGGATGAAAGCTCATGTGAACAGATCGAGGGCCTTCTCATTTCTTGGTGGAACCACTGCATGCTTGACCAAGTTTTCGTCACTATTTTATCAGTAGCTATCACGCTTCAGCAGTTATGGTTTGGGGAAGATATTTAAACTATAATTGTAAATTTTATATACAGAGGTGTCCTCCTTCTAGGAGCCAACCAATTCAATAGAGCTTTGACTCTCATCCTATTTACCTATTACCGGGAGAATATATGGCTTCATACGTTTCCACAAGTAAAAAATGAATGTAAGGTACTCGATTGGAATTCGAATTCGGCTCTCAATCCGACACGTTGCCCATTAACGTGTTCCATTGTCCGCCCCATTCTTTTGGCTTTCCTGATATTACTTTCAAGCAAAATTCTTCATTTTCATGTTTTGCATATGTACACCTTGGATGGCATTATGCATTCATTGTACACTTTACATTTTATGGGGGAATTTTACATACGCGAAAGAAAATATATATTTGGCAGATTCTAAATCAATTACAGCACACAATACGTGTAAGCTGTATCTTACATATCAATACAGAGAAGCACTTTATCAGCTGGAATAAGTTTATGAAATTAATTAAAAAAATAAACGACAGAACGTTCATCATTTCCATTGATATATCCTTTCAGAAGATACTGGCAAAGAAATATGTAGAGTATTTCAAAATGAAAATATATATATATAGATAGATATTTACCGGAAAGCTATTTTGATTTAAATATATTTTATTTGGAATATTCAAATAAAGTCCAATGCAATTTTAACTTTACATTCGCACAAAACGATCAATAATATACGATGAATAGTTTACCAGGGCGATTTCTTCTTGATGTAAGAGCATAGTGGGGTGGGGATCCCAGCAAAGGTTAGAAGTGTTTGAATACCATACAGTAAATTGAACCAACTATTATTTGTGACATTTGATAGATGAAACTTTTCAAAAGCCCAGGATAGTTGCGTGACCGAATGAGCAATCACCCCACGCAGCAGACGGTTGTGTTCAGAAAAAAATGAGCAGTCTACCATTGTATTGGTCCGAAGCGTATTCCTATGGCTTTACTCTCGCTATCTTTTTCCTTATATATATATATATATATATATATATATATGAAAATTTTGAAAAAGTTTTCACAATATTCTATAAGAAACAGCCACTATTTGATCAGATTCAAAAGCAACTGAATAAATTTGCAATAATTGTAGATAAAAATAAAATCAATGTGACGTATAGTGTAAATATCTTGCGTGTAAAAAGACATATCCATAATTAAAAAAAAGAAAAAAACAGTATAACAATTGAAAAAATATCTATGTCAGATATAATGAACATACATGCAGACCAATGAGTTTAGATTACACACACACACACATATACACACACAGACACACATAAACACATACACACACACACACACACACACATATATATATATATATATATATATATATATATATATATATATATATATATAAAAAATGAAAAACAGAAAAGAAGGAATAAGAAAAAAAGATACAAATTCGAAACACATTTTTGATCTAAAAAATCCTATCCTTTTTAACAAAGAAAATAACTCATGAAACTACTCGAAATAATTGCCATTTTCCTGAACGTGAAAAACTAACATCAATAGCAACATCAGCATTGATTCCCTTCCATTTAATATGCCATAAGCTAACGCCACTTAGCAGCCTCCATAGTTTTCCTTTGTTTAATTTCGTGTGATTTTTGGAATATTATTACCGTTAGTTAATTCAAATTTGAACCCATATCGTTCCTTTTCTCTATGCTATTTCTCTTTTTAAATATAGGTTCCTAACTAAAGGATAAATAATAATAATAATAATAATAATAATAATACTGTCAACCATATTATCTCATGATGTCCGGAACTAGCATAAAATTAATATACCCAATATCAAGGCAGCGACATTTTTGCAATGAAAGATATGCATGAAGCACAAAATCGAAATCACTGAGAGATGGTATTAGCACCAATAAGACACAGTTACCCAAAATAATGATATAACTATCTTCTTGGAATTGCTAATTCAAACTGACAAAGAAATAAAAGCTAACAGACATGATATTATCTTAAAAGATAAGAAATTCGGAAGTGTATGCTTACTGATATAGTATTACTATCTGTGGGAAACAGCTCCATGAAAATTATCGTGAAATTCTCGAATTACAACGACCTGGAGATCGAGATTAACAGGATGTGGGGAATGAAGACTGAGACTGTACCAATAGTAATCCGGGCTCTTGGCGTCGGGAGAATTAGAATGGAAAATTTTACTAACAGTGTCCCAGGTAACATCAATATACAAGTTTCCCGGAAGTTGACCCTTCTAGATCATCCCATAAACTAAGAAAAGTGCCATCAATTAAAAGACAATTCTTCTATAGACCTAAAGACCATAGTTTGGACTCGGCTCTACTAGATAATTACCAGGAAACATAGCATACACAGATAATACCACCCAGACCCGGTTACGGAGATAGGACCTGTTACAATTCTATGGGATTACACAATACACACTGACAGAACAATCAAGGCCAACCGACCAGATATTGTTATTAAAGACCACAAACAAAAACGGTGCTTCCTTATTGATATGGCAGTCCCTGCTGACTGCAATGTATCTTTGAAGATATTCAAAAAGTTGTCAAAGTACAAGGACCTTGAAATAGAAATCTCGAAAATTTGGCATATGGGAACATCAACAATCCCTGTTGTAGTTGGAGCCCTAGGACTGGTTGGAAAAGATTGTAGTAGACTAATTGAAAGGATTCCTGGAAGTCCATGCCTCAAGGAGATACAAAAAATTGTTCTGACAAGTACAGCCCACACCTTACGAAGGGCTTTATCTATGTAATTTTTTTTTTTTTTTTTGTCAGTGGAAAGTGTCATGACGCCATTTCTAACCTTAGGTCCCTGGGCGGGACCCGGAAAGAAATGTAAACGCCAGAAATCAAAGAAAATAATAATAAAAATAATAATAATAATAATAATAATAATAATAATAAAATTTCTATAAATATGCAAGACAGATAGGTATCACTAACGTTGTCTTTACCAGAATTTATTTATGATAGTTGAGCTAAATAAAGAAATGTAAAAATACTTGTAGCTTCAACGACCTGGAAATATTTGTCTGTTGCTATCGCCTACATTATGCTTTTAGTCTAATACCGCTTTCGTATGATAAGCAGATGTATTATCTGATATCTAAACTTGCTCCTATTCGGAAACATTCAGTCAGCTGTGTCAAAAATATACAAAGATAGAATTTGTGAATTTTACATGAAAAAAAATCCTTTACGGATTCTCTTACTATAACAAGGATTTTTAATTTTATTTTGTCTTTATTTCTTCACAAAAATATTTGTATATTTTAAGGCTAGTGACCAAGTTGTAATTTCTAACAGTGTCGTATCCATGAGGTCATGAGGTTTTCAACCACATTTATCATTTCTCCCTAGTATGAGATAATTCTTTGATCTCAGCTAACGCTGTAGTATACCAGAACTATTCCAAATGCCTCTGGGAATCTGATAGCGCTATTTAGTCGCGTCTTCCAAAATGCCTACATTCTTGGCGTGTGATCTGAAATTTTATTTTCTTCTTTTTGCCTAATTTCAGCTTTATTCTGAAGTTTATACGTGCCTACTCTTAAAGCTATTCTTTGGCTTTGACTTGTAGAAAGGGACTTATTTTGCCACCGTGAAATAGTGGCAAGATTTAGCATATCAAAAAATCTGATTTTTTTACACTCTGGAAAACAATCTATACCAATTATATTTCGAATGATGAGAACGTGTGTGTCATTTTGATACAATGTGAAGTATGTAGTCAAATATTTCCAAAGGTTATACTTTTATTTTTCTTATAGGTAAATACGTTTTTCGTTCATTAGGAGATATTACTGACTGAGTTCTACTTTTTATTATTGTTCACGTAATACAAAGAACAAATTTAGTCTTGTTGGTTGTCTTCATGATTTGAGTTTTTTTACGGTTTATCATTAATATTTTTCAAGACAAAAATTCCACTATTTAAATGATGTTTCTTGATAATTTTTTTAGGTCTTACAAATCATATTTGGGTATTTTAAATCCGAGACATATTTTAGATTGTAAGATTTTTTTTTCCGATGCATTATTTCATTAACAATTTTTTGAGAATAAAACGGATTTTTCCAGATAAAAATCGTATTATTTAAACGATGTTTCTCGATTTGTTTTTTGTTTTTTTTAACGTCGTATAAATGATATTTGGGTATTTTAAATTTTTGATTGTAAGAATTATTTCTCCCCGATGGATTATTTCATTAAAATTTTCTTGAGAATAAAAAATATTTTTTCAAGATAAAAATCCTATTATTTAACCAATGTTTTTTTTTTTTTTTTTTTTTAGTCTTATAAATAATATTTGGCTATTTTCAATACGAAACGTCTTTCGAATTGGCATAAAAATATTCTTTTTTTTCCTATGGAATATTTCATTAACATTTTTTTTAGAATGAAACTGTTTGTTTCCAAATACAGTAACTGCTATTTAATTTACCTGAAAGAAAAGCAATCTAGTAATTGAGGTTGTTGTAAGTGTATAGGGGAAATAATCGCAAATATCGGAAACGACAAAATGATAACGGATAGAAAAATATAGCAAGCCAAAATACAAGTTAATGTGTAAATGATGAAGGAAAATCTCTCAGGAGAAATCTAGAAATATAGATAATAAAATCTTTCATGTGAGTAAAGTGAGAAGCCAGTGCCATCTCTTTAGGGAAAGGATTAGAATACAATAAAATTGCAACCGAACATGTCTCTCGATGTTTACAATACATTATGGCTACTGGTATAAAGGCGATCTTCGACCTCGTCTCCGTTGATGTAAAAGTCGGGATAGAACTGTGTATAAAGCAAATAAGAAGAATATTCGTCTGACAGGAAGAATAAATCGAACTGTAGAATAATATCAGAATGAAGGTGCCAATGGATATATAGCTAAAAACGAACTTGTCACAATCCAGTTCTATTAAAAGACATAAAATAAGCTCAAAAAAGTATAAACACTGCAATAGAATAAATATGCCATAACGATCGCCGTTGTGATTCTAAAAGTGCCTAAGCTGGCACATGCTATTTTTGTATAATATTCCTGTATAAACAAATTAACATCGCTAAGTTGACATAGACAATATTTTGATACAAAAATTTGTACACTGTTTATATTATTTGGATTTTGTCGCCATATTTATTACAACGTTTCGGCCTTAACCGGGTATTGAACACAAGGACACATGACACAGGGGATAAAGACGTTGGTTAGATCCAGTGACAGGACCCAAAGAGTGTGAGTTCAATACCCGTTTAATTGGCATCCATGGCACGTGGTACTAGAAAAGTCTACTCCAGTGAGCGAAGTAAAGGGTTCAGTTGGACGTCCCAACCACCTGAAGAAGGCCGGAGCATACAACGGCAGAAACGTTGTAATAAATATGGCGACAAAGATGAGGAAAATTGTCCGAATAATGTAAATAGCGTATATAATAACTCATCTCAGAAATATAGACCGTTTTGTGCATCTATTTGATTAATTTTCTGTTCGTTGTAGGCGATTTTCTTCCAGGAAAGTAGATTGATTTTTCTAACATTCTCTCCAAATAGATCTTAATAACAGTGTAAATTGATTTTTGTATCGTATCTTATCAAACGTTTTTGTGCAATCTAAGTTGTATATAATTCTTCATTTCTATTGCATTTTCCGATTTAATTCAAATAATATATATTTCTGTTCCAATCTTCTTGAGAAAATCTGCGACGTTATTTTCCTATTTCTGGTCTAATTCTGCTTCACTTCATGTTCATCGAAATTCAGATTAACAGCTTAATTAGGTGAATCATTAAGATTATTGTCCAAAGGAGCACAAATTCATTAAACATTCATCGTCGATCAGGCTCAGAACTCCCACCATCTCGACGAACAGATGTTCGTTCCAGTGGCACCGTGCCTTGATCATCTTTTGGGACTTAAACCAAACTCGTGTAAATGATTCGTTACTAAAGATGCCGGAAAAAGAGTCAGTTTTCTGTAACGTTCCAGCAAGTACGTGACTCCTCATGCTATCTTCTACATTTAGAAAAAAGGTTAGATCTGACCGAAAATGGATTACTGCGGCCAAATTCTGCCAGGATCTACCCATTCTTTGCTTTTCAGTTTCAGCAGAGAGTAAAATATTCTCTGCGTCCTTGTGGGTAATTAATTATATCCCGCTACACACCACTTTCTAACAAAAAAAGACGTCTCAAGACTTTCGCTGCTCCATCGCTATTTTCATGCTCAGTGCTCAGAAGATATACATTCCCTAGATCCATCAGTTCTATCCTTCACGGTCACCATGTCACGCATATTATAGCGAACTACACATCATTCCTTTTCTATTCCCTTGGTAGGATTTAAGTTTCTCTCGAGCAGTTACTTCCTACAAACCGCTACGCTGTGCAACCGACTTCCAAGAAGATTCTTCGTCGATCATTACAATCTGAACCTGTCTAGAGTTAACCGTTATATATCCTCATAAACTGTTTCTCTTTCGCTGTAACAATCTACATCGAGTGACGCACGGGAATTGTACAGGGTCAACATCAATGTGTTTAAAAAAAATGGTTTCTAAGGTAACGCTAAGATGGATCTAGTAAGGTCTTTCATTATGTCGCCTCCATCTTAAATTTCTTTATATTATTTCTATGATATTGTCGATGGCGATTTCGTCTAAGGCTGAGTGCATTTCTATTACGATCTCATCTAGTCTTGTTGCTTTGTTCCTCTTAATATTGTCTTGTGCCTCTCTTACTTCAGGCTGATACTATTTCGGGTTCTTGGATGTTTTTGTATCTTGCAACTCTCTCTAAATTTCCCTCTCTCCCGCTCTCTCACTAAGCAGTAAATAGTTCTCTAACCTATTCGCTCGATGTTTGGAGTGTTTGTTTTTCCTTTTTCCGACAATCAGCGTTTACAATCTTGATTTTATACAACATATTGATCATTGCATCTTTTGTCTTCATTTTTTGTCCTCTTCTGTATATACTTTCTTTATGTCTGATGCGTATCCTTTACTTTAACTTACCTACATTTGTTTCTAAATCCTGTGTTTAGCATTTCTTGTTTTCTTTAGTATCTCTATAATTTAATATGTCATCTGCTCTATATTTTTTGTCTCGTTTTTTCTTGGTATGGTCACATTCGCCGTCGCAACTCGAGTTTCAATCAACGTGCTGCAATTTGAATTCATAGCCTCGCTAAACTTATATTTGTTTTAACCATATATATATATATATATATATATATATATATATATATATATATATATTATTATTAGCTGAGTTCTAATCTATTACATTCACTTACGTGCTAATATCCTTGGGAAAGGAGTGAACCTCTTCTTCTCCCTCCAGCTACGGGTAAATAGCAGGATAATCTAGGTTCTATAGCCTTGGATGGCAACTGGTCTAGGAGAAGGACAACTCTGAATTCAAAACATGCGGAGAGTCGTTTGGGGACCTTGTGGCACGTAGTGCGCCAGGTCTCTGTATTCGGCCCTTCAAAATGTGTGGATGGTCCTGCACGAACCCTTCACCACTATAATCAAATCGCATGTGCTATTGTCGGGCAGTCGGTTTCATAAGAATTGATCTGCTTGACACTCATACGTCGAATACGACGGGAGAGTTAAATATATATATATATATATATATATATATATATATATATATATATATATATATTCATATATATGTTCAACTTGAATCTTTCAAAAGTGTGTTGTGTTGGAGTTTAAGCGGTCAACTTTAATTTCAGGAGGTATATGACATAGAGTTGTTTCCTGGCTGTCATCACTTGGATATGTTTTACAATGTAAAATGAATTCCTGAACACTTTGCTGTTACCTTCCTCTTTTCTTCTGGGCTTCTGTATGTCCATATCCTAAACCCAGATATATGGTTTTTTGCTGTACAAAATTTTACCCATCATTCGTCGCTTTCATTTTGGCTGTCCTACTTGACACTTTCCATATATTTCGCCTTCTTGTTCATTTCCAACCTTGAAACACATGTCTCCCATAACAATGGTGATTTTTTGTGTTTTTTAGTGAGTTTTGTCTCCATCTTTGAGCTGTAAAATGTATCGATTTCTTTCATTGTACTTTTGGCTGTCGGTAAGTATACAACAGTAAAAGTTATGTGCAAAATACTTCTCTTTCAGTTTTACTAAATGAATTCTGTCAAGGTGTTAACATTATCCCAAAACACATTTTCCATGTCTTTATCTAGTATTAATTCCAATCCTCTTTCATTTTGCTCTTCGCTTGAATGTATTCCTTGCATTAATATACGCCTAGAATATTAATATTTTTTACTCATTTATTTATGAAAACTTAACAATCTATCACCTTCAGAATTCTTCTCCCAAAGGATTTATTCCAGTCCCATTTTCCATTGTGTTATAATGGAATAAAAGAATGAATAAATATAATATTTACAAAAATTAATTTAATAGATATAAATCTTACAAAAACAATCTATCACCGTCAGAATCCGACTCTCAAAAGGTTTATTCCAGTCCAATTTTTCATTGTGTTACAATAGAACAAAATCGAATAAATTTAATTGATATATAGAAGGCATGTGACAATTTGTGACAGAAGATGTTGCTAAGCAAACCTTCCAGCTATGGAATTTCTGGGAGAGTTTTCTGTGTTATCAATCCTTCCGTTTTTGTTAGGACCCGGAAAATTGTTGTTAATGGCTAGATCTGTGAAGCCTATGAAAGAAGGTCCCAAGGCCCTCCTCTGTCCTATCTGGGTTCTGTATGTTTTTTTAACGATCTACATAAATATACATGATCAGATCGTTATTTTTCCAGTCATGATGACCAACTCCACTCACGTCATGTTTCTTGCCTTGAACTCCATACCTCAAATCGAATATATGATCCACTGTTAAAGGATCTAGAAAAATTACCATTTACATTTAACAACCTAAAAAATTCCTGATTCCTCCTGTCATTCTCTATCATTACAAGAGACAGATTTGACACGAAGGAAATATTGCCATCATATCTGCAAAATCTTCGCTTTGCAGCATTGAAAAAATTAAACAGAGCTTGCCCGGCCTTGTGGGATATAAACTATTTTCGGTTCTACATCCCCGCTCCAACAGGCGGCCTGTTGCTGTCAGCACGTCTCACTATCGTTATTTCCACGGTAAATGTCCTCATGAGATGGAATCACCTTGACATTCCCTTCCTGGTGTTCCAAGGGAACAGATTATTGAATTTTCCGGTTTACAAGACGCAGATTTTTTCCTAAAATTACCGTGAAATATGCGTGTGTTTCTTTCAAGACGAATGTAAAGCAACGCCCAGGCTCATGTAAGCTTGGATTGTCACATCATTGTCTTGACTGATAGTGACGTGGATTTGTATGTTGAGTCATTACACTATAATGTTAGCTATCTAATTCAACCTTTTATATGACGTAACCTCTGTACTTATTTGTTACAAGTATTTCCAAGACTATAAACCTTACTACAGTCGGGAAACATGCTGAAGCAAGCTGTGTTTACTAGCAGCGGTGGGAGATTTTTCTTCTGTTCACAAGAATGTCATTGCCATGCAAACAAAAGCTGACGAGCGATTAATGTAAACAATACGTGGCACCAGTATGTGAGGAATTCACGGTGAATGTTTTGTATGAGAATGCATTTTTATTTTTTAAATTTTTTTCGAATGTTAGGGTGCGTCTTCAAAGCTGCAGCTTCTTGTAAGCCGGAAAATACGGTAATTATACGGTTCATTTCCATGAGGTAAATTCAGTTTTTCTACAAGGTTCGATATTTACAGCTAAGATTCGTCATACCATGGACACGTTTGATTCATCTTCATTCACTCTGTATTGCTAACAAGGAACTTTTATTCAAAAATCTTCTTTCCAAGATGTCATAGTACGTGGAACACTCCCAAGGGTATGCCTTTCCAATGAATACAACCTTACCACATTAAAATCTATGATCAAATATTTTCTATCCTAAATATCCATATAATAAGGTCGTCATACATACTCACTTTACGTCCTTGCAACAACCGCTTAACTCTCTTCCTTGTTTGGCTCCGAAGCATTCTGTTTAATAGACGACAGTATGAATAATTACGTGAATTTGAACACGTAAATCTCACCCAAATTTGATCCGATTAACATTTCCCTCTATCTCTCTGACTAACTATTCCTTAATTTCACTGTGATTAGGTGTACTTTATTCAAAGTATCGCTGGAAAGAAAGACATTGAACTGTTAAATGATATTAAACTTTGTGAGATTTTGTCTTCGTTTTCGCTAAATTATGTAGTCTTAATATATAAGTTAAAAGTTTATGTGTGTGATAATTTGTCCTATTCATTTTTAAATTATTCTAAAATCCCGCCGATTGCACTCTCTCTCCATCTCTCAGCCTCTCTTTCAACACGATATTAAGAAATGCCAATTAGCTTTATTGTCATTGTGTCTTTTCGTTCCTATTTGTTGTGTCTGGAATCGGATAACATGATTGGGTACGGTGAAATCCTAAGTATATCAGTGCGTTGCCCTCTTTGTAATACTACGGTCAGAGTTCAAATATATTTTAATCTTTGAGAAATTCCAATCATTTGCTATATATATATATATATATATATATATATATATATATATATATATATATATATATGTGTGTGTGTGTGTGTGAAAAGTATATATATATATATATATATATATATATAATTGTTTATATATTATATGCGCGGTACTTATTAGTTTGCCTGACGATCGCAAAAGCGTGAAACTCAGGGTCGCAAATCTCACATCAATCCAACCAAATATATATATATATATATATATATATATATATATATATATATATATATATATATGATGATAAACTCTCCCGTCGTTTTCGACGTATGTGGGTCAAGCCGCTCAGTTTCTAGGAACCGATTTCTGCTATGGTTACCCTACCTATCAGGTCTGCAAGGAAGCCCAAGGCAGAAAGTGGTGTGTTTTTATGACTAGCGTTACATGGTCAAAATTTCTTCTGAATCTGAACCTATCGGCTGCATCTTGCATCTTTTCAAGACAGTTTTTCGTATTACTTATAAGCTAGGATTTCCAGGGATTTTTCTATGTTTTGTTGTGAAACATTTTTATCATATCATGCGCAACTACTATTCTTGTTTTCCATTTCCACATTTTTCTATTTCGATTTCCAGGTCTTTTTAATTCGATAGTTTTTTAGAGTACTTTTCGGCCGTTGTACGCTCCGGCCTTCTTCAGTTAGTTGGAATGTCGAACTGAACCCTTTATTTAGCTCACTGGAGTAGACTGTTTTAGTTCCATGTGCCACGTCTAATGGATATCAATTATCAGTTATCTCCAAGTTCTCGACTGCCTTAACCGGGTCCTGTCACTGGATCTAACCACGACTTTATTCACAGTGCCATGTTTCCTTGAGGACATCTATTTATGAATTTATGGGTATTATAAACCTAATGTTTACAGCAAACTTTTTTTTTACAAGTGCTCATATTACAATTTTTTGCTGTTATCACACAATGATTTTACCAGAGCTCATATTGCAATTTTTGTTGTTATTATCGCTTTTCTCTGGCATTCCTTATTAATGGTTCCCATATTGTATTCATTTCTATGCTTGGTCGGCTCAGGAGATTTTGTAGCCTAGCATATATGCTGATTCATTAAGTTTACGAATTTTCCAATGGTGTTGTTCTTTGTCTATGATCTCAACCTGATCCTACAGAGGGCGGTGATGTCACTTTCCTCTCCATATGTGGTCAGACATGTTAGATGTTTCCACTCGTGTTGCAGTTTTCTGGTGTTCTTGAAGCCTTACCTTAAGGTGGCGGTCTCTCTCCCCTTTATATTTCTTTCTGAAGCTGCACGGGATAGCGTACACACAGAGTTTAGTCATGTCATCCTCTATGGAGGGGGGTCTTGGGAAAGATATCTGCGAAGTGTCGTTCAGCTTTAGAAGGATGTCCTGATGTCATATGGACAGCAGAACCTTTGCAGTTTCTCTGATAACCCCTTCACGTAAGGCAGGCAGGGTTCAGTTCGACATTCCAACAACCTGAAGAAGGCCGGAGCGTTCACCGGCCGAAACGTTCTAATAAATATGGCGTCAAAGATGATGACAATATTTCGAATAATAATAATAATAATAATAATAATAATAATATCTCAGAAATATAAACAGATACTTGGTTGTGCAAGCCATATCATTTAGTAGGTATTATTTTCTTTTCGGTTTTTGACAATTATGCCCGGCTTACTCGCTTCAAACTTCCTGTCTGTAAAGATGGTGTAATCTCGTAGAATTGTGATGTCATATATTTCTGTAATCGGTGCTGGGTGATCTTCATATCAGGGTTCATCTTTTCCAAAGTTTTTGCATATTGTCCAGTGTATGTATTGCCCTACTCTATCGTGATAATATTTATATTCATTTGGCCCAAGTACAGAGCAAACAGAGATGAGATGGCCTATGTTTTCCTGATATTTGTCACAGAATCTGCATTTTGAATCCACTCTACTATGTATAATATTTGCCTGAAAGTTTCTCGTGAAAAGACTGTTCTTGCGCTGCAAACATAGATTCTTCCGCTTCAGTATTTTAATCCAGTTACTCGTAACCATCGATGAGTGTTAACTTTATCAACATCAGCTTTATTAACTCGTTCTGTTACGTTATTACACGTTATTAACACGCCATGCAGATGTTTGTCTTGTCAGCGTTGTTTCATCTGTTCAAGAGATTTATCCTTGGATTTCTTTTACATAGATTTTGTTGGAACAATTGCTTCTTAGGTTCTGTTTTGTTTCTTTACAGAATCTAATAAATGCAAATCTCGTTTGCATTTAAAACTTTCTTTCATGATTGAATATTTTTCTTTCTGTTTTGTGTTATTTGACTAATTGTATAATCCAGCCCCTTTGTTGTTTTCATATATATTAATAAGTTAATAGTTATCTTGTTTGACAATTCCAGCTGAATAAGATATCTTCCAAATTCTTTACAGGGTTTATATAGACGGTTTCTATTAGCCTTCCGATGATACATGCGCAATGATGCTTTCTTGTCTAGTCGTACATTTAGAGTCCAGTTCATGAGGTTGAAAATGTATTGAACCACTGTGACGGCAAGGTTATTTACGGCCATAATTCTCTTCTGAAAATTCAATTCAGTTCTTAATATGAGTCGCGCCCTTCTAGAGTACTCTTTTCGCAATATTTCATTCATTTTATTATAGAGAATTACTTCACTATCCAGACAATACTGAGCTTTTAATTTATATTGAAGCAGTTTTCCAAGAGCATTCTATTAATTATAACTGGTCTTTACAATCATAACAGTCACGTTTGTACCCATTTTATTCAAGTGGTCGTAATACATTCTTTTTTCTAAGAAGCCATATATCTGTTATGTCAGAATAGATGTCAACATTTTGTAAGTAGTGGGAAATTATGCAACTGGTCTGTACATTTTTGTTAGACTTGTGTCACAATTCCTGGGTAGAAGGAAGGTAATTACTTTGATTATACATGGCGGGATTTTAGTAGGATTATTGACCATTACTTGAAGTTCTTTGGCTAGCATTTTGTGTGATATATTTAGGTAATAGAGCTAAAATTTAAGAATTCTATGTATCCTTGGAGATTTCCATTTGTTTACTTTCTTCATTCAATATCCTCTTCTGTGATTCCTGCCCATTTTTGTTCTCGTTTATTTTTCATCCGTTCTACCTCTTGCGTAATCCAATCTTTTTCTTTGTTATCTTCTTTAGGGAAAGCCCATATTTTTCCCAGAACTGTATAACCTCTTCCATTTTAGTGTGTGTGCATGGCGGAAGGGTTAAGTTCAATTTTTTGTTTGCCTATTTTTCTGTAAATCTTTGTTGCCTCGCTTTGAAAGGACTTGTTCTAACTGTGACGTCCCCCGCTCGTTCGGGTATCGCCGCTCCAACGTGACGTCCGCCTGTCTGCGTCAGCCGTGCTATCCCGTCCTGTGACGACCATCTGGCTTGGTATTGGTCGCGGCACCCAAATGTGACGTTCTAACCTTTTGGTGATTCGGGTAGGAATCTGGTTAGATTCGATATCAGCCTCGTCGTTCCCAACTCGCCTCCAACGTCTGGTTACCGAAGTAACTACTTTGACTTCCAGTCTGCCTACCCACGTTGTGAATTGACCTTAGGCAGACGAAATCAATCAGTCGTCGGGGCCGTAATGCAAGTCGAGTTCGAATAAGGGTGGTATCGCACAAATAGATGTAAAATAAAATAAAATAATAACTCGAAAATTTTAAATGTGTTAAAAAGGATAACAATATTTTATATCTGGTTGCTGAATATAGGACTACGTCTTTCTCCCAAACCGCTATATGGATTCGTAACACGTTGTTTTTGTTAGGCGAGTCTTAACATCTTAAGTTGTCTGTTCTTTAAGAAACTGGTTCTTGGTGTGTCTTCAGTCGATATTCGTAAAACTTGTTTTGGTGGTATTAATCTAAGTCGTTCTTCAAAAATAAATTGTTCTTGGTTAGAAGATGAGTCCGGAAGTTGCGCGAATCTTAGTCAGCTTATACGTGGTGGGACTTCAGAGCTCTCAACTTAAACTCGAACTCAACTGGAACTGATTTTCGCTTGCTGCGACTTTGCTTATATGGACGCCGACCCAAACCGGGGTGGGCACGTCGGGGTTTGAGGTTCCTTGATAATTCCAAATCAACAATCCCCTTCTTTTGTTTTCGGTCAGGAAAAAATTATCATTTCCATTTTTGGAAGTCTTTTCTTACTCCCACCTTCTTCTGTTATCATATGGGTCTCTTGCCATACACTCAGAGGGCGTCAACGGTTTTCCTACTCCTTCGCAGTAACATCTCATACCTATCCCTTAATGGGTGGTAGCAGGCCTCTCTCCCTGCATCTCATGATCACCTCCGCCTGGTTCTCGTTAACATTCATCCAGACTAGGCTTGTTTTTTTTTTTTTTTTAAATATATCTTGCTCAAAGAAAAAAAAATCTCCTCTTTTACTTTTTTCTATTTCTTTTCTTTCTTTTCTTTCGCTCTTCTTCTCTGACCGTCAATAGAAGAATACGACCCGTAGTGTGATAATCTCAATTCTTATCCCAATGTCACTTTCATATGGAATTCGTCAATTAGATTTTCGCCAGCACCAAGTGGCTGGTCAACCATACACACTCTTTCCGGCGCCAACCACTGATACGATGAAACGATTTCGCCATTTTCTGATAATATTCTTTCGCTGTCATAGTCAAATTTCAACACAAAACAGACACCTTGTCTAACGATATCTTTCCATCAACAAAGACTTAACCAATTTTCTTTGATTTTGCAACTCCTGTGGGGCCAACAGACAACCTTCTTATTTCTCGGTCAACGGAAAATCTTTTCCCGATAATATAAGTTCGCCACCATGACACAGTTAATTTTTTATCTATTCAAAACTCTGTATCTGGTTATTTGGCCCACCTGCAATTTGTCATTTAGCTTTTTGACAATAGCCATAAGAATTTTCACCATTCTTCATTATCAAAATAACATCACTAAATGCCCCTTTTGTGATGGCTTTCCTTTATCATTTAAGTTTTAACTCTCGCCTTTCTTTTTCTTTCTTTTTTTTTCTTTTTCCTTGCAGCTCTAAATGGTGTCACATAACTGGAGAATCTTGATTATTTTTCATAGCGTCTGATTCTTTGTGTCATCAGTTGTATTGTTTGCTTTATTTTTCCTTTAGATGATAGGACTTAATTTTCATTCCTAATTTTGCATTTTTTTTTTTAATTTGCTGCCTTTTCTAGACCTTATATTTGTTCCTTTTGCCAGTTCATTTACTACTGATAATTCAATGTTTCACTTCATTCTCTATTTTCCTTTTCCAAGGTGGATCTTTATGTCTGTGCGACTGCGTTTTTATACTTTGATGTTTAATTTTTTAGTCGATGCTTTTGCTGATGTATATATTGCTTCGCTGAGACTTATATGTAGGTCTACGACATCCAGAATTATTTTTAGTTCCCATTTTAAGAGTTTAATAGTTTTGAGATTCTGCTTTGTTGGTTTTAATTTTTTGGAGGTGTTCCTTTTCCTCCATTTCAATATTTTGTGCCTGACTTATATGACTCATGATTTCTTACTTGGTTTCTTGTATACTATTCTTGATTTCCGTAAAAATAATTCGGTTCAATGTATTTTAGACTCGTTTTAATGCAGGCTTGTGAGCGACTAAAATCAGGCCTTTCCAACTCTTCTAAACGTTTACAATTATCTTGACAGTGATTGGTGTATATCTCAGTTTCTTCATTATGATCTGTGGTTTTCATGATGTTAGGACATTTTATGTTCATTTCTGGTTCCCTCGCATGATCTGAGAGTCACCTATTCTGGTTGCAGTTCTTTTTATTTCTTTATTTTCAAAATATGTCAATCTCATAATGTTGCTTCATAAATTGGCTAGATTATTTTCGTCAATGTACTTTCTAATTGCTTGTCTAAGCGTTTCTCCCCAAATGTTATATAATCGCAGTGGGATTCTTTTCCGAGTTTTGTGCAACGCGTCATAGAATGAAATTATAACGCGTTTGTACTCCTCACGAGACCATTTTACCTTTTCCCTCTTTAAATTAATTGTTGTGGGTCTAGTTGGAGAATTCGTATGGATTATGTTGGTTGTGGGGACATAAAGATTCATTATTTCTATTGGCAGAGTCATATTGGAAATTTTGGTTTGACTTTTAGTTCTCATATTGTGTCCACAACTGACGTACGGGTCCAAAAGTCCACACAAATTAAATCGGCACATCTGGTCTTTTACAAACATGGTTTCGAAGGCTTTGGGCATCGTTCGCCACTTCTTAAAACAGAAGCCATTCACTCCTCGGAACGATTACTACCTTCAATTGCTGATTGTTGATCTGAGATTTAATTATTATTATTATTATTATTATTATTATTATTATTATTAATATTATGTTACCATGTCTTTATATGAGAAATGGTTTATGGTAATATAATATTAAAATCTATGCATTCTTTTTGACTAAATTCTGATGTTAAGTGTTACTTAATATGGACATTGTAATATTTTCTTTACAGAGACAATAAGCCTCTGAGTTGATGAGCAGTTCCACAGAGTATAATCATATAAAATGTATCGTTAAAACTGGTAGATAGCGATGTTCTTGTCTGCAACTGTTTTTGCTTGCACCCAGAGTTCCAAATAATATATAAGCCAGATCTCCAATTTTTATAGCAGAAATCAGGGGCCACATTTCCTCATATTCTCTGACATTTATCTGATGACACTGCCAAATCTATGAGAAAGGATGTTTTTTTAGTAGTTTTTAATCACAATATTTGATCTATTAACTTTTCTATGTCTGTCAGTATGAATGATAAAGTCTTAATGCATACTGACATTAGGGCTTTCCGTTATTGATTGGGGGTGATGTTCAGACAATCTTTCGGCATTTGGCGCAATGTAATAATAATAATAATAATAATAATAAGAAGAAGAAGAAGAAGGAGAAGAAGAAGGAGAATTATTATCATTTAGGTCGAAAGTTCATGTTCATTACATAGTATTGATTAATTTGATTTGTGATCTGTAAAGAATTTCAATTCGATATAGTGGCCACTTTGCAGAAGCAAATTTCCTCTTCTAGTTCAACAAATAAAGCGCAAATGTTTATAACGCAAATGAAAGGCGATTCAGGTCTTGATATTCAAATTTCCAATGAAAGGCCATGAAAATACAATGATTCTTATTCAATATTGAGGGAATAAATAATACATTGGTAATCAGGAATCAATCGCTAGTCGATAAAGCTGATATTCGTAATTATCAAAATGAATAATGTGCATTTTATAGCAACAATCATAGTAGCAATGTTTGATGATAATAATTTCAGCTGAGACAGAATGCAAAGTAATCAAGTGTAAATATGAAGTTGACATGAAACCAAATATTGACATTCTATCTCCTTTGAGACCATAAATTGGAAATGTACACTCCTTGTATATATATATATATATATATATATATATATATATATATATATATATATATATGATGGCGTTATTAAACGAAAATAATGATCTAGGATTCGGTTTAGTCGAAAAACAGGGAGTGATTTTCGTAAGCATCAATGACTTCAGTCAGTAAGTTATGTGCCAACTGTGATACACGCTTAAGCGATCATATAACTTTCGATACATGACTGACGAGGCAGATTTTTTTCTGTTGTAGGTTGCCATTTCATTCTGCGGTAGACCAGTTGCAATCCAAGGCTATACAACCCAGTCTGTCCTGCTATTTGCTCATAGGTGGTTGGGGAGAAGAAGTGGACTCATACCTTTCTTAAGGGTATCAGCACGTAAGTGAATGTAATGGATCTGAATGGAATGCGAACTCGGATCTCCGATTCCTCAATCCGACTCGCTCTCAACTACTTCTGTGACTTACATACATATATTACCGTAGTCGTGGCAGTTAAAATTGTTCAGCTGCGTCCCTTTTGTGCATTTTTTTGAGCCCCATGCGCTTTTAGGCACATTGTGAGGATCACAGGAACTTTGCAGTGTTTTCTCCTTTCTTTCCATTTCAAATAGTTAAGTCAATTCTCTGTCAGCACGGCTATGCTGAGGGCTTGTTAGATCTGCGTTTAACAGGGAGGTTCACCAACATGCTTGGCAGACAAACTATGCCATGTCTGGACACACACACACACACACACACACACACACACACACACACACACATATATATATATATTATAAATTAAATGATTTAAAATGTTTTTCGCTACACAGTAATAACAGTGTTTCAAAAATGGAAGCTAAAAGCTTCGAAATTAATTTTGTAATTAAATTAAAAACATTCGTTCCATTTCATTCTAAGTGAATTTTGAAAATAACTTATTTTTTTAAGTTTGCTGAGTTTTAAAGAGACAGAAAAATTCATAATTCACTGTTCCCAAGCATACAGAGAGATCCAATCATTCAGACAAGTGGTGGTAGCTGTTCATTTTTATTAACTTATGTCGTATCAGTTATTAGTTAAGTTCAAAAAAGGGGCTATGTTTAGGTAGGGGTAGGAATGTATTTTTCAACGAATTCTGACATCCGTTAAATGCATGTCGTCTGTTTTTTCTTTTTAAATTTTATTGTAACGGCAGAATATTCTTATCGCATTTTTTTATTTGTATACTTTTATTTTGATTTATTTGGATGTTTAGGTTAGAATACGTTTTATTTAACTACAATTTTAAAATATTTTCACTTTTAATTTTTAATAGACTATATTTCTTTCAGAACAAGTAAATGTACTAGAATTACTTACAGTATATAACATTATTTTTTCATATCAAGTATAAGTATGTATATTACCAGGTCACATTTTTTAAAATTTTATTTTTATATATTGTTTAAGGAAAAAAATAGCTAATTCATTTCTCTGAAGAATTTTTCTGTGGCTTTAAAACTCAGTAAATTTTTAAAAAAATATCTTACTTCAAAATTCGCTTGAGAATGAAATTGAACTAATGTTTTTAATTTAATTACAAAATTAAATTCGAAGCTTTTAGCTTCCATTGTTGAAACATGGTTATTACTGTGTAGTTAAATCATGTAAGTTATAATATTATTGCTCTCTAAATTTGCATATCAATACGAACACTAGATGATATATCATGCTATCAATTTTTATTTACACACACACACACACACACACACACACACACACACATATATATATATATAGTGTGTGTGTGTGTGTTATTGTGTGTTTTGGTGATTATGTGCGTAAGTATACCTGTGTCAGATTCGCATGACTAAATGCTCTAATATATTTTTTAAAATACCATTAACAATTCTAGATTTTTTAGTTTGATGCTCAACTACTGTTGTTGGTGGAACTTTGCACATACTTGAAATTATCAATAGTAATGTCTATAAATGAACTGTGTTAATATGTCGGTAATGAAGGAGTTATTTACTAACAGGTCAGAAGAGGCTCTCTAGCTGTGGATGAAAACCAGAATTGTATATTATCTATACTGTATTCCAAATAGATTTGACATAACGCCACTCCTTAAAAACCAACTTGATAGGGATATCACAGCTGCTCACAAGGGACTCTCCAGCGATAAGAAAACGTATAAAAAAATTTGAAATAAATATAGATACATATTAATGAGGAAGTTTGAAATTATTTAACACCTGCGCAGTAAGTATATATTTATTTTTTAAAACCGAAAAAATAAAGCTACATATTTATCGGTTATGCAGCTAATCCCCCTTACTGAGTATATTTCCTATTGTAATGGTAATGATAATACAAGATGTTTCTTTCCATGTAAATATTCGCCATAAATTGACTAGTATCCAGTGTTGCATTCCATCGAAATTTATAAAATCCTTCTCGTAAAACAAGCTTTCAGGAAATAGAGTTTCTCAATCCATTAACAGTATTGCTTTTCAGTACTGATGGGTACTTTTTCCGAAACATTATGTTTGATGTAGTGTGAGGCAACAATATATTGATTAAGTCATTATTTTCTCTGGGAGGATAATTTCCTGACCACTACAAACATATCCCTCAGTCCAGGGTCTAACGTTTCTTCACTATATATCTTACTAATTATCACTTCTTAGTACCTACTTCCCTTTACATTAAAATCATCATCCATATCATCTACATTGAATCGTCCTTGGAACTTGTTTTGGATTATAAATTGAAAATAAAAAAAAATAGTACGCAAGATATTTGAGTTTATATAAAATTTTTATCCATTTCTGGATGAAAAGAATTTAAATATGAATTTTTTATGGTGGTATGTATAAACTAGGAAACATTTCATATATAATAATATTCTTTTTCATGTAAACATTTATGTTGTTATTTGAAATATTTGAAAGTCGAAAATCTTTCTTCTATGGATTAATATAGTTAATTGTAGAAATAAGTTCCGATCACATATTTTTTACTTTTTTCATCAAGACCCAAGAGCCACTCAAGTTAGAAAATAAGAGATAGGAATTAGAAAGTGAATATTGCTAGAATATGGCGGATAAACAACGATTGACGTTTGATTTCAAGAGTTTAATAGTGTAGTGATCGTAGAAGAATCGCAGTAGGCCTTCTTGTGGAGAAACTATCAAACTAGACCATCAGTTTTACCAGAGGAATATGCAGAGAATGGCGGTTCTTGGTTGCAAAGTATTGACCTGTGCAATATAGTTCAACTGAACATTTGCCATGAAAATAAGAATAGAGAAATCAAATGGCTTGTAATTTTCAGGCTGTGATAAAACGACTCTGATATGGTAAATATATCGTCTCTTATATGGCCGCAAATAAAGATTTTTAATTGTAACAAGGCCGGAATGTGTGAAAAACTCGTGGGCTCTAGTCTAGATATACAAAAAAAAATGCTTAAATATTATCGTAAATTTCTGATGGTGTTAAAGTTCTGTATATCGAAATAGTGGGATAATCATTCCACCCCAAGAAATGCTTTACTAAGGATAAGAGAACATGAGAAGGACGATAAATAAGAAAAAACAGGATTCAAGAAGTCAGAAGATAAGGAATGACGTTGAATTCAAATTTTTGAAAGTAAACCAAAACGTTGAATGTGGCGAGAAGTCCGAGAGAAGCAACCTTAATACTAGAATTGATGCTTAGTTTGAAGAATTTCAACAGTAAAAGGATGCCAACTACTTACAAATATAATATTACGCGTAAATTCATGAAGTCAAAGTACGAAAGAGGAAAGTGACTTTTATTTTGTAAATATACAAAAATGTATCACAAGTTCAAAAGGTGGGATAGGGATGGAGATGACTTGTCTTGTTCTGTCTTATAAATATATCTAGCTAGCCACAATAACAGGCCCAAACGTACCAGAGTATTCCTTACATGATTCAACACATTCTTACTTACCATTCTTATTTCACCATAATACATCAAAGTCTCTATGAAGTCGTAACTAGTTCTCATATGTAAAACTTCATCTGTGTGATTAAAAAAATAATTAAAAAATAATCTAACGCCAAAGAGGAAAACTAACCAGAACAGTTTCCATAATACATACATATATATATATATATATATATATATATATATATATATATATATATATATATATTTATTTATTTAAAATATGATTCCAAAACGCTACATAAGAGGTCACATGTTTCAAAGCAAGAGCCGAAAACGTCAATATAATTATTTGAATTAAATTGAATTAAAGTAAGCTCTGTTCCATCTTCAAGCGAAATTTTTTTTGGAATAACTTATAAAAAAAAAAAATTCGCTTGAAGATGGAACAGAGCTTACTTTAATTCAATTTAATTCAAATAATTATATTGAAGTTTTCGGCTCTTGTTTTGAAACATGAGACCTTTTATGTAGCGTGTTGGAATCATATTTTTAAATAAATAATTATATTTATGCTCTACTTTTGTATCGAGCACTATTTTTTAAAAGTAATAACACAAGTGCTAAAGAACTTTGGATTATTTACCTAAAGAGTTATTTCCTATTTTCTATATATTTTCACACACACACACACACACACACACACACATATATATATATATATATATATATATATTGCAAAGGAAAGGTATACTGCAATGGTGGAAAATTGCTTAAATCCGAGATGCCAGGTCAGGAGCAATAACATTGTAAACAGGTATACCCAGACAAATATTCATCACAAGAATTTATAAGTCGACTGTTATAATTAGAACGACTCCAACTTGTACAAGAGAAAACAGATTTGAATACAGTTATTAAATTCAACATTTTTTTTTTATTAAATCCAACTTTTTCTTATTAAAATTCTGGAGTTTTATCAATGAGGAAATCACTGAAACACCAAAAAAGATAAGTGATACAATAAATTAATACCCTCAAGGAGATATCATGGTATCACGTAGAAAATGTTGAAGAAGATATGAAAAAATACGTTTTCAAATGCGAAATAATGAAAGAAAAGAAAAACAAACAAAACAAAGCAAACAAAACACGGGATTGTGTAGGATGGGGAAAACCAAAAAAATGGCCCCGGAATTCCAGACGAAGCAATATTTTTGAAATTATTACGATATCGTCGGTAAAGTAAAAACGCTGAAACTAAAGACAATAATAACTTGTTTCTTTCTCCCCAGTTGTCATTTCTTCTGTTTCACAGATTGCGTTTGATTAAAATTCATGAATATATTCCAACAATTATTACTTCATTTGATTCGATATTTGTAAGATTGTGGCCAATTGACTTTCATGAGTTTATTGTAAATAGCACCGTCTTTTTATTTATATATGTAAGACACAACCAAATTAAGTTGCATCACTAAAATTAAGTCTGGTTCTAATGCGATATTCATGAGATGTTAAATTAGAATAGTACAAATACCTGTGGGTTTATAGACTCAGTTTTCGTTTCATGTCTCAGATTTGCTTTAACGAAGACGGATATTATCTTCAAGCGTAAGAATGTAGAATTCGAAATGATTGAAAAGTAAAGAAGAAAGAAAGAAAATAGTCAAATATTGTTTAGTATTATATCATGGTACAAACATAAAGAGAAACTAAGTACATACATACACAGACACACGCTTTTATATATACATATATATTATGATTAAGTAATTCATCGAGTCTAAAAGAAACTTTAACAGAACGCAGAAACACGGAAAGGCCGTTTCGTTCTATATTTTGGACACATCAGGAGTTCGAATCCACTACCGAGAATAGAAGCCCGGACAGCTACGTGATCAACCCAACGTCATACTAACTATTCCAACGGGAAGCAGTGACGAAGAGGTAGCGAATCAGACTTGATCTAGCGCTTCTCGATCACATATTCTGTGGTGGAACTCATCCGAGTTTCTCTTTTCCCCATAGGACTGTGCTTTCACGAGCCACCACTACTATCCCAAGCCGCTCCATCCAGAGCATTAGAAGCTGGTTCAAGAAAAGATATACAAGTGATAAAAATTAGGAGGATTTCCGATATAGTGTAACCCGGATATAAGAGACCCGGATATAAGAGAAACCCGGATATAAGATAGATTTTCTCTGGTCCCAAATTAGAGCCTGTGTTAATGTATATATAATAGACCAAACCCGGATATAAGAGAAACCCGGATATAAGAGACTTCTTCTCCGGTCCCGACAACTCTCTTATATCCGGGTTACACTGTAATTATAATTAAATAATTCATTAAGTCTAGAAGAAATCTCAACAGAATGCAGAAAGCACTGGACGGGCAAATAAAAAGAATAAAAGGAAAAAAAAGGATAACGACATACAAACATATAAAAAACCACGCAAATGAAAATTATGTCAGATACGTCAATATACAGGTAAATGTATAGAAAAGAAATCACACACACGTACCAACATACGAATAAACAGACTCGCCAAACTCCAAGCACTAATACACTAATAGGACAAAACAAACCAAGAAAAGATAAATACATGAACATAGAGATAAAAGTGCAAAAACTATTATATGTACGATGCCTACATATACACAATTGAAATACACGTATGAAATAAATATCTATCTATCTGCCTGTATATATATATATATATATATATATATATATATATATATATATATATATATATATATATATATCGTTTAGATTATATACCCAAAAAACATGAAAGAAAATATTTTTTTAAATTTCAAATTCCCAGCGACATGCATTCGTATGTATGTTTTATCGCGTTAACATCAACTTATTTCAAATGAAGTGTAAAACTTTTTCCACTGCCGCACTGCCTTGAAATTGTTCTTGATATACAAGAAAGAATGTATATATTGTTATCACATTTATATACACAATCCTAGATACTGTTATCTTCAAATTTTTTATTCGGTCTTCCATAACTGTGAAAATGTCGACAATGTTTAACAATATTTTGATTGTATGTCTGCCTTATGCAAATTAAGATTAATCTGATTTATAATTATAAAAATATACTCATATAAAGTACTTTGTAAATGTTATACTTGTAAAAAAAATAATCTTAACTTGAACGCAGACATATTGTCGAACATTGTTACACATCGATTTTTTCTTTCTTTTTTTCTTTTACTAAATCACACTTATCTCTAATTGAATGATTATTATTATTATTATTATTATTATTATTATTCCAACATTCAAATATTTTACATTTATTTCATTATGTTTCCCTTTTTTCTGTTGGCATAATATGCAGTAAATTTTCTTCTTTTTCTTCATATTTAGATGATTTTTAGTTTAACGATCGATTATACCTGTATTCTGCACACCCCAATATATATATATATATATATATATATATATATATATATATATATATATACCATCCCTGTGTTTTCAACTGGAGTAGAGGTTTATCCTTTCTTGATATATATATATATATATATATATATATATATATATATATATATATATAAAAAATTGAAAACCTCTAAAAAAATAATAATTCACCACTTAGAACAAAATTAAATAGGGCAAATATTATTTACGAATTTAAATGGCAGTTAAGGAATTATATTCCTGATCAATCTAAATTCGTAAACAATTATATAGGCCACACTGCAATATGTTTGACATGCAGACTCACTCTACACCTTTCTGACCATAACTGAATTTGATCTCATTTAAATATTCATGGAGACCTATCGGATACTATTCATAACATACTTGTTGACAACACTAATTTAACAGCATCTTCTATATGCAAAAAAAAAGGCTAAAAATAATGGAAGCTTTATTAATAAAAAGAAACAAACCAACACTTAAGAATATTAACTTTGAACATGGATATAATATCTTGACCGTGTTTTAAAAAATGAAAACATTTTATATACATACATGCAACATACTGTTTCTTATTTAACAGTTAAAATATTTAATCCTTGAAAAAGGCTAAATGTATAGCCGAAAGCGTTCGGATAAAAAAGAACATTCGGACAGTTTTTATATAATTTGTCATGTGAAAAAAAAATTAGATCCCAAGAAAAATTGTATAAAAAAAAACATATATAAAAGCACCTTGTCTATTGTATTCAATGAAATGTTCATGAAAGAATGATTGCTGCGTATATATATATATATATATATATATATACGTATTTCTATTATAACATTTGAATAAAAGAATTATATATATATATATATATATATATATATATATATATATAATTTTTATTCAAATATTATAACAGAAATACGTTATAAAACCACTAAAAATAGCCATTTTGTTTCAACACTTCTGGTGTCTTATCACGTGATTGTGTTGAATGTATATATATATATATCCAGGTATGAGATAATAACACATTATACAATTCCGCTGCCTGTAGCATTTATTTTAAAAAGAAAAACACAATCTCCCCCTGTTCAGTTTTAGATTTCGGCATTATCTTCCCCATGAATCTCCCTAAATTGTGCCACTTAACTTTACCACTCTAACATGATCGCCTCTTGTGAGTACACATTGAACGTTATTATAGATTTTATAATAAAAACGTTACAAATGTTGTTAGAATTGTAAAGTCTCTTCTTTATCTGTGAAGAGATTGTCATGCATTCACTACTTTATAATAAGATTGATATTACGTAACAATTCCGGACTCGTTTCTTTGTTTCTAACGAAATATTCCTGTTTCTTAATAATAATGAAAATTAGAAAAACCAAGAAATTTTCTCAGTTTACACTTGAATTTTCTGAAAAATCTTCATTCATCATTTTATTGACAGAATAATATCATGGCGAGTTCAACGACAATAATATATCCGTAGAAATTATCGGATCGTTAAATATTTGAGTTTAGCGACTTATACAAATATTGAAATAACAATCATAATTTGAATGATTATCGTTATTTTAAGAAGTTGGTACAAGTGAAAAGAATTAAATTTAACAACTTTTTCCATTTCATTGAAACAGATGTGAAAGACTTCTATCTTCCATTGTGTCTTTCTTTCATTTTCTCAGTGAAACTAAGTAGCGTCCGCTATATATTATTTCCGTCATTTTAGGCAGCCAAATCGAAATAGTCCATTATTTATGAGGCATTAGCAGGGGACGTTACATATTTCTAGCTCTGTGGCAGACATGATGAGACAGAACCTGAGACGAGCACAACTGGTTGCGACTTGCCTTGTCCCCGCCAAAAAAGAGCCCGTATTTGCTTAGCATGCAAAACTACTGCAGTTGAAATGAGGGAGAAAAAAAGCACTTGCCGCTCTGCCGTAATCCGTCCTCGGCCAAATAACGTAAAAGAATGTGGGGGGACTTGCATTGCATTTTTGTGCAATAAAGATGCAATGCATTATGGGGCAGGGACGCAATGAATTATGGGATCACATGAAGACGCAAGGGATTATGGGTATATGGACAAATATAAAAGCAACTACTTTTTCCCAGTGGGGGGGGTGACGCTCACGGTGGGCGGCTAGAAAAGTCTGTTATTGCGATTTTGAGACAGAACTCAAGAAGGAACGACTCGAGATTGGAATACCAGTTGGGAGAGCTTGAATTTACTCGCTGGTTGCTGTCTTCTTTTTATTCACCACACTTCTTTATTTCATTCATTTCCTCATTGAATCCAAGTGGTGTCTTTTCCCCTCTTTCCACCCGAACAAAAAGGAATAGTACATTATTAATGAAGTATTGGCAGATGTAACGGTCCTGCATTAATGTATTATTCTGTATTTTCGGCTACATTCTCATGCACTGCAGCAATGTTTTCAGCTGAACGGCTTAAACGCAGTGGTGTTTTCATATCTGCTACCGACCCAGTTTGTTGAAATTTACGAACAATTTTTCAAATTGCACTCTTGAAACTGTAACACGTTGTTTGATTGTTAATCTTTCCATGTCTGAAATCGCCAAAGACTTAAGTTGTTCAATCCGAAAGAAAAAGAAAAAATCATTAGACGCTTAAAATTAATTCACATTTAAAATCGCTCAAAGTTAATGGAACACACTTTATTTGAAGTAACTTTGTCAGTGGTAGAATTCTCATCTTTAATGAAAAATTATAATTAATTGTTAAAATCGTCAGTTTATTTAAGATTTTCCGACGAAGTACTCATCAGTTTTATTTGCACAAGCTTAATGTTTCTTATGAACAGATACGCTCATCTTTCTCCAGATGTAAAATTTCAGTAATATCTTGGATATCTGGCCTTGGAAATAACAATAGATAATTTGATATTAAATTTGAACAGACCTGGCGTCAATTTCTCACCTATTGCGAAAGGAAGCCAGCTGCAGAGTTGATCTTAGATCACCCCAGCTGTTGATGTAGACTGCGCTTCGACCGTTACCAGTGGCGCTTAACGCCTGTGGGCAAGGATGCGTCTGATATCTTCGCATGTGACAAAAAACTGTTGGATAGATGGATCATTCTCCTCCTCCTTTCTCCCTCTCTTGTTCTCTCTCTCACTGTCTGTCTGTCTGTCTGTCTGTCTCTCTCTCTCTCTGTCTCTATCTGTCTCTGTCTCTGTCTCTCTCTCTCTCTCTCTCTCTCTCTATATATATATATATATATATATATATATATATATATATATATTTGAATTGTCCAAATCGTGTAAAAGCAAAATTGTCCATTTGTTAGATTTGAACCGTTGTATCTTGTAAATGATTGAAGCTATTTTACTGAATTTCTCATAGAAAACTTATGGAGCATGTTGCTCAACTGCTTTCTCGAGGGACTGTACTTTATACTGCTCCATAAGTTTTCTATGGGGTTCAGGTCAGGAGATTGGGGCGGCCATGTTATAACACTCACCTGCTTCTCCTTAAAGGTATTACTTAATAAATTTTGATTTATGACAAGGAGCATTATCCTGCATAAAAGTGAGCATGGTGGGGTCGATTTGCACCCGTTCAGCAGAAGGGAGCAGACAAGACTCTAAAATTCTCTTCTACTGCTCGCTCCTGAGGATCTTTTCAATAGGTATAAAAAATACAGTTCCATGAAAAGAAGACCATCCCCAGAACATTATACTGAACGGATGCTTGAGAGTACTTACTGCTAAATTCAAAGAGCTTTCAAAGCTTCTTCTTCGGATTTTAGATCGCTTATCATTTGAATTTAGCTCAACTTTCGTTTCATCGGAGAAGAGAACTTTTAGTAAAAAAAAAAAAAAAACTTAGGTGAGTCACTTTTATCAAACAGCACTGTATATTATGTTGGTGCATAATTATCTGAGGGTTTTTTTAAAATTATTTATGATAAAAAAGAAACATAATAATTCAACAATAACATTTTAAAATGATTATTCCGAAACCTACGATTATCGACACGCATTTTTATAATATGAAAATAAAATAAAAATTTTATTTAAAAATAGTAAACAAAACAGCAATTTTTATTAATAAATAACTCACCTCCAAATTCACCTACAAAACGCCTGATAATTATGCAGCAACCAAATAGAAACATTTATTTCAGAAAATGAAAAAAAGAGGAAACATTACGAATGAGTGCTTAATATAAACCTACATTAATAAACTTGGAAAATATACAATGTGAAAGCTGAGACAAAAAATTGGAAAATCATTTAAGAATTACTTGCGCGAACAACTTTTAAGGCAGTACGGTGTTGTAGTTTCATGCAATTGAAACAAATAAAATAAAGAAATCGATAAAAATTTAATCTTACCAGAAAAATAGAACAATAGAATTCATTGATCCCCAAATGTCTGGCTGTTAAATTGGTTGTGCACAGGGAGGCGTTTCGAGTGATATGATTGTCTGAATTTTATGGAGCCCATCGGGACATGTCGTGACATCGAAGACAACGGATGAGAGAAATGACAAAGATTTATTTTTTGTTTAATTTTATATTTTCATTATCATGTTTTATTTTTTTTTATCGATTTTAAGTTTTATTTTATTATTTTGTTGTTTATCATTGTCTTTCTTTAACACTTGCTTTAGCGTTCCATTTTTGCGTTCGTTTTGTCATGTGACTTCATTTATTGGTTTAAAAGTTGCGCTTAAATTCTTCTCGAACTTTTATTTTCTTATTCTCTATCAGCGTTTTGTCATCGGTCAGAAAATTATTGTCTCTTGTCACATTCTTAAATTTATTACCCAGGGACATTAGATAAAGAATTGGATAGTATACATAGTATCCTACAACGTAACAACTACCCTGGTTACATGGCAACCCCCCCCTACCAAAAAAAAACTGTGATAGGCGGGTACAAGAGGAGGACAACAACACTCAGAAAACATTCTGCCTGCCTTATGTGAAAGGGTTATCAGAGAAAATACAAAGGATCTGCGGTTCATATAACATCAGGACATCCTTCAAAAGCTAGACGACACTTCGCAGATATCTCTCCCGAATAAGACCCCCTCCTAGAGGAAAACATGACTAAAGACTGTGTGTAGGCTATCCCGTGCAGTTGCGGAAATAAATATAAAGGGGAGACAGGCCGCCCCATTAAGGTAAGTCTTCAAGAACCCCAGAAAGCTGTAACACGAGGGGAAGTAGAAAAATCAGGCGTGGCTGACCACATATGGAGAGAGAAGGGAGATCACCGCACTCTGTGGGATCAGGTTGAGATCATAGACAAAGAACACCATTGGAAAATTCGTAAACTTAATGATTTAGCACATATGCTAAGCCACAAAAATCTCCTGACCCGACGAAGCATAGAAATGAATACAATATGGGAACCAGTAATAAGGAGTGCCAGAGAAAAGCGATAGTAACAACAAAAATTGCAAAATGAGCCCTGGTAAAAACATGAATGATTACTGCAAAAATTTCAATATGGACACTGGTAAAAAAATGTTGCTGAAGACATTAGTTTTATAATACCCAGCCATTCATACACAGATGTTCTCAAGGACACATGGCGCAGTGGATAAAGGCGTTGGTTAGATCCAGTGAGTTATGATGTACTCATTTTTGCTCAGGTCCAAACCAGAGACCTGGTGTCAGAAATGACATCATGATATTTTTCACTGACCAATTAAAACACACACACACACATACCCACCACGCACACCCATATTTTACATTGATAAAGCCCTTGGTAAGGTGTGGGCCGAACTTTTGAGTCAAATGATTAAATCGAACGAACAGCAGATTTTACTAAAAAGGAGGATGAGCCAGTGTGTCATGCCAGAAGATCTTTTCCCTCAGAATTCATCTTGCATGTTTACAAATCGGACATTCGTCCGTGCATTGAATACTGTTGTATATCAAGTCTCTGCTGCTGATATTCCTGATAGGAAGGCTGGACGGATCCTACTAACATTAGTTATATTTATTTTGCCTTGTTTGATATTTAGTTTGTTTCGGGTCTCATCCCCGCACCTATCTTATTTTCAAATATTAGATTTTTATCTAAGAAATATTAATTTTTTAAATCTCAAGGTGCGTTTTCTAGATCCCCCTGAAAGGATGCTGTATTATGGTGTATGGAGGATGGATTGGTGTCGGACGAGTTTTTGTGGTGAATGCGCAAATTGTAACGATTGAATGGGGCGTGAATCGGTTTAGCTAGGTGTAGGATAGTTAGTGAAGACCAGCCTCAACCCCTTTACCTCCTTTTCGGCTTTCTGTCATAATTGTATTTTTAATACAATAAATATCGATATTCATCTCGATGTTATTAACAAAATGAAAATATTGATCGGTAATATAATCGATCCTGAGTTGAAATTTTAACTTCAGTCACTTTCTCCTCAACGTGACGTGGCCTCTCTCTATCTTTTCTATAATTATTTTCATGGCAACTGCTCTGATGATTTTTTTTCTTGGTGTCTCGAATACATGAATTTAAGCGTGCTACTAGATGGGCATCGAGGTAGCACCGTTTTACTGTTGATATAGTTAAATACAATCGCTTCTTCTACTCCAACTGTGTCTATTTCTGCACTCTCCTGCTGTGGAACAACTTCCCGATTCTTTGCTTCATTGATAACTAAAATCTTCAAATATTTGAATGCAACGTTAATCGCCATTTTGTGTTTTCTTGAACCCTGATATTTTATCCTTTCATCAATCCAACCTATTCTCAGTTTTTTCTTTCGCTTTCCTTCCTTGTGAACACTTGCATACTTGTAGCATTCCCAGCTTATTTGCAGTGAAATGATTATAAAGAAAAAAAATATACTTTCAGTTCTGGTATTACATTAGCAACAGAGGTGATTTTTTTCGCTTGCTTGAGCATGACGTTGCCTATGAGTAACGCCCGTCTTCAGCTACACTTCTTGCTCAAATTTATGTAGACAGTCTACATAGAACTAATAATTACTGCTTATTTGTTTCTGCAACTATTTTTAAAAATATTTTGTTAATTTTTCTCTTGGATCATTTGTCAACCTATTATCATCGGCGCAAGACAAGGACTTATGGTTCTTCTTTTATAAACCCTGTCCATTCAGGAAACTGAAGATTATGGCAATACACAATTTCTTTTATTGCTATACACATACTTCCTCGACTTGATTCAGAAATAAGTTCAGCTTTTATATTAAGTGTCCTTTCAGGATATGGGCGATCATAACTCTACACAACCTTCTGTTCTTTGTAGCTATTAGTAAATTTTGTCTCTTTGCTATCTATCCTAAACAGCTGTTCTGCTCTCCACGCCCTTTATATAGGCTATACTCTGATTTCTTCAGTCACTCTTGTCTTTAATGTGTCCTGTGGGTGTCAATTTTTCCAAGTCCTCTCTTCTCATTTTTTAGCAGTCTGTTTCTGATGCTATGTATCAGTGTTCTTTTTTATTCTTTTTTCTCATTGATCACGTGTCCATTACATAATTTACTTAGACTGTAGACTCATATTTCTGTTGCCTGAAACCATTTCTTTCCTGTCCAGTATGAGATGATAAACTACATCCGAGTCCAGGGTAAGACGGTAAACTATACCTGCGTCCTGGATAAAATCATAAAATACATTCGCGTCCTAGATAAGACAATAAACAATACCCAACAGTAAGCCTCTGGTCAGGGGTGTTTGAGGAGCGCGTAACTACATTTTAATTGCTTCTTTTCCCAGGTCCTCCATGACCCAGGGTGGTAGCACCTGTTAGGGTACCAGCTATAAAAAAAAATAGTTACCCCTAAGTTGGTGTCAAAACACTATGAAAAAAGTGTAAAACAAGTTTTCAATACCAGTGGAAAAAATATTACCAGATTCAAACTTTTGAAGAAAAAGATTTTTAACAGCAATACATTATTAGCAGCAATACATTTTTGGAAAAAAATATTGCCAGCAATAAAAAAATTTGTCGGCATTAAATAACCCATTGAAGTTGATATGCCATAAACCAAACCAAACCAAGACAAACAATATCTTCCTCTATGAACAGATTTTCCAGCATTCATTCCTATCTACGAGAATCGATCTTTGTAATGATTCAGTAACATTTTGTTTGTTTTTGACGGATGTTTCTTATTTCTTAATAATTTCTCTAGCTTTGAAAGTCATCATTCTATATCCAAATGCCTTTCTGAATTCAGTGTCGCATTTTCCGGTCTCTGTAAAAAAAAAAGGAAAAAGAAAGTATATTTTAAAATATTTAGATATTTGTTTTTCATTTATTTTTAAAATATTTAGATATTTATTTTTCATTTTTTTTCATATTTATTGCATTGGTTTCTCCAATTTGCAGTTCGCAATTTAGGCCTTTTGCTGAAAAATTCTCTCGTCTTGCATTCTTTTAGTAACTTCTATTGGAGTTTCCGTTCTCTGGTGGATATCAACACTGCGTCATCTGCATACCTAATGTAGTTAATTATATGGAGGACTTAAGAATTCTAATCCTCTCAGTATCGCCTAACTGTAAAAGTTGGATTATGTCAGGTGTTATATAGGAATAAAATGACCACGTGATGCCAAAAGAAATGTATATATTGGAATTAGCGTGCCGTCTAACTGATCACTATTTCTATTCTATCCTTTATTGCTATTATGATCAATCTTGCTACACCATCGTCTATCTCTATACTATTCACTATACTATTTCTATATACTGACCACTACAGGGATCACTATTTGGTGGTCCCTTTCAAGCGAGTATTATCGATCAGGTACTATTACTTTAAGTGTTATTGAAAGGTGTCTGACACCAGTATTGTTCAACGTGTGACACCATTTTGGGAAGCAAAGAAAAGGAAGAAAAGAAGGAAAAGAAATGAAATTTTGATAGTGACAAATGGTGAAAGGTTTCATTGCCATTGCCGAAAATTCTAAATAGATAAAAAATTGACTGTGTCATGGTGGCGGACTTATATTATCTGGAATAGATAACAGCCACTTGGTGCTGGCTAAAATCTAATTGACAAATTCCAGATCGGCTAGCTAAACTCCGGGACAGAAGAGTTAAACATTTAGCTGTGTCACGGGACTGCCCTGACCACCGACGAGCTAAAGAAAACAAAGGAAAATAGGTTAAGTCTTTGTCGAGGGAAAGATATCGTTAGACAAGGTCTGGGTTTTGTTAGAATGTGGCGATAAGAGCGAAACAATATTATCGGAAAAGTTGGCCGTATTTGCTGGATGACCACCCACTCTGATAATTGGCGAAAATATGACTGACGAAGTCCAGATGAGAATTGAGGTTATCACACTACTGGTCACATTGTTCTGTTGGCGGCCAGAGAAGAAGAGAGAATAGAAAAGAAGGAAAGGAAATAGAAAAAAAAGAAAAGGGAGGAGATAATTCTTTTTTTCTTTGAGCAAGATATTTTATTTAAGAAACTAGGCTAGTCTGGTCACGCCCACACTATTGATCAACCATTGGATGAATGTTAACGAGAGTCAGGCGGAGGTGATCATGTGATGCAGGGGAGGAGGACTGCTACTACTCCTTAAAGAGGATAGGTATAAGATGTTACTCAAAAGAAGCGTGAGGATTGTTGACGCCCTCTGAAGGTAGGGGTAAGAGAAGACTTCCAAAAATGGAAATAATAAATTTTTCCTGACCGAAAACAAAAGAAGTGGATTGTGAATTTGGAATTATCAAGGAACCTCAAACCACAACAAAGCCCACCCCGGTTTTGGTCGGCGTCCATATAAGCAAAGTCGCAGCGAGCGAAAATCAGAGTTTTCCAGTTCAGTCCAGTTCGGATCAGCTTCCAGTTTGCAGTTGAAGTGGGCCTCGCAAATCTGACTTGTAAGATTCGCGCAAGTTCCGAACTCACCTTCAATCCAAGAACAATTTATTTTTGAAGAGCGACTTAGATCCATACCGCCAAATTAAGTTTTACGACTATCGCCTGAAGACACACCAAGAACCAATTTCTTAAAGAACAGACAACTTAAGATGTTAAAACTCACCTAACAAAAACAACGTGTCACAATCCATATAGTGGGTCGGGAGATAGACGCAGTCCTATGTATCCAGCAACCAGATATAAAGTATTATTATCCTTTTTTTGATACCTTGAACTTTTGAGTTATTATTTTATTTTCTTTTACACATATTTGTGCGATACCACCCTCATTTGTACTCAACTTGCATTACGGCCCCAACGACTGATTGATTTCAAGATCAATTCACAACGTGGGTAGGCGGACTGGAGATCAACGCAGTTACTTCGGTAACCAGACGTTGGAAGCGAGTTGGGAACGACGAGGCTGATATCGGATCTGACCAGATTCCCATCCGAATCACCAAAAGGTTAGAACGTCACATTTGGATGCCGCGACCAATACCAAGTCAGTTGGTCGTCACAGGACGGGACAACATGACTGACGCAGACAGGCGGACGTCACGTTTGGAGCAGCGACACCCAAACGAAGCAGCGAGGAGCGAGCGAAGGCTGTAGGGACGTCACACACGGCGTTACTATAGTTATATCTACGATAACAAAGTCTCTACTACGACGAGCATTAAGAAAGTGACAACGGTTTTTCGTTGACATTACAAAAGTGACACCGAGTGTTCGTTAACATCACAAAAGCAGGTGAGAAGACGCGTCCTTGTCTTACACGATTATATATATATATATATATATATATATATATATATATATATATATATATATATATATATGTGTGTGTGTGTGTGTGTGTGTGTGTAAAATATTCGAAAAATTATCACATAAACATGTTATAAAATCACTAGAAAATAGCCAGTCTTATCAAATGATGGTGTTAATTTAACACCATCATTTGATAAGAAACCAGAAGTATTGAAACAAAATGGCTATTTTATTAGTGATTATATAACATGTTTAGGTTATAATTTTCGAATAAATAATTATATTTGCTCTACTCTGTATTGTATATTCCTTTTTTAAGAAAATATTTGTCGGTTATTGCTTTTTTTTCGTATATATATATATATATATATATATATATATATATATATATATATATGTATTGAACAATAAAAAGTTATTAAAAAATTAAAATCTTTAGACACACTGGGTTGTAGATTAATATTCTTTCGTTTTTTTTATTATTATTTCATTTCGATTCCTTGACTAGTTTCGGTCAAAATGGCCATCATCGGGAGAAGAAATATTTCTGCTTGCTGGTAAACTACAGAAATGAATGTCTTGATGTAGAAAATGAACTTTTGTCTGTTATATATATATATATATATATATATATGCTTGGGTCCCAGTATAGGTTCTGAATTATTCAAATGTTCTTCCAAAATAAATCAATTTAACCTAACAGTACAAAATTATTTTTAGTGTGTTTTATCAAGTGTGTTTGCATAATATATAAAGCATACATACACATACAAAAAGCTGATTAATCAATGTTTCGCTTTATTCCTGTGGTTGACACCTATATCAGGTTGAAACATCGCTTCCCGTACGAGCCCCTAAGCTAAGCAACGTTGAACCTGATCAGCATCTATTTGGGTAACTGTTTGGAAATACCGGGTGCTGCAATCTTAGATGTGTGGCCGGTGTAATGTATAATAGCTCTGAATTGGTAATCGAGAGCCGGGTTACAATTTCAGTTGTATTTATTTATGCGCAAATACCCACTTCAACGATCGGTTAATTAGTAAGACCAGTATCACTAAATAATTTTCTAAAAAATATTCTAAGACGCTAAAAATATTTTCTGGCTTTAAATAACCTGCAAAATGTTTAGAATTCATGAATAAAAAAAACAATTCAATTAATCAAATCTTTGTTCCGTTACATTCAGTATGTCTCATGAATGGTAAATTGTTTAAACATTTTCCTCATTAAATGTCATGGGAATTTTAAACTTCACATTCTCATTGTTAGCAGTTGTTTTTTATCATCTTCCGTCTAATATCATTTGCCACTTCAAATGTCTTCATCAGTGAAGAGGCTATCAAGTTTTCACAGCTTTATAGGATATAAGAAAGAACATAGAAATACATATGCTGTCATTCATCTATCTCTAAAGACTTTAGATTCTGATCGTTATATTTTGTTATTTTGTTTTCCTACCTTCGGATTTCTGTTCATTTTCTCCGTCTTTCTTGTATTACACTTTTAATATAGGTTAATTTTGGTACCTACTTAGGCTGCACCTTAAACTGCTCCAGAAATTTCTTGACTTCACCTTCAGTGCCCTATCTTGAAAAATGTCAAATCATTCCCAAAATGGAGTACGACTGCCATACCTAGACTGAAAGTTTCCAATCTACTCTCGAAAACCTCGAAAAAAAAAACTTAGAATGCTTTTCTGCAGGTTTGTAGGCTACGAATTATTTTCAACCACACAACCCGTCTCCAACAGACAAAAAACGGCAAGCATAAAGCTATACGCGCGGTATTTCCACGAAAAACTAATTACAATGTGTAGTTTCACTATTTCAGACATTCAAAACTAAAACCAGACATGCCACGTATACTTGTGTGAAACCTCCTCATTCTGTTTTTATTTCATTGGTAAGAATGGACTTCCATTCGGACAGATTTGAGAAAGAGACAACCGAAATGATTCTTCTTCGATTAGTAGAGTCTTAACCTCTTCATGTGTATGGTCAACCGTTATATATCATTTTCGAAAATGATTTGACCTTTTAATATAGGTTAATTTTGATACCTACTTAGGCTGCACCTTAAACTACTCCAGAAATTTCTTGACTTCACCTTCAGTGCTTTAAATTGAAAAAGGTCAAATCATTCCCTAAATAGAGTACGACTGCCATACCTAGGGTGAAAGTTTCCGAAACTCTTTTTATTTCATTTTTAAGAATGGAGTTCCATTTGGACAGATTTTAGAAAGAGACAGCAAAAATGATTCTTCTTCGTCACTAAAGTCTGAAAATCTTCATGTGTATGGTCAACCGTTATATATCCATAATAATCCACAATTCTTGCTTCCATAAAGAACCCCATTCACTATCCCTCTACCATATGTGGTTCTTATGTTTTGTACTAGGGGAAAAGTTTTAAAATACTGATTTTTCGCTTTCTCCGCAGAGATTACAGCTCGGTTCTTATCACATCCATAAATCTTAGAATAATATGGCTGTCTTCATTTCTTTATTTAATTTTCTCTTTTTATGTGACTGATCATAACTCTGTCCTGCTTCTTTTATTTTTTCGATCTAAACAACGTTTGTCCCCTTACCATCATTCTTGTTCCCGCTTTGCCATTTGTGGACGAAAGGTAAGTTACCCGACGTTTACCGATACAACACTTGCCTTCAGTAAATCCTTGTGAATATCCAATTCAATTCTGTAATCCCCACTTTCCCATTCTGCGTCTAATTCTCAGTGTAACCATTTTTTCCATTTACCATTTCTTTGTTGTTCTCTTGTTTTTTCCACTATGTCTTTTTTGAAATAACACTTCAGCGCTATGTTCCTTGTTTCAAACGAATTTTGTTTTTTTGCTTTAAAACATGAAGAAATCAATGTAAATATTCCTCCTCACTGTGGTCATTCTATTGTCTTGATCTCATTTAACATGTTTTCTATTCATGTAAAAAATGCTGTTCCTTATGTACGTATTTTTTTTAATTTTATTTTAGTGATCAATATTGTCTCAGATCTGTGTCACCCAGTGAGCATCTGAAAAGTACAATCAGAATGGGTAATAAGACTAGTTTGCTGCTGACTATTCCAGTCGGAGATGTTTCTTTTTTTCCTTTTTCTCAGGCCTGATTTATTTTCGTCTTTCGCTTATTTTGTTGTCTGTTTTTCTTTGACTTTTTACGGTTTAAATATTTTTTTTCTTTATCTTGTTTTTCTTGTTGTTCTCGTTCGTTTTCTTCTCCTTTCGGTTGTTCTTCTTTCAGTTCTTATAGTATTCTTGTTTGTATTTTTGTTGTTGTCGTTGTTGCTTTTGTTCTTCTTCTTCTCCTTGTTCTACTTTCCTCCTCCTCCTCCTCCTTCTTCTACTTTCCTTCTTCCACTTTCTTTCTTCCTTTTCTTTTTCTTCTTCTTCTTCTACTTTCCTTCTTCTTCTTCTTCTTCTTCTACTTTCCATCTTCCTTTTCTTCTTCTTCTTCTTCTACTTTCCTTCTTTCTCTTCTTCTTCTTCTTCTGCTACTACTTTCCTTCTCCCTCTTCTTCTTCTTCTTCTACTTTCCTTCTTCCTCTGCTTCTTCTTCTTCTAGTACTTTCCATCTTCCTCTTCTTCTTCTTCTACTTTCCTTCTTCCTTTTCTTCTTCTTATTTTTCTTCTTTTTCTTCTTCGTCTTCTACTTTCCTTCTTCTTCTCTTCTACGTCGTCGTACACCCAATTTTTCTTCTTCTTCTATTTCCTTCTTCCTTTTCTTCTTCTTCTTCTTCTTCTTCTTCTTCTTCTTCTTCTTCTTCTTCTTCTCTTGTTTCTCGTAATTTATATTTTCTCCATTTTTCTTTTACCTGAATTATCTTGCCACATTCTTATACATTGTTCCTTCTGTGTATTTTTTTTTCGTTTCAGCTTCATTTTTTCCCCTCGTTTATTTAATGTGAATTCGATTTTCACTTCACGTGTCGTCTTGAGACATTTGAATTTTTTTTTCAGCAATTTTATACACGGTAGTTAACTTCATTCTTGCATTCAACTTGTTTTAACTGCTTTTTATATAACAATCACTTTTTATATAAACTATTGTTATATTCTCTCAATATGACTTACGCCAAAACTTTTCGCTTATTCCTTTTTTATTTGTTTTTTTTTATTTATTCCTTTTTGTACTTCTTTATTTATTCCTTTTTTTTTATTTGCTCTCTTTAACGTTACGCTTTGTTGATTCCGTTGTTACCTTATTGTATTATTCGTTCACTGTTTTTTTTCGTGCTTTCATTTTTCTTTTTGGTGACATTTCTTTTCCAAACATGTTTTTATTGATTCATCCTCTATTTCATCTTATGAGATATTTTCTTTCTTTCTGTCTTTGTTTATTCCTTTTTCTCTACTTATTGTTTTTCTTTAATAGTATCCATCTTTATATTTCAACTCTCAGTTGATACGCTTGGCAGTTTTTTTCTTTCATATTCTTTTTTCTGATTTGTATTTTCTTCCATACTATCTATCCTTCTACTTTCACAATCAGTTGGTTCCCTTGTTAGCTTCATTCTCTCTTTCTAATTGTTTCCTTTGGTAGCTTCTCCATTCTTTCTTTCTTTTTTATTTCTTTCTTTCTCCTTTCTTTCTTCTTTCTTTCTTTTTTCTTTCTTGCTTTCTTTTCACTTTGTTTCTAGTTGTTTCCTGTCATAGCTTTTCCTTCGTTCCTTTCTTTCTAGTTGTTCCTAGTCGTAGCTTCTTTCTTTCTTTCTTTCTTTCTTTCTTTCTTTCTTTCTTCTATCATTTTCTCGTATTTCTTCACCTTTTCCTATTTTTTCCGTTTTAAAATATTTCAATCGTTGGTATATTCCTTCTTCCCTCTTTTTAAATACACTGAGATGACTTTTTCCATTTCGTTTATTTGTTCAAATAAAAGAAATTGTATTTCGCATGGATTGTAACTGCACGTCTGAGAACATTTATTTACAAATTCTTTGTTACTTTTATTTCCTGGTTATATAGAATCTATTCTTCTGAGGATTCGTTTCACAACAACTTAAGCTTACGTTTATCGAACTCTTTCGTTTTTAGCTACAAGCACTGGATGTACTAATAGTACTACTACTACTACTACTACTACTAATAATAATAATAATAATAATATTATTACTATTATTAATAATAATGATAGCAAATTTGGAAACGTCCCTTGAGACCTCACGAGCAGGATTGATGGTGGAGCATCCTGACTGGGACTGAAGATGGTTCATGTTTGTAATATTAAAGAGTATGTCATCCAAATCGTCTTCGGAGACAAATCTAGATACTCAGGAACACAAACCATTGGCTGCCTGAGTGGATTCGGTTAATAGACGTGAATACATATGTAATTGGGTGCAACCTGCAAAGTAAACGTCGCTTTCATGATCTTACTTTGTTTTGGCTTACAGCCGTATCGCGTTAATATAGCGATTCCCGCGCGGCCACCGAAGTTTAGCAAGGTTGAGACTGGTCAGTCTCTAGATGTGTGACCGTTCGTGAATACTAGTTGCTGTAAATCCACCTCTTTCTCACTCAGCTATGGGTTAATTAGTGAGACATATCACTAAACCGTTATTATCTCCAAAAATACTTCTAAAAATGTTACCTGGCTTTAAATATGCTCCGAAATGTTAATAAGCCATATAAATCAAATCAATCAATGCCCTTAATATGCATATTGACAAACGCGTGCTCTTTCTGGTATACTGTGGTTTGTATATTTATACAACAGCGTCATTTGGGGGGCATGCTGATCTCACATCCTATATTATTAATAATAATAATGATAATAATGAGATTTCATGAATTCAACCGTTCAACTAGGCTGGCATCTCGCTCTCACACTTTCGCTGTCGAAACTGTTAAATGTAGCTGTCTCTTCTACTCCAATAGCTCCATGTCTCGCACTTCTCGCCTGTAGAACTCCCTCCCCTTTTCCTGTTTCCCTGATAGCTATAATCTCCAACTATTCGAATGTAATGTCAATCGACGTCTCCAGTGCCTTGATCTATCCCCTATCCTTCTCTTCATCCTTTTCTCCTCCACTTCTATTTGTTCTCGCTCCAATTCTCTGTAACCCCTTGCGTGCTGGTGGCTTCTCGCCTTGCTTGGGGTGAAACGCTTACAAAAAAAAAGGTTTCAGCAATACAAGTAAAGCACAATGCACCGACTAAAGCTTCAAATTGAAATCAAAAGTAAATATAACCGACCAGATATAGAAACAATGGCAAGATAACCTGATTCATGGCCAAAATCCTGCCTGTACCAAACAAGCTGATATAGACAAGCCCCGTACCAATTAGTGGCTACGTAGTGCGAGAGTGAAAGCTGAAACGGAAGGTTTTATACTTGCTGCTCAGGATCAGTGCTTGTTAACTAGAAATTATCAAGCACACATACTAAAATACTGTGTTAGACCAAATTGCAGGTTCTGGGATAATTACCCAGAAACAATCGATCATCTTGTATCAGGTTGCACGGTATTAGCACCCACTGAATATAAAACCCGACATGAAAGAGTTGACCAAAACCTGCACTTTAAAATCTGCAACCTCTACAGAAAGGAAACTGAAAGAAATTGGTATGAACATCACCCAGACCCGGTTACGGAGATAGGACTGTTACAATTTTATGGGATTACACAACACACACAGACAGAACAAACAAATCTAACCACCCAGACATTGTTATTAGAAAAAAAACAATTGCCTCCTTATTGATATGGCAGTCTCTGCGGGCTGCAATGTATCTTTGAAGGTCTTCAAAAAGCTATCAAATACAAGGACCTTGAAATCGAAATCTCAAAAATGTGGCACATAAGAAAAATAACTATCCCTGTTGTAGTTGGAGCCCTCGGATTGATTGGAAAAGATTCCAGTAGACTCATTGAAGGGATTCCTGGAAACCCATGCCTTAAAGAAATACAAAAATTTTTCTCACGATTACTGCCTGCACCTTAAGAAGTGCTTTATTTTTTTTATTTCTATTTTGTGTGTGTGTGTGTGTGTGTGTGTGTGTGTGTGTGTGTGTGTGTCAGTGGAAAGTGTCATGATGCCATTTCTAACCTTATTTCTCTGGGCAGGACACGGAACGAAATGTGTACACACCAGAAATCAAAGGAAATAATAATAATAATAATAATAATAATGATGATAATAATGAGATTTCATGCATTCAAGCGTTCAGCTAGGCTGGTAACTCGCTCTCACCCTTTCGCTGTCGAAACTGTTAAATGTAGCATTCTCTTTTACTCCAATAGCTTCATGTCTCGCACTTCTCGCCTGTAGAACTCCCACCCCTTTTCCTGTTTCCCTGATAGCTACAATCTCCAACTATTAAAATGTAATGTCAATCGACGTCTCCAGTGCCTTGATCTATCCCCTATCCTTCTCTTCATCATTTCCTCCTTCACTCCTGTAATAATAATAATAATAATAATAAAGCTAAATCAATTGCAATGTAGGAAATGTAAAAACGCTAGCTAAGATAAGACTCTTCCTGATAAGACTCCTCCTGATCAAGATTATTTATAATCTACCCGTACAAAACAAGCTGATGTAGATAAACCTCGTACCCATCAGTGGTTACTTAGTGCAGGGTTTAAAGCTTTCAACACCAAGGTTTTATTCTTGCTGGACAGGACCGGCGCTTGTTAACTAGAAATTACCAAGCACACATACTGAAAAATGTGTTAACCGGAAATGCAGATTCTGAGATATGTATCCAGAAAAAAATTGATCTAGTATCTGGTTGCACAGATATTAAATGGACGCCAAAACGGGAAATCTTCTCACCTGCCACGACATTCCAAAACTGGTGTTAATCGCCTGTATAGTATATGTCCAGATCCAATGGAGGCAGATGACTATTTCAACGAAAACTATATTACAAAACTACAACAACTGACCTTCAATGATATCTGGAAACTACAGAAGACTGGTTGATAATATGTGCTGAAGAACATGAAAGTATCATGCAACGTTATTCAGTAATAAAGTTAGCCAACAATTTCAAAATGGAGTTTAAAATATGTAAAGAACTACTATTAAAGCACAATACACGAACTGAAGCAGTAAAATAATTAAAAAAGAAAGCAATAGAAAATGAAACCGAACAGATACAGTAACGATGGCAATATAAACCGCTTCACAGTCAATACTCTGATCGTACCAATCATCCTCCGTATTCATCAATGGCTACGTAGTGCAAGTTTAAAAGCTGAAAGCGAAGCTTTTATTCTTGCTGTGCTTGCAAACTAGAAATTTGTTAGCCAAAAATTTAGATTCTGTAATAGATATCCAGAAAAAATTGATAAATTTTTGTCAGTGCATACTGACTGTAAAATGCAGTCTGGCAAATTGGGCCAATATCTGCCCTGGAAAATCTACAACTTTTACGGGAAGGAAAGTGCAAGAAATTGGTATGACCACTATCCAGACACGGTTACGAAGATAGGACCTGTAACAAATCCCTGTGACTTTATAATACACAAAAACAGAATAATAAAAGCTAATCGTCCAGACATCATAATTAAATACCACAAACACAAAATGTGCCTTCTTATTGAAACGGCAGTCACTGGAGATTATAGTGTATATTTGAAGTTCTTCAAAAGCCTACGAAAATACAAGGACCTTGAGACAGAAATCTCAAAGATGTGGCGGATGAGGACATCAACAATTCCAGTTGAATTTGGAGTCGTCGTATTGATTGGAAAAACATTCCAATAGACTAATTGAAGGTATTTCTGGTTGCAGATGCCCTAAAGAAATACCAAATAATTTATTCACAAATACAGCCCACAAATTACAAACTTTTTTACCCATGCAAAATATGTTATGATCTTGATTTCCGTGTTGCTTCTGTTTTTTTCTACCCCAAAAATACTCACTGGCAAATGACATGATGATATTGGCTATCTTAGCTCACTGGATGGGAAAGAAATGAGTATACCTCATAAGTCAAAGGAAATAATAATAATAATAATAATAATAATAATAATGTTTTTTTAATTGCTCAGTAGAAAATGTCATGATATCATTTCTGACCTTAGGTCTCTGGTCGGGATACAGAAAAAATGGGTACACACCAGAAATAAAAGGAAAGAAAACAACAACAATAATTATAATAATGATATTATCATTATCATTATTATTAATAATAATAATAATAATGGTATGAACACCACCCAGACCCGGTTACGGAGATAGAACCTGTTACGAGCAGAGACAAAGAGACGTCTAATGCAATCAGACATGTCGCTACGATAAAGGTGGAAAAAGTGATTCCTATGGGCAATAGCAGCTGAAGAAGCAGTGGATAACCAAGTGTTGGGGGCAGCGCGATTTGATTTATATTTCACTGAGGGGATGAAAGCCTCGATTCCAGCTGTAACCCAGGAGGAGAACTCGGAAGCGAGCGAGAAGACAATCTCCCAGGGGACGTCGCGAATGAAATCCAGGAACGAGTCCCAGTCTGCTCTTTGATATCTGAGCGATGTTCTAGTGGTAGGAGGTTCTTTGCAGGGGGTGGAGTTGAAGAAGATGTTGACAGACACTACTGCGTGATCGGAGTTGCCAAGAGGGCAGAGCTGCGTGGCGCTACAGGACTCGGTGATGGAGGTAAAACATAGATCAAGAAGAGAAGCCTTACCATTCAGATTGTAGGAAAAACGTGTGGGGAAGTCAATTATTTGCACGAGGAATTGAGAAATTGAAGAATTAAGGGTTTGTATGCCTGCAAGGTCAGTGGTAGCGTTATTGAACCACTTGGTATAATGGGTGTTAAAATCGCCAAACACGAATATGCGAGCAAACGGATGGAGAGAGAGAGAGACTTGTCAATGCTGTCAGAAATGCATTCTAGTACACCACAGTCTTGGAAGGATGGGGAGAGATAAATGAAGAAGAGGTAGCTTACAACATTGAGAATGGATAGCCGCAGATACATATACGAATGGTCTGGAGATTCAAGAGACAGATCTCTAGCCAGCGTGAGATGGTCCTTGGCGTAAACACCAAGGCCATGCGTATGGGTTTGAGAGTCTTTTCTAAAGAGTTGAAGGTAACCGGGGATCGAGAGGTCAGAAGAGGGGATAGATGAGTCAATGTTGGTTTCACAGAGAGCCAGTATATCCGGGCAGTTAGTAACAAGGAAGTATTCAACACTGCAGAAGTTGGATATAATGCCACGGGTGTTAGAAAATGAAATGTCAAAGGGATTGCGTGATTTTTTAAGAGCTGGTTTATGATTTCTTTTGGGATCGTTGTTAGATTTCATAATGTGTAAATGCGGTAGCCAAAAAAAAAATGCCTGAAGCAGAAGAAGCAGACGGTGATCGACCGCGACGTGGACAGACGGAATTTGGCGCAACAAGTTTCCTTCTACTTTCTACTGTTCAGTTCTTGTGACTATCGTCTTCTGTCTCGTCTGAAATCACGATCAACGGTCCTTGTGAAGGAGTGTTGGTCGATAGAATTCTTAAGGAAAATTATTAAAAAAATGTCTGATGTTCTTTTAAAATTGCAGTCGAAATCAGTGTTCGCTTTCGCATAAATATTATTGAAAAGTGGGAATACATCTTTTTTCTATCTACACACAGTTGTTCACAGAAGAGTGCAATATACTCTCTAATTTTGGTTGGCAACCGGGTTATAAAACCGGTTGGGTAAGGAGTTGGCAACAAAACCCCAGAATATCTACTTGCTACTGAATTGACAGAAACATCTGGTGAGGTGTGCGCTCTTATTCCATAGGGTAGCAAAGAGCATAAGAAAATACGAAATAAATAAACAGTCGATCCAACAGCATTATGTAAAGCATTTAAATGGCCGCAAATGAAGAAAAAATATAATTAAATCCGCTCCAAACAGTGCGATAAAATATAATGAACAGTAATCTCGTACAGAATAAGAAATAAGAAAATATATTACGACCATTTCTGGAACTATTATTGGAGATTGTAACGTTAAGAAACCATGTTATGCAGATGATATAGCGTTGAGGGACACTGAAACTAAACAATAAGGTATCATATTTATTTTTACAAAACTGAATGCGTCGTAGGGTAGATAAGCAAATCAAAGAATCCACTTTAAAAGGCAGTTGGAAACTTTCAGAAACATGAACTGTTACGGTTTTTTGTGTATATACTATTTAACTAGTGAGCGAGTCAAAGTGACTTAATTCCCTTTATATTCTACCAATAGAAGATTAACCAATCAGGAGCCGCAGGACACTGGATCCGTCGCGTATAAAGGCGGCCATCTTTGTTTTCCTACCCGGAAGGACCAGAGGCAACTTGTCCGGCGAACATGACAGACGGAAAAACTACGCTCTGCTACTTTGCTGCGATATCCACTGCGAACCTGCACTACGCATTCCTACTGTCTCCGAAATATTCACTGCCAACCTCTGGATTCTATACTCGAAGATGACCGTCATGAAAATGTCTAACATGAAAAATTTAAGCTAATGAACATCTAAAATGTCTTGAACATGTTTACATGCAGAAAACCTAAAAGTGAAAGAGAACCCTAATAATTCTGTTGGAAATCATTGAATTAGGGTTACCGAGAGCTCCTCGTTACGCCTGTTTGATCTCACGCTGTCCGCTGACATGATGTGGCACAAATACATTGAATCAATAGCTTCATCTACAGCAAGGAAAGTTGGTTGTCTGTGTCGTGCCAGAAAGTTTTTTCTCGTCTGAGTCTATCCTTCAAATCTATAAGTCAACTTGCATGGAATATTGCTGTCATATATGACCTGGTGTCCCTGGTGTACGTCTCGAGGTCCACGACAAAATCTAGAGATAAATATGCAATGCAATATGTCCTGATCTGGCATTTCGGTTGCTTTCTAACAGACGTACCGTAGCTTCCCTCTGTCTTTTCTGCAAGTATTTTCACGGCAACAATTTTGACGAGCTACTTTCGTTGGTTTACCAGACAGCATGAATATAAGCGAGCTACTAGGTTGGTACTTCTGTCTGACCCTTTTTCTCTCGAAACAGTTAAATGTAACCGTCTCTCTACTCAAATAGCTTCTTCTCTCGCACTTCTCGTCTGTAGAACTCCCTTCCTCTTAATTATTTCTCCGATGACTATAATTTTCAAATATTCAAGTGTTATATCAATCAATCAATATCTTCTGACACTTCGATCTTGTTCCCTGTCCTCGTCTATATCCTTTCCTCAAATACGCCTCTTTGATCATCTGTAGTTCTTAGCGTGCTAGTATAACTCCTGCCTTGCTTCCGGTGAATTGTTTAAAAAAAGATCATTATTTACGTATGAATAGTTCATTCAATTGAAGCGATGATTCGTGAATTTGCTAATATATTATTTGTCAAATCAATGTCTGCTTTAGGCAGTGAAGACTTATACTCAGTGACAAATTTCGACCAATAACTGAACATTACTAAATAAGAATAGGACGAGATCTCCCTAGACATTGACAATGGAACGACAATAATCTACCTCTTTAGATTTTCTGTTCGAAATTCCTTGATGGTTATTCGATGCACGTGCAAAGATCCGGAGGTACAATAGATAAAACATTGGGATAATAAGAACATGCGGACAAGACTTGCAATATAAATAATGTAATTATCCATTTTCTAGACGAGAAAAAATTCAGCGCAAACTATATAACAATATTATAGAAAAACTAGAAAAATATAAATCCAGAAAATACGGAAGAAAAAGGATAGACAAATTAATATGTCCAACAAGATGGAAGGTAAACTATTTACATTATTCGGACTATTGTCCTCATTTTTGTCACCATATTAATTAAAACGTTTCGGCCGTTGTAAGCTCCGGCCTACTTCAGGTGGATGGAATGTCGAACTGAACCCTTCTGGTTCTACCCGCCATGTTTAATGGATGTCATTTATCAGTTATCTCTTGCTAATTCCCCTGTCCAAGTTCTCCACTGCCTTAACCGGGTATTGAACTCACAATCTTTGGATCCTGTCACGGGATCTAACCGACGACATTATCCACGGTGACATGTTTCCTTGCGGACATATGTGTACGAATTTCTGGGTATTATAAACCTAATGTCTTCAGGAAATTATTTTTTTTTACCAGTGTTCATATTGCAATTTTTGCTGTTATCATCTCATGTTTTTAGCAGAACTTATATTCAAATTTTTAGTAGGAGCAGTAATAAATTGGTAGCTATGTAAACGACTTTTGTCGCTAACAGAAACACAGCTATCAGCTAAAAGCGGAATATATCATAGAAATGAAAATAAAAGTCAGAACTGACATCTCAACCCAGATTGCTATACAAACTCAAAAGTAGATGTTGTATAGAAGGATGTGATGTACATAAGGAAAGGGACTCCGTTAACAGATCGTCAGTTTGGCTATGACAGAAAATTGCAGGGTAAAAAAAAAAGAAAGAAAAAAAATGCCGTGAGATTCTAAACGTTTCCTGGAAATATGATTATCTCAAGAAGTGAATAGGCGGCCTTGAATTAACTTGATTACCAATCAGAGTAAACCATATTGCGCATGAATGAACTGAAACGCTCCTTTGGGTTTACTTGGAGAGGAGTATAATGATATTGCCTTAATTTGTGTCCCGGATGAGCGTTGCTTTTATGACTAAGAGAGTAGATTCACCTTGCCATGTTGTATTAGGGTTTTCAAAAAATTCTTCATCAGCTAGGAAAATCAATCAAAACGCTACAAGGACGATTTAGCTCATTGCAACGTATGATTTATCTTAAAGCTAGAATTGCAGTTGAATACCCTCGTAAGATAATATGGAAAGAACCACATTGCACGGCGTATATTATTTGTTCATAATTGCTAAATAGCTGGAAAGATACCGAGTATATCTCATGCGAGAAACTTGTCTGGTATCTGCTAAAATTCTGCCGAAAGAATTAAAAATGACAAAAAAGTATTTATAGATTTTGAAAAGTTTTATCTATCTATCTATCTATCTATCTATCTATATATATATATATATATATATATATATATATATATATATATATGAATCTAAAGACGAGATAAGATGCATGTAGAATTCGAAGAAGAGATGAGATATTCTAGACTACGACAATTCTAGGAGACGCAAAGATACTGAGAAAAGGGTTGAATGGCTTGTTGCTGACATCATTCCATTTATACCCATATTATATGCTGATCCACTTTTAATTACTGATCAAAAGAAAAGAAACATCATAGTAAAGTAACATAAAATATCATATATATATATATATATGTGTGTGTGTGTGTGTGTGTGTGTGTGTGTGTGTATTCTTGTGAAAATTAATTGAAACAACATTTTTAACTTTCTTTTACCATACGCTCAATTTTAGATCCACTTGAGTGACAGGGTTTAATCGATTTCTATTTTTTTCTCCTAATTGGTCACTTGCAGTAGTGAGCAGTAATATGAATCTATTTTCGGCGTGTATCATGAAATTGTTTGGGCCTTGAAAATACTGCGTCATCCGCGATTGCATCTGTTTTATATCACGCCCAGGCACTAATGTCTCGACTGTCGATTAGTTGTCCTACGGCTATTGTCCGCGATGGACGTTCTTCCAGGAAGCGTACGAAAATTGTAACGCTGCACGAACACACTAGGAAGCCATAGCAGTAAGCAAACCATACTACTATATACTGACCCGGAAACTCTTCTGATTTAAATCCAATCGAGAATCTGTTGTCAATCTGCAAAGAACGATTTCGGGGAATGGGCATACGAAGGACTAAAATATGCACTGGATCATATTACATTGAAAAAATAGATAAAAAGGAAATAATAAATGAATAACTTGTTTTGTTTTAATTAATTTACACAAGAATGTATCTACCTCAAAATTCGAGATATTTACTCGAAAGGTACATACATATTCGTTGAATTTTTCACATTGTTGTTGGGGAGAATGCAGTTCATTACATTCCGACTGATCCAGGGTCAGTCGTCAAACCCGTCGGCTTATCAATTTGTGGGCTCAGTTTCTTCTTCCTCACCGAGTCCTTTTGGTGTAATTGGTATAACGTTTATGATGTATCGAAAAGTCTCGTTAGTGAATGCGCAATGCTGTTGAGTCTCAAATAGGATGAAACGACCTTACAGTGATTTCTGTATTCTGTTGATGTTGGGGCGCACCCACCTTCTAACTAAAAATGGACCGGTCCCTCTTATATAAGTCAGCTCTAGATAGAGGACGAGGGAGCGAGTTAGAGAGCGTCAGCAGTCCAGATATGCTTACCCGTTACATACCGTTGGACTATAGACTACTGTTGAGATGTTGTGAGTTTTCCCGCGTGTCGGTGTATGAATCAAGACAAACACAGTTGTAGAGGAAAATACTGGTATATTCATAAAAGCAATTAACAATAGAGTGATTAGTAGAACGAAGGTTGGTTAGTACGAAACAATATCCAAAGTCTATAGTCCAACGGTATGTAACGGGTAAGCTTATCCCAACAGTTGAGGATTCTTCTTTACTCGATGAATTACTATATTGAATATATATATATATATATATATATATATATATATATATATATATATATATATATATGTGTGTGTGTGTGTGTGTGTGTGTGTGTGTGTGTGTGTATGTTGTTTGTGTGTGTGCATTTTGACAGTAAATGTTTTAAATCATATCTGATTGAATAAATTATAAATATTATTTCTCCTAATTTTAATCAATCTTTTCATATTGACGAATAATCTCCGTATATTACAATTGAATAAGGCAAATATGATCTGTAACAGTGAAAATCAATTTTATTTCCCAAGTTATTCCCATCTCTTTCTGAGATCCTTACCAGTAGTGCAACTGGTAATGGGAAAACTAGGTGTAGCTATCCATTACTGAGATTTTGGGGTTTTTTTTTTTTTGTTTAAATGCAGCGGATGACATTTATGCTTTAGCGTATATTGGAACATGAAACTTCACCATTATAGATTTTTTCTCTTACGTTTGAATTCCATGGCTAAGTGCACATTAAAGTGTAAAATGTTTTCTTTCTACAGGTATTTTAGAACATTATGATAGTATTCATAGCGGATTCTATAAAGTGTCGGCTTCAATTTTTTAATAGAGATTGCTTCGGGAATCTGTAGTTTAATTTGTTATGTTCTTGGTAAAGTATAGTTGTGTTCTCAATTACTATTTCTCCATACTGTTAATGTGGACAGGAATGTTGGTATAAATGTCTCGCAATGGCTATATATATATATATATATAAAAAGATGAAATTAAGATGAAATATGTATTTGTTACTTCCAGTCTTCAAATGCGTTAGGATATTCATTCCAATCTATTAATGTAATAAAGATGACAATATAATCTAATGAATAAAATAAATTAGTGCTGTCAATATAATTAAGACTATAAGTCGTATTAGACGGTTGTCATGAGCAGACAGGATAGATTACGAGCAAGAAATATCCAAACACTAATAAGTCATTTATTTGATACTAACATATATTTGCTTATCAATATAATCGTTTTTCCTGCCAATGTCTGTAATTCGGTGTTGATTGCAAATAGATCGAATCTTATGCAGAGAAACAATATATGTAAATATTAAGCAGGGTGCTGATTCACCAACATACTTGAGTCATTGCAATTTGCGATCAGATAAACCTACAAAGGAGAACATATAGAAAGGAATGAAAGAGACAATAATGACCTGTCGAGAATAGAAAGAAATTCTTTTCGGGCTGAGGTTAAGTTGTGACGTTTTCCTCTCTTCTTTCAATGGAAGATTGCTTTTGAATTTGGAAGGGCCAGATTTGCTTAGAAAAAATTTAAAGCGAAAGAGAAAACACTAACGACAGCCGATTCAAGAGCATTATAAAAGAGGCTCGACAATCCGAACAGAGCAATAGACAGGGAGGCGAGCAAACGATTTGGCTTCGACCGTATAATCAAATCAAATGAACACAAAATAGAGGCTCTTCGTTAGAATAAATAAAAGAAACACATATTCTGACATTTTGACGTCCGGGCGACCTACTCCATCCATCAAAAAGACCGGACCTGATAGTTATTATCAAGTATAATAGTTGTGCTTATACTTGTAAGCCATAGACAAAATTAAAAGAAAAAAAAATAACAGGACATCGCCCCGGAATATTCAGTGTAAACGTAAGTGTTTTAGATTCGTGTCCTTTTCAACGGATAATCTTGAAAATGTATCTAAAAATTCAAGTTGATTTTAGACTGGCAGATCAAAGCAGGGTGTATATTGTTTAGATAACATAAGCGAAAGAGCTTCCCTTTCGCATTATCTACAGCGACAAACACCAGATACTTGACAGAACCATACAAAACGACCCAAGATAATAACATTTATAATAATACTTAGGGAAGATGGGGATTCCGATAAAGACAGTATTTAAATATGTTCAAAAATATTTCGCCACTTTTCTTCAGGATATGTTTAAACATTGCTGAAAAGTATAAAAAAAATGAAGAATTTACAAGCATTTGTACAAACATCGGTCGTCTTGAGAAAACCATTTGTACTGTTAATCAAGACGACATAGGCAGTGAAACGCAACCAGTATGAATGGAATGCAACTAAAATGGGCTACATGATGGGGTTGGCATATCATTAAATGTTACATTAGTTGATCAAATAATCAAATACTTTAGTATAATACATTCCATTGACGCAGTTTGCGTTTTTTTATAAATTTCTTACGTTATCAGTAAAAGCTTTTTCTCTAGGCGAGTGGCGGTTGAACAAAAACCTGTATTTTATCATATTTTTATGCCTGTATGCAATTTTTTAACAACAACAACAACTACAGCAACAACAATAATAATGATAAAAATAATAATAATAGCAAATATAACAAAATCACATCATAATAATGTTAAACACATCAAATTATCTAATCGCCGTAAAGTTGCCTCAATGTGTCTTTTCTATAAATATATTCATGGCAACTGCTCCGATGAACTCTTCGCCATGGTACATAGACTTTATGAATTTAAGCACAGTACAAGACTGACGACAAGGTCTCACCAATTAATAGTTGCGTTGGTTAGATAAACCTTAATTTCTATGGCAACAGTTACTTTTCTCGCACTTCTGGCTTGTGGAAGTCTTTTTTGGCTCCATGCCTTGCAGCTAAATTTAATCTTCAAAAATTATATGCAATGCTAATAATTATCTATTGCCCTCCTGGTTACTTTTCTTTTTTTTATTGCACCTTAGTAAAATTTGTCTTCTAATTCCTCGATTCCCATTGACTCTTTGAGTTTTAGTGGCTTTATTGACATGCTTTGGGTAAAATCGATTAAAATAATGATAATAATAACAATAATCCCATAACGCTACACTCGGCACGGAATACGTGTTTTTTTTTGTTTTTTTTTTAATTTTAACTGATTATAGGTGTTTTCATTTACATGCATTTTCTTGGTCAATTAAGATAGGGTAGCATAAATAACGCGTTCCGTATCACTTGTCATTTCCCCGACACTAACCAGCCAGGCCTCTTCCTTAAGGGATGATAAACTGTACCTATCTGCTCATGTGCTGGTGTACTGAGGGAGAATCATATCATGGTGTCAGGATTTTGCTTTCTTAAAGCTTAAAGGATGAAGCACTTAAGTTATTTCTAATTGAGCTTCTGCAGAAATATTACAAGCTGCATTTATCGAAGTCTTTCAAAATACCGCTAACATTTGAATGTGGAGTATGCGCGTTTTATACCTTTATCTCTCAGGCTCACAAGATGTGCATACTGGGTTTCGTATATTTGTACCATAACGTCAATTTACCAATAATAATAATAATAATAATAATAATGATACCAAATGTAAATAATATGACAAAAATCCAGAAACAATTGGCCATCTTGTATCAGGTTCCGCTGTATAATTATTCACTGAATATAAAACTAAGCATAACAGAGTCAGCCTATAACCGCACTGAAAAATCTGTAACTTTTATGGCGAAGTTAACTGCAATAAATTCATATGAATAGCACCAGATGCAGTCAGAGATACAAGACCTGTAATAAATTTATGGGATTGTACACATACAGAACAATCAAAACGTATCGCCCAGACGTAGTACTCAAAGACGACAAAAACAAAATATGATTTCATATTGACATACAGATTGTCAAATATGTAGAATATCTTCAAAATACAAGGGTATTGAAGTAGAGATCTCAAAATTGTGGCACATGAAAACAACAATAATCGAATTAAGGATTAGACATTGGAGTTGATTCAAAAGCGATTGATAGATTCATTGACCTGTAAGCCTAAGACTGAAATAAATAAAAACAAAATATCAAAAGTAGAGCGCTCAACTTATGCAAGGCTTTAGCTAAGTAAAATGCGTGTACGATTCGGTAAAAAAATTTTTTGGGCAAAAATCGTGAGTAGATAATATCATGATGATATTTCTGATTTAGGTCTCTGGTTGGGACCCGGAAGGAAATAAGTATAGAAAATAGATCAAATAAAAAAAATAATTGTAATTAACTCATAAAAACGCAAAATAAGGGTAATAATTTTGTCTGTGCTTTTCATTTTATAAAGGGATATTTTCTAGCACATATATATATATATATATATATATATATATATATATATATAAATAAAGCTCGAACACTAATATTCCATGTTTATAATTTCCAACATTGAAATCGTAATCACGATCCAAATCATCTTACTCTGTCCTGGACATTGAGTACTACCTGGAGTCTGTCCTCTTGGGAATTTATATATATATATATATATATATATATATATATATATATAGACATGACAGAATTGAATAGACGCTCACTCCATTTATTTTATTAAACAAGTAATTTATACAAATGAAGTAATTATAAAGGGTCATAAATTTAATAACTAATACTTGGTTGACATCCCTTTTGCTTTTTTTAATGCAAGGACCCTTTTATGTATGCTAGCGATGAGTTCACGAATATCATCTTGATGGATTTCCTACCATGTTTGATGCAATAATCCTAAAAGTTCGGGCTTAGATGGCTTCCTGTTCTTTTTGTGGAGTATTCGATCTACCATGCCCCAAAGGTTAATAGCGTTAATATCCGGGGACTGACTTGGCCATGGAAGTTTATTGATCCCATTTTGTCTCAGCCAATGTTGCGTTGCTTGAGCAGTGTGACATGTAGCTCCGTTTTCTATAAATATGGAGTCAATTTTGCTCATCCTACAACTTGAGAATATTGGAAGGAGCCCTTTCTTTAATATAGAAACATATTTGGTTGAATTAACGTTTCCTTCACACTCTACAAGCTCTGAGTGACCATCACTCCAAATTGCACCCCATACCATTACTGAAAGTCCTCCATGTTTCACCGTTGGCTGCAGTCTTTTTAAATCAAACTGTTGACTACAGAGTCTCCATACCCATACTCTTCCACTCGGAAAATAATGCGAATCATGACTCATCAGGGAAAATGACAGTGGTCCAAAAGGTCACAGGTCTCTCCACCATCTCATGAGCCCAATACTTTCTGCGTTTGATATTGGATGAACGGAGAAGTGGTTTCCTTCTCGCAGCTCTGCCATAGTAGCCCAGCTTGTGAAGATACCTGACAGCTGTTCTGGGACTGACATCAACTTGTGTTGCTATCCTATTCAACATTTCTTTCGACAAGACGCACGGTGCTTTCAGAGGGCCCAGGGCGGCCTGGATGAGGTTTGGTGCACTTCTTGCCCTCTCTGGTGAATTGCACGATCACTCCATTAACAGTAGAAAGGGGTATTGAAAGAATTTATGATACTTTTCTTTTACTAAGACCACCTTCATGTTGGCCCACGATAAGTCCTCACTGAAATTCGGATAGGTCTGATGGTCCTTTGGTTCGTGGCATGTTACAGTATTGTTATCTGCAATTTTAATCAAATAATCTAAGTTAATTTATCTTGGTTATTAAAAAAAATTAAGTTAATTTATCTTGGTTATTAAAAAAATCAGAAATAAAATTTATCTTGGTGCCTATTCAATTCTGTCATGTCTGTATATATATATATATATATAAAAGCGTATAATACAAATAAAGTATTAAATAATTATACACTTTCTACATTATTCGGACTATTTTCCTCATCTTTGTCGCCATTACAACATTTCGGCCGTTGTACGCTCCGGCCTTCTTCAGGTGTATTTAATGTCGAACTGAACCCTTTATTTCGCTCACTGGTATTTCTTTTTGGGGCTTAAACAATTATCAAGATGCTTATCCGAAGTCGGTGTTCTTTCGCAGTGTAACCATGGTAACATGTGGCCAAACAATGTCATGAATTAGTATTGGACCTCGTAGATTAACTAGTGCCAGTCACATATTACTTAACTGAATGTAAATTTCATCTAGCTGCTGGAAGTGATGCTCTGGTTACATTTCAGAAAGCTATAATGAATATCGCCGATGGCGGACAATAGAGAGTCAGCAATTTTCTGTTGTTGCATTTATGGTTTGGGAGAGGAACGGATGCTTGACAAAGATCAAGTAATTGAGCCGATTATTTACAGTAGTCATATAGGATACGTTCCTCGTTAAAAAAAAAATCACTGATCAACCAATAAATGGATCATTCGAATTTCGTAGATTCAGTATCAGAAACATTTCAAAATGTCAGACGCGTTGGCTTTAATCGAATTCATGTGAAACCAATTTATACAGTTTGTTCACCTTGTCAGTTTCCATGAAATGATGCGATATTGTTAAAAAGTTGACATTCATTATCCGAATCATTTGTCTGACACTTTGACGTGTTTTTTTCCGAGTAGTGTTTAGAGATGAACGTCTTTTACTGCATTTTCAATATTCGTATCTCCACAGAGAATGGAAATTCGGAAGCCATTACCGTATGTCAGATCAGAATTGGATGTTTCACACCACTCTCTTAATATTGGAAACTATTCTAACCAAGCTTGTAATAATCCAAAAATTAAACGTATTTTTCATGATCAAACTGAGAAATATATAATATTTTCGAGTTAAATTCTGAAAGCGATTGATATAAAATTAACATAGAGGATAATTTAATAATTAGGAAGGTGTAATATATTTATTGTGAAACTATTAAAGTAATATATGAGAATAGAATTAAAATGTTGATTCTAAAGTTGGACATAGTTTTCCGAACAATCTAATACATTACATCCTCATACTTTATCGATTTCTTGGCCTCAAGATAATAATAATAATAATAATAATAATAATAATAATAATAATAATAATAGTAATAGTAATGTGACATATGGTGAACATCAACAATCCCTGTTGTAGTTGGAGCTCTAGGATTGGTTGGATAAGATTCCAGTAGACTAATTGAAGGGATTCCTGGAAGCCCATGCCTCTAAGAAATACAAAACTTTGTTCTCTCAAGTACAGCCCGCACTTTACAAAAGGCTTTACATATATATATATATATATATATATGTCATATATATTGTCATGAAAGTGACATTTGACTTTCTAATCTTAGGTGTGAGGGCGGGACCCGGAAAGAAATGTGTACACACCAGAAATCAAAGGAAATAATAATAATAATAATAATAATAATAATAATAATAATAATAATAATAATAATTAGATGAGAAAAGTAGAAAATTAATCTTATTAAAATCCAAACGTTCACAGATGATTCCGATATATTTTATGTAAACAGAAAAGAAAAATGAAGAGGGAAGATGATTCGTGTATTTAGAAGTGAGTATCATCTTATTTATTAAACGCCTTACTTCATATAAACGTCAAAGATCGTTTCCGCTGACCCAAATGAAACAAGGCATCATGTCAGCGATTTTATTCAGATATCGAGTAAAGTAAATTGGAAATAGAGGCTGACCCCTACGAATTTTACTTACAATCTTTGTCCAATTACACAAACAGATCAAAGTACGAACCATATGCTATGTTAGCGAATAAATAAAGAAATGTTTATTCCTTTCATGCGGACCTTACAAATAGACACGCCATACCACGTTATAAAAAGGTAGGATGTTCCACGTTTATTTCGAATTCAATTGGTAAGAAGTAAGTTCCATTTAGGCACCCTCTTCTCAAAAACTGATACATTGTAGAACAGATTCCGAGAGGACTAATTCCTCGATCGCTGCGATTTTAATATCTTTAATATTAACCTTCTTAATAACAGATTCTAGTGTCGGACGTATTTCAAATTTGAAATTCGTAGAGTTTTATATGGTATCAAGTAATGTCAACAGATTTCTGAGACTATATGACACTGACGCGAGGTATTATCCAAAACACTGACGACGGTACAAATGTTAGAGGCTTAAACTTTTACCGAATAATTGGCAATATATATGGTGGAATCTACGGTAGGTTTCGATATATCAGTTCCCAACAGCTCAATTTAATACTGAATCATGGGAATGGTGCTAGGAAATGATTCATTATAATGCTGAAGACTTGTTTAGAAACGACCATAATTTTCGTCAAAAAGCCTAAAAATAGAAAATCATGCACATTGTGCTCCAAAGCATCTAAACGGTTCTCGTCATGTTTAAATGCAGAGATTTTCTTTCTTCTAGATTTGCCGACTCCAAAAGAATGTGATTCCAATGTGAAAGAAGTTGAATACATACATTTGGCAAGTGCATGACCGCAAAGGAAACGAAACAAAAAAATGACCGGAATTTGAACTCGGCCGTTCGATCAAACGGTGCAGGAAACCGTTACATTAAACCTTGCTATCTCTCTCTTCCTCCTCTTTCTCACTCTCTCTTTCTCTCCTCCTTTGTCATCTCTCTCTCTTTCTCTCTCTTTCACGCTCTCTCTACATTTGCGTGTGCGTGTGTGTGTTGTGTGTGAGTGTATTTGCCTGTTGGTGTGCATGCGTGTGTGTGTCAGTGAAATTTCAGATATAACTAGAAATATAACAGTACAAGATAAATATGAATAGTTTTCCGTTTGCCTTTATTCATTACCCCCATATATATATATATATATATATATATATATATATATATATATATATATATATATATATATATATATATATTGTGTGTGTATACGTATACAAACACACATACATACATTTATATACTAATATATATATATATATTATTACTTAAACACCATTTAAAGAATAACAATATATGTTTTTTGTTTGCCTGATATATATATATATATATATATATATATATATATATATATATATATATATATATACATATATATATATAGTTAGATGGATATGAGTTTGTGACACTGGGTTTCACGCTTTTGCGATCATCAGAAATACTCACTGATATTGATAACTCTATCACTGATATTAAGCACTTTCCAATAAGTACTTCGCACGCGCACACACACACACACACACACACATATATATATATATATAAAGCAATACCCATACAGACAAGAGATTCATATTATCAGGAAATCAATCATAAACAATTATCTACCTCCCTTACTCTTTGCATAGTTTTTCCTTTCTTCTCTAATAGTTATACCCATCTACGTTGTGTGGATCTTGTGCCTTGTATTAGGTGAACGTTATTAAACAACATTTAATGAAATAACAATGCATACATACAATTGTAAAGCGACAGTTTTAAGTTATTAACAGTTGACAATTTAAGTTATTAATGCTTGCTTACTAAGTTCGATCATCCGTAGTTGTCTCATTATTGTTGCTCCATGAAAAACTATTTTGAGAAATGCGAACAACTCACAAACACGCCAGATTTAAATTCCAATGAACTGTAATTATACTGGGTAGGCGAAAAGTAGATAAACACTTGTTTAACTATTTATGTACTGACTTGATATTTTTTAACCTGCCACAATTCAGAACCAGAGCTAACATTTTATTCAAGGAGATGGTACACCAGCTCATTCTGCTTTATTAGTAAGGGACTACCTTGACCAAAACTTTCCTTAACTCTGAGGCGACGAGGCAGCATTGGATTTCTACCACATTCACCCGACGTAACAACAATAGACTTCTTTTTTGGGTGGGGTTAGTAAAGAATAAAGTGTACGAGAAAAATCCCCACACAGTAAATGGATTAAAAGAGTTAATCTTGGAAGCATTTATTGACCTAGATATAGATCGGGATTTGTGTCGTGCTGTGTGTCACAGTGTTCTGAAAATGTTGGAGGAAACACAAACGACATGTTAAACAAATGCAATATTTAGAAATGTAATAAAATGTAAAAAAGAAATGTAAAATATATACTTTATTTTGGTCTTCTAAACTAGCTGTTTGCTGAACTGAATTCAATTGAGATTTTGTATTTGAGAATCGCAAATTAATGTACATAATAATCTCGTACAATTACTGTCGCATAAAATCTTTCCCACCTGGATCCCACATAAACTTTTATTTTGTACGAGACATGCGCACGCATGTACTTATGTAGGAACGTATATAACAGTTGTAAACACGACTTCGCAAGAAGTTAACTTTTCCTAAAACCCCGCTACTCCTCAACAACTCGCAGTCAGCTACGCGATCACGCTATTTCATTTTTTTTTTCTGGGTCAGAATTTTGGCACAGCCGCCTGCTAATTTTAGAGAGGGGAAAAATACTAGAGGAAAAAAAAATCATTAGACCAAGGGAGGTAACTTTGTAATTACTGTTTTAGCCTTCGGAACGGGAAAAAAACCCCAATAAAACACACCTTCAAATTCAATTATTTCACGCGATAAAATGTTTTAAACGCTTTAACGTATTATTTACGAAATAAGGGATTAAGAAAGGCTGAATTAATTTGAATATCTTCTAAATGTTCGCATTTATTCGTAAATATTTTCTATAACACAAGATATATCAGAAATAATCTTATTAACGATAGATTATTTTGATTCTTAAAGTGAAATGTATTTCATATTTAACAGAAATTTGAAACATGATTCGTTTAATATATTTTGTACTTATTTTAAATGAAAATGAAATCAATCAATCTTAGATGATTAATGCACCGAATAAAATATAAATTTTATAAGAGTATTTATTGATTAATCTATGATTTAAATTAAATAATAAACGAATTTGGAATCACTTTATGTTATATTCGGATGGAAATATAAATGCTATTGTGGCTTTAAAAATCTAGAAAATAACAAGATTTTGATAATTTTACGATTTATAAAACATTGCAGTAAATTAAGGACATCAGCCGGAAAAGGTTTACAAATTGAAAATAACATAACATTCCATATATATATATATATATATATATATATATATATATATATATATATATATATATATATATATATATATATATATACGTAGAGAAAATATCTACATATCTAATATTTAAATATAGCATAAATTATTATGAGAAATTAAAATAGACCGCATTATCATTATTATGCATTTTGGTTTAAATTTAAATTAATTTTCATAATCATGTGTAACGTTATGCGATTTAAAATGGATGACACGTTTCAAAAAAATAATATAGTTATTAATTATAATAAAAATTAATGGACATTTCGTCAGGAAATACGAAGACAATTGTAAGTAATCTACACTGTCATATAAAATACGATGTTAATTTTTATATCCATCGGCTATGCAGCCTGAGCACATCTTAAATATGATATATTCCGTTTAAAGTAAGACAAGTCACTTCAGGATGTAGGCGATCGTCTCTCGCCACAATTTCATGTCCATCGTCGCTCTTAATAAAATTTTTTTTTTTTTTTGTTTTTATCCCTACTAAACCCTGTTCCGCCATCCATTTATTCATGCTCAATAAGTAGGTTATGCGTTTTTTTTTCTCTGTCTCTCTTGCCTTCAATATTCTGTCCCGTGAGTATCAGTTTTCCAAAGCCACCTTTCCTCATTATGCGCCCTAGAAATTTCAACTGCCTCTTTCTGATGGTATAAGTTTCCTTCTTGATTCTTTTTTCTCTAAAACTTTGTCGTTGCTCACATGTTCTGTCCATATTATCTTCAGCATCCTTCTGTGGAATTAAATTTCTGATGCTTCAAGTCAATTCTTCCTCTTTGAGGAGACCGTCCAACATTTACTGCTATATAGACGGACAAATATCACTTTCGGTATTATCCTCTTTTTGTCTTAAGGAATATTTTTCTGTTTCTTAATACTCTGTCTTAACTTTTTGAATGCATATCTTAGCTATCCCAATCAGCCTTCAGATTTCAGTGTCAAACTTGCCGTTCTCTCTGAAAACAATTCCCAGATCCTTAAATTTTTGTTCATGTTTTAATTTGGTATTTCCAAACTGTAATTTGCATACCCAACGAAAAAAAAATCGCGCATGCTCATATCACAATTAGGAATGGATATTGCATCAGTAATGAAATGTAGCCGCACGACTGCGTCCTGGGTATGACGATAAACTACATCTGCATCCTAGGTAAGACGATAGCTACATCTGCGTAAGAGGTAAGACGATAAACTACATCCGCGTTCTGGGTATGACGATAAAATTCATCCGGCGCCTTGGATAAGACAATAAACTACATCCGTGTCCTGGCTAAATCGATAAACTACACCCGCGTCCTTGGTATGACGATAAACTTCATCCGGTGCCCTTGCTATGTCGATAAACTACATCCACGTCCTGGGTATGACGATAAACTACATCCGCCTGTTGGCTAAGTCGATAAACTACATCCGCGTCCTGGGTATGACGATAAACTACATCCAGCGTACTGGCTAAGACGATAGACTACATCCGTGTCCTTGGTATGACGATAAACTATATCCGACCTCCTGAGGAAAACGATAAACTACGTCCAACAGCAAGGTTTCTGATCAGGTTGTTTTGAGAAGCGTGGAATTACCTCTTAATTGCTGGTGTTCCCAGGTCCACCCTGACACGGGGTGGTGGCACCAGTTCGCGTCCCAACTATGGGCAAATAGTTAACTTCCAAACTGGGGTCAACTATGAAAGTGTAAAAATATGTCTCAATACCAGCGATAGACATTTTGAAGAAAAATTATTACCAGCCATACATTTTTGGAAGAAATATTACCAATGCTGATATGTCGTAAGAAAAAAAGACAAAAAAAAAACACCCCACACGGTTAATAAAATACATTTTTATTTCGTGTTCTATATACTGCACCCCTTCAGGATGTAGGCGTTCATAACTCTCCACAACTTCCTATCTCATGATAGTTTTTCTCTCTTTGCATGAGTTACCGGCCCCGTTCGGCCATCCATTTAGAGAAACTCGTCACGGAAGTGGCTCGTTGCTTTACTGTAACCCTCTTGTCCTCCTAACGATTAAGTTTTCCAAAAATTATTTCCTCCTTATCTGTAAAAGGAATTTCACTTTTCATTTCCTACTTCTGAGTATACGTCGTCTTTCTGTTGCAATTTACTTTAATAATTCCTTGTTGCTTACTCACTCCGTCCATGTAACATTCAGTAGAACCAGATTTCTGCAGCCTCTAGCTTTATTCCCCCTCATCTGTAGGGAGATTGTCCAACATTCACTGTCATATAAGAGAATGTGCGTCACATATCAATGCAGCATTCTTTTCATTGTTTCTAACGTTATGTCTCAATACCTCAGCACTTTGTATAACATTTGGAATGCTTTTCGCTAGCCCAACACATGTTCGAATCTCAGTATCCAACGTTTCCCAGATATTTGAACACCTGCACCAAAATTGATCTTAGTATCTGTCTATATTTCTGAGATGAGGTATTATGTACACTATTTACAGTACTCGGACTATTGTCTTCATCTTTTTCACCATATTTATTACAACGTTTCGACCGTTGTACGCTCCGGCCTTCTTCAGTATCTGTCTATATTTCTGAGATGAGGTATTACGTACACTGTTTACATAATTCGGACTATTGTCTTCATCTTTTTCACCATATTTATTACAACGTTTAAGCCGTTGTACGCTCCGGCCTTCGTCAGGTGATTGGAATGTCGAACTGAACCATTTATTTCGCTTAGTAGGGTAGACTGTTCTAGTTCCACATGGCATATTTAATGGGTGTCAGTTTTCAGTTACCGCCTGTTACTTTCCATCTCCAAGTTCTCCACTGCCTTAACCGGGTATTTAACTCACACACTTTGGGTCCTGTTTATAATACCCAGAAATTCATATACAGATAACCTCAAGGACACATGGCAAAGTGGATAAAGGCGTTGGTTAGATTCAGTGACAGGACGCAATAAGTTTGAATTCAATAATAGTATAATTTAGAAATAAAAATAAAACAACCTGTTCATGCACACATTCTGCATAGTTAAGTCGTTCTAAAAGTGTGAGTTGTACTTGTGACAACAATTTTGTATCTATCTATATTTCTGAGATTAGGTATTATGTACACTATTTACATTATTCAGACTTATATTTATTACAAAGATTCGGCCTTTCAGTATCTGTCTATATTTCTGAGATGAAGTATCATGTACACTATTTACATTATTCAGACTATTGTCCTCATCTTTGTAGCCATATTTATTACAAAGATTCGGCCTTTCAGTATCTGTCTATATTTATGAGATGAAGTGTCATGTACACTATTTACATTATTCGGACTATTGTCCTTATCTTGGTCGCCATATTTATTACAACGTTTCGGCCGTTGTACGCCTCGACCTTCTTCAGTATCTGTCTATATTTCTGAGATGAGGTATTATGTACACTATTTACATTATTCGGACTATTGTCCTCATCTTTGTCGCCATATTTATTACAACGTTTCGGCCGTTGTACTCTCTGGCCTTCTTCAGGTGGCAGAGTGGATAAAAATGTCTATTAGATCCAGTGACAGAACCCAGTGAGTGTGAGTTCAATACATGGTTAAGGCAGTGGAGAACTTGGAGAGGGCAATTAACAGGAGATCACTGATAACTGACATCCATTAAACATGGCACGTGGAACTAGAACAGTCTACCCCAGTGAGCAAAATAAAGGGTTCAGTTTGATATTTCAACCAGCTGAAGAAGGCCAGATCGTACAACAGTTGTAATAAATATGGCGACAAAGATGAGGACAATAGTCCGAATAATGTAAATAGCGTAAATCGATCTTAATATCTTCCATTCGTCACGCGTCTCTCGGTCGTTTTCATTCACTGACGATCATAATTTTGTTTACTTTTTTTCCTTCTACCACACTGTCTGGTTGACTCTGTAGTTTTCTTTTTGAATTCAACATCGATGCTATCATAATGTTAAGATATTGCGTGACGAGAAGAAGAACTGACAGTGTTATCCATTTGCCTTAAGTTAGTGACGCTGTAGATGTTGAATAAATCCGAGAAGAAAGATACTTGTCTCACGCCCTTTTCGATTTTTGCATAGCGTGAGCTTTCCTTAAATATATATATTTTTTTAACAATTTAAAAATAATTATTCTTTCTGTTATGCATAAGTGAACTTAACGCCGCAAATTTACTTAAATATTTCGTCACTTCTGGAAAATGCAGAAAAAAAAATATAAAAATTATAATTAATGGTTTAAATTAAAATTAAAAATGTATAATTTATGGTGCAAATTGCAGATAAATACATGTGGGGGTGGATGTGTGTACAGCTAATGTTCTGCGATGGAGCGGCTGAGGGGAAGGAAGACGTTGTTCTTAGGGCACAACACAATGGGTTTTAACACTTGGATACGTATAACCACGGAATTTGTGAGTAGAGGCTCTATATTGAGTCTTGTTTGTTTCGTCTTCGTCGCTGAGGCCCGTGGGTATGACGCTGACGTTATATCGTAACGGTCCGGGTTCGATTCTCTGTAGTGGATGCGCACTGCTGATTACTATTTACTTTGGTACCATTTAGACTAGGTTACATTTGTCATTCGTGTATACATTTGTGGCTGCTCTGTCAGCAGTGTTTAACGTATGTAGTAGAGTTAACTGAGAATTGATCCGTTTAACAATGGCAGGATATTAATATCGTGAGCAGGCATATATGATTTTTATATACAGATTTTTATGTAAGCAAATATATGGATATAGATCCGATAGTATGAAGAAAAATATACAGAAAAAACAAACAGAAACCTTAATATGCAATTATGCTGTATTAATGTTAATATTAATGACGTTGACAGATTTTTATATATATCATGGCGTTGCTGTAACGCTATACGTGGCACAACTGCCTATGGATTCAGGAAGTTTGAGCACGTCTCGTACGTTGACCACGGAGAATACGTTTTCCATGACGTCGGTGTCGATCCAGGTATCAGACCAAATCAAGTGGGCCTAGCATATCGTAAATTGTATGGTACCACGTGAAGAATATTTAGGATCAAATCCTCCTCTATCCCTATCTTTTGTAATGTTTGCAGGGTCAATCACAATCTGATCATTCATCACAGGAGAACTTTTGTCGATGTTTTATTGAATAAATTGCCCATCCGTTGTTTGTCTCTTCAGTTTTCTTTACGGATGAGGCATCATTTGGAAGAGATGGAGTAACAAATTTACACAACCAAAATTTGTGGACGAATCTGAATCCTTATGGTATAATATAGCCTAGACAATAACATCAGTTTACGATTAATGTGCGGGCTGGAATTGTAGGTAGCAGTTTATTAGTTCCATAAGACTCCCGATCGTGTTTTACAGGTGCTGTCTACAGGAACATTATTTCGAACACATTCGTACCTGCAAAAGGATTTACCCTTTCTTGTACGAAGACGCATGTGGTTCATGCATGATGAGGCTCCAGTACATTTTTGTCACATTGTTCACCATATACTGGCTGACATCTACCATGAAAGCTGGATAATTTAAAGGGGACCGGTTCCATGGTCTTCCCGTTCCCAGGACAACAATCCTTTGGATTTTTATCTGTGGGGCACCTAAAGCAAATGGTTCATACAGCAGTCATTAATAATATAGAGGTGCTTAATCAACGTGTCATTCGACACCGTGTGGAAGTAATCGAGATGGTCCGTCAGTCAATGATCCGACGGGTGTATTCGTGTGTAGAAGGAAGCAGAGGACATTTTGAATATTTGTCATGAGTTCCCTTCACGTAAGCAACCAGTCTGCCACTGAGTGGCATGCCACTAGGGTTTACAGCTGGTAGCCCACTGCCGGACCGCTGGCGTGTTCGTCTCGGCAATTTTACCACTGGCAGACCGCTGGAAGTCAACCCGCGGCGTGCCTGTGGCTGCCACCAGCGGACCGCTAGCGTTGCCATCGCCGGCACGCCAGCTTGCCATTAAGGTTGTTTTTTTGAACATACGTATATATGGTCATTTTTACCTTGTTTTTGTGTCAGTAACTCCCCCCCCCCGAAGTTCATAAAAGTATTTTTAATTGTATCTTGGATTGTACGTTTAACAGCATCTACCGTAAACTTTAGACTTAATAAATCAAAAACGAAAGATTTGCGGACATATATTTATATGGACATTTTCCCTATTTTTGGTATGAGGACCCGTCCAACATTATTTTTGACACACATTGTGTATATATGATTGACAAAAGATTTTCAATATCGGAAAGTGTGAGAATATTTGAGAAGTGAATTTTCTATTTAAAGTTTGTAAAACAAATTTTATATAGATGATCGTCTTTTTAAAATAAAATGTAATAGACTTCCAAATAATGTTAAATTAAATTTTCGTTTTTTAATGTGTTTATCGCCTCTATATTGTTTAAAAAGATGAAAGAAAATTAGCAAACACTAAAAAGAAACACTGGTGTAACCTAGGTTAGTCTTATAACGTTAATTTATTCAAGAATTTGTAGCTATATCCAGCTTTTGATTTTTCATACAAGTTTTCGGTTTCCGGTCAAGGATTGCTTATGTATCAGCCTCTTTTTAACATGTAAATTTAGCCAACACTTACACAGTATATTCAAAAGCTTTTATATAATTACAATTATTAAAAAAAATGTTATGCAGAAGAGTCATTGAAAAGGTCTTTCAAAACTATATTTTTTCTTTGATTTTGCTCCTCACTTACTTTTTCTCTAGGGTTTTCCATATCGCTCCAAATAATGGTTACTACTCTCGGAAAATTCATCTCCCATGATTACTTCAGTTTCTCTGACGAGTTCCTGGTGTTATCCCAGATATTTTTCTTTTAATAATTTGCTGTGATTTACAATTGATATTAACTTATTATATGCTCAATATAATGGCACGACACATTGTTATATTAGAATATTATTTACTATAATTATTATATTATTTATAATATAATTATTATTATTATTACTATTACTATTAATATTTATTAATATTAATTAATTACTGTTAATATTTATTTATTTTAATATTTATTTATTTATTAATATTTATTAATTACTATTAATATTTATAATATTACTATTTATATTATTACTTATTACTATAATATTATTACTCATTACTATAATATTATTATAGTAAGAAGAAAAATCCGAAAAGAAATCGCGAACCACGTATGAAGAAAAAAAGACTGGAGATTATTTGATGAAGAATCATTAGCTTTCATGTTGTATGGAACTTCTTAGCCTTTTGATGAAAACTAAAAAGAAATTCTTTTTGGTAGGCGTGTGTAGCTTTAAGCAACGTATCAAACATTGGTGTTGATATATACATGAATCATCTTTTCCTATTCAGCTGTAATAAAAATAACAAAATACTTTGATAGGAAAATATTCTTGTAAGTGAATATCCCAGTGGTTATGAACAATCTATTTAATTATCTTATTTAGTAAACATGGTTGCTAATTATATGGTATTCAAGGAGCTCGAACACACGAAAAGATTTTTTTTCATTGTTGGTTATCCATATCTGAAGCTGTTAGAAGCGACTTCATTAATATTCAGTGGGCTTTTAAAATTTTGAAATCCACTTTTGTTCGCAGGTACAAAATCGATGTATGACATTTATTTTCGAAATAATTTCAAGTAAAAATCAAAAGAATATTTATTCAAATCGCAGTAAATGAACCATTAAATAAACTACGGATATACAACATAAAACAACGATTTTACCTTTGGGTTTTCTCCTGCCTGCCCAGTTGCTATAGTGATTTTCTAAGCGTAGCTTAGATGTGGCATAAGGCCGAAAGTAAGGGGCACCCAGTGAGGATCGAACTCACCCCTCAGTCGTAATTGCTTTAATGAGACAAGCTTGCTAACCATTACACCGCCTGGAGGTGCCCTTAGTCGCTATGGCCCACAGGAATCAGTTCTTTCGGCTATCCCAAAGCGACAGGTTCTATTATAACATATGTCTTTTCGTTACTGCACGTAACGAGAGTAAGTGTGTCCTTAAAGGGGCAAAGAATATTCGCTGATAGAATGAGACACCGTATAGGACCTCACATGTTTCGTTCTAGAGATTACTGCTGTTTAAGGCTGGATTGACCAAGACCCTCCTCGCTTCAATTAATTTGCAGATAAATTTGAAGTGCGGAAATTCTCCACTCAAGACTCAACCTGGAGTACCTCTGTCTGATTTCCACCCCAAGAGCACGGTCTCTACTGAATGATATGCACATAAACCTGTATATGGTTCTTGCTAACCTTTCTAAAATAGTTTCTCAAAATGCCTGTGGATGCGACGGTATTCCTGCAATTGTCCTAAAGAAATTTACTCCTGTACTGGTTCCTGGTCTTCCCAAACATAAATGCCTCGCTGCTTATTGCTTTATAGCTTGGAAGTCTTCATCTGTAATTTCTCTCAATAACAACTATGGGATGCCGAAACTTCTGGTTACTCGAATTAGCGCTCTATTTGAATCTTACCTTTATTTGGCGAATATATGGGCAACGACTAGAAGCCCTAATCAACACCGATTGGGTTAAGGATCTTATTCACACGGCCTCATTTCGGATAAACAATATTACTTCCGTTTCTCCAAGTCTACCGGCTATATATTAATGGCTATCACTGAATTTGTTATTCCACCTTGAAATAAGAATAGCGAAGCTAGGGCTGTGGTTCTAAATATCTCAAAACTGTTGTACAGGGTGTGGCATACTCACACTCTTTCCAAGCTCAAGGTCTACGGTGCCTCTAAATAAATAATCCAGTCTTTCCTAACAAAATCGTGTTATGAAGGTCGTGTTGAATGGATAGATTCCTAGATATTTTTCAATGTGCCGTGCTCACCTCAGAACGTTGAACGCTTTACACAATTTCTTGTCTTTTTAGCTCTTAATAAATTTTGACTTTTTATCTCTCTTATTCATTCTTCCGCCATCCATTTATACAAGCTCATTAGGTAAGTTTATTCCTTGTTTCCCTCTCTCAATCTAGTCTTCAATCTGCCCTGGGAGTATTAAATCTTCGATTTTCAAATTTGTCCTTTTAATGTGTCTTAAATATTTAAACACTCTCTTCCTGATGTTAAGTATAAGTGTACTTTTTGTTTTCCCTTTTCTCTTAGGCTTCGTCGTTGCCCATATATTCGACAAATAGCATCCTCACCATCCTTCTGTAAAACCACATTTCTATTGCTCCTAGTCCCTTTCTCTGTGAGAAGATGCGTCTGCCTTCTTTGGTATATAGGAAAATTGATATTACATAACAGTTCAGTTTCTGTTTCTTAATACTCTGCTTAGGTTTTAGAAGAAATCTTTCGATACCCAATGCGACGTCGAGTTACACTGTCGCAATTTTAACCCTCTCTTACAACACTTCCAACCTATTTATCTTGTAAGATTTTGGTATCTTCAATTTTTATTTGAATGTTGTGCCATTCCGTTTGTTAACATCTATCCATTTTGTTTTCTTCCCATTAATGTTTTGTCTTTTCTTTTCGCTTTCTTTCACTACATTCTTGTTCTTTTCTTTCTGTGTCTGCTATAATCACTTCACATCATATGTTGTTTTAGAATATGGCCGCCAATAATAAATCCTTTAGGATGTCCAACACTCTTAGAATCGCCTCACTGAATGGGTTGAATAAGTCTGGTGAGAAGACACATCCTTGTCTTAAACCCATTGTTCTCATACAAAATTTGCTTCTTCTATTTGTTCTTTCCTAATTCTATCTCTTACTGTCATCATATCTCATGAGTCTCACTGGATATATTGAAGGTAAGAAAACCTGAGAGAAACATCGAGTAACCTACGTAAATGGATGGCAGGACAGAGTGGGTAGGATAGTGAACCGATAAACCTTAAAAAGAATAACAAATGATAGAAAATTGTGGAGAGCCATTAACACCCACATCCTGACAGGACAACACATCGAAAGAAGAAATTCAATTACTGTTTATTTTCAATTTCATTTAATCGTTCTCTCTTTGGGGCAAGCTTTAATATTTGATCGATATTTATGATTTATTTTTAATTCTGTATAAGAGGGTTTCTGAATATTACACAATAGAAAATAATTATAAATGAATTCCTTTCATTAAATTATAAAACTTTGGGATTTTTAATAATTTTTAAAATTTGTCTAAGGTATTCTTTGCCGATTTCTCGACGATTTCTTTCTGATTAATCCTATCTGATTCTAGAATCTTAAGAAACCTTGATCTTTATTTCTAATTGTCAATTGTGGATATTTTAACTCGAGTTATTAAGTTGCTTCACTTTGTCCTTTATTCATCGTTAACATAATTTATATCTCTGTTCCAAAATCAATCCGATGGTTTAGCTGAAAATTCTGCTACGGTTTTCGTGTACTTTTGTTTTTAAAAATAGATTTTCAAATCATCCCAATAAAGGATATGCATCCCTTTTTAAATTTGATTTCATAAATCGATATTCCTCCATTAAAACTTAGTAATATATGTTTGATCATTGCGGTGATATAATCCCTTCGAGTTATCTCCCCTATCTATTGTAACTCTTCTACACTTATAACTATAAAAGCTACGGCGGTAGTATAAAGCGGTGCAACTCTATTTTAATTTTTTTTTTTTAGGGATTTCAATCTAAGAAAGGTGGGAGTGCCATTGTTTTGCAGAGGGTTTCAGAGAGAGTTAACGTGAGAGTTAAAGCTATGTATAGGGGGAATTAGAAAATGTAAAAGATGAACAAGTTTAACGATATCTGAAGATGGCGATTGTTGTTGCATTTAAATTTTTAAATATTGTAGTTATCAGGAAAGTAATTGAACGGAAGGGGATCCCAGAGGCGGGAAGTACGAAAAAAGAAGCTGTTGGAATAAAAGTAATGGTTACATCTATTTTATCGTTAAAAAGGTGGGACCTAGATGCCAGTCTAGTAGCACGCTTAAATATTTGTAGTCGGGATGCCAGGGAATAAAGCTCGATAGAACAGTAGCCATGGAAATATTTGTAGAAAAGACAGAGGAAAGTCACATCGCGTCTGTGAGAAAGTGACTAAAGTCAGGGTCAATTATATTGTAGACCCTTTTTTTTGGGTTTTGTCGAGAACTTCGAAATGACCAGCTGGGCCACCAGACCAGATAAGGAAACAGTACAAAATGCACGGTCGAATGATTTGCAGATATGTAGGGTGGACTTGGACGTTAAAAACCTTCAGGCAGGATGCAGTGAATCAACTTCACTAGCAGAACATTCAGTTATTGATTCAATGTGATTATTACACTTCAAGTCATTCGAAAGTGTAAGACAAAGAAGGCGCAGAGTGGCACTCTCCTGGAGTTTAGTAGCAATCATGTTAATGATGATCAGGGGATTATCTCTGTGATGGCTAAGTGAGAGCAGTTTCCCTTTGGAGGCATTAATTAATTTACAAACCAGTTCCTACTCCAGTTAACCACAGATTGATGGCTCTTTTGCGGCTAGGTTGATTTTGACCAAGCATAAAGCCTTGGTGGGGGATCTCGGCATTCATAACAACGGATCTAGAATCATGCACATTCAAAACGACATTCACTCCACGATTTAAAATGAATGATTAGATTAAATCAAACAGTCGTCCTGTGATACTATAACCCTGAATCTTACGCAGAATACAAGCATTCGAAACTATGTCGAACGCCTTCGAGATATCTAGAGCAACAGCTTCAGCTTTGTCGTTCTTATCAATACCATTATATATATATATATATATATATATATATATATATATATATATATGAAAAAAAAACAGACCACTTTAAGGTACCATTACAATAATTTATTTCACAAAAATCCTTTTTGAAGGACCCCGGATCATCAGGTAAAACTTCCAACAACGAAATGAAAGGAAAAATGGGATTAGAAATTGATGGGTAGTGTAATTTTTGTAATTTAACAGGGAGGGCGATCAACGAGACAAGTTATAGTATAGAGAGGGCTAAATTTCATATTTCTCTTAAGCATGTTTTATATTGGGGTAGGAGGAGTGACGTAATCGTGACCTAATCGTGACCTATTTAGATGATTAACTTAACGGAAAATAATTTTTTCATTAAATATTAGCTGGATTCACATTGAGCTCTCCTCCTTGGAATTACCCATTCGGTTTAACAAGTTCTTCGCAACTTATATATATATATATATATATATATATATATATATATATATATATATATATATTCAGTTTTGGCCCTGAGCACATCAGCAGTAGACCGGACATTGTTGAATCTATATTGTTTGTCAGAGAGTAGGTTTTGAAAGGTAAGATTCTTAAACGCTTCGACATTGATTAAAGCCTCGAAGATTTTGCCGAAGAGTGGTGGGAGTTGGCGGTAGTTAAATGGGTCAGAAGGTTCACCAGAGTTCTTGAAAACTGTGACTACAGACAAGGACTTCCAATAAGCTGGAAAGCCGGAAGCATCGAGGCAATATTTATATAGTTTTGAGAGAACTGGGCCCAGTTCAGGAGTACATTTATTTAGGACAACAGCTGGTATTCCATAAACATCACTTGCCATATAGGGGTCTAATTTAAAAAATAATATCCGTGACCAGCGAAAGTTTTATGCACATATTACTTAGAAGAGCATCAGTTCTAGATTGGGAATAAGGTATGGGTACTCCAGACGAGTAGAGTGTTGAGTCGGATGATAATTTCCGAGCAAAGCATTCAGCCTTATCTGCTATGAATGTCAGGACTTCGACCTGATTGAATAGAGCATGGATTAAGGATTAGCTGTTATTCAGTATACTCTTGATGAGCCGACAATAAACTCTTGGACCGAACTTACTAAATGCGATATGCTGATTCATTCTGTCAGCAAACATTAATTTGGCTTCATTCAGGACACGTATGCATTCGTTCCGAGCAGAGACAAAGAGACATTTATTGCAAACTGACTTGTCGCCCTGGTACAATGCGAAGCAGTGATTCCTGAGGGCTATAGCAGCCGAACAAGCAGGAGATAACCAGGAAGGTGAACGCAGTTTAACTTTGTATTTTCTAACTGGAATGAAAGCAGAAATGCCGGCTTCCACCAAAGAAGAGCTGCGTATTTCTGAATGGGGTGATTAAAAACCGCATTCCAAGGGACATCTCGAAGGAAATCACAGAATGAGTCCCAACATACACCTTGATAGCAGAAAGATATTCTGTCGGTAGGAGGGTCATGTAAGAGTGCGGAGTGGAAGGAGATGGTTATAGATACTATGGCGTGATCAGAATTGCCAAGAGGGCAGAGTTGCGTAGTACATGAGTCAAGGATAGATATTTTCATCAGGGGAAATCAATCACAGAGAGATTGAGTGATTGTGAAGTTAAGGGTTTGGATACCAGGGAATTTAATGACAAAGTGTTTAAGTCACCTGCCATGGTGGGCTTTAAAGTCTCCAAACACAAATATATTTGCAAATCAGTGTAGGGAGAAGGCCTTGTGTATATTATCGGAAATTCGCAACAGTTTTGGGAGGAAGGGAAACGGTAGAAAAAGTAAAGAAAACTGAGTTAAGTAGAGAGAGACGGAGACAAAAGTGTGAGTTGTCTAGAGAGTCAAGAGAAGGTTCCCTAGCCAACAGGAGACTCCCATAAACTCCCCGGCCATGCATATGGACTTTAGAGTCCTTTCTAAGCAAAAGACGGTAACCAATAATCGATAAAAATCAGAGGAAGGGATAGAAGATCTGAGATTATTCTCGCAGAGAACTAGTGCCAGAAATGTCAGTATGAGAGGAAATCTACTTGGTACATAATTCCCTTTGTTTTGCCATTGCCTAATAATTTTAACCCTACAGTTTTACTTTAATTTTCCATTGCCGTCTTAAAAGAATCCATTTTGTGTATTTTTACATCTTCACAATTTCTCATATTCGAAGTTGTGAGATTATGCGTTCATCATTTTTGTAATATATGTCAGTGCTAATATAGTATTTCTTTTAGCTTCTATTAACGCATGTTGATCGATAAACAGTAGATCGCTCGTTTGATTTCAATATCTTTCGGCGAAGTTTCTGGTTATCTTGAGAGTATATCATCAGCGTTCTAAAAATTAATTATTTTCCGCAATCTCTTAAAATTTTCCATATTTAATCATAATATCTATACGCTGATACTTTAACTGCTTCTGTTATTGTCTTTTTTTATCAGATATTTCTTCTCGTAGATTTCCATTCGAAGATGTTTGCCTCTTTCTGTCGTTTGAAAAGGTTGTTAATTACTTTGTTTATGGCGTTGCATGACCTCAATTCAAGGTCATGTATCCTATCAGGTTGTTTCGATTTCTCTAGTGTTTCCTCATTTACCTACCATCATAATAAGATTCAGTTAAACTGGTAAAGCTAATAGAGATAAAATGGGATTATCCAATGTTATGGCTGACGACATTCAATGATTTTATTGAATATAATATTACAATAAATTACAAATATGATTTTGAAGTTGTATATCGTTTTGTTTAACGATGCTCCAAACTAAATCAAATACAAAATGAGATCAAACGCCATATTTTAATATTAATTCCTTTTCGGTCATGATGCAGGCATTTATTGTTTTTATTCCCTAGATTATTCGGAACTGATTACGAGGCTCAAATAGCATGTCGGAAAGTATCATGTACAATTTTTTTTATTGTCAAAATAACATTGAATTCGACTCAATTTAAATTAACACTAAGTAATCTCAAGTTGATGGTAAAGCACGCTTCAACTTTTGAATTAATGGTCATTCAGATTATTGAATTGTCTAATAGCACTGTCCCACGTGTAAAAAAGTCTGACGTTAACTCATGCTCATAAAATAGGCTAATATATTTGCAATACATTTTGCCTCTAACTCCAAGGTAGACGACAATCGACATCATTTACATGACAATAGTCAAATGTGAACAAAATTGATTTTTGCTGACACAAGTGCTGTTTAATTCTAATGCAACAGCTTTGACATCTTTAAAAAACGTTTTCACGGCCTTGTTGGCGATAAATTGTCGAAACATTCACAACTAAGACCCGACAAGCCAAATACATTGAGCCAACTCATTATCTTTTATCCTCATATTTCATTGTAAAGGACGAAGATCCTCTTAGACAACTTTCTCCCCACAACTGTTGCATTGGAGAAGCGACACCAGAAATAATGCTTTCCCATCAATCTTAACCTCTTCACATGTAAACTGTTATCTTTCCTACATATCGCCATAATATATACCCCTTTTCTCCATCTATAAGACGCTTAGAACAACAATATTTAGTTAAATAACCGAAGCGTACAACGGCCGAAGCGTACAGCGGCCGAAACTTTGTAATAAATACGGTGACAAAGATGATGACAATAGTCCGAATAATGTAAATAGTGTCTGGTGATATTTCTTTTTCGAAATATATTAATACCGGCAATATATTTTCGATATATTGCTTGTAATAATATATTGCAGGTAATAATTTTTCTTTAAAAAAATTATTGCAGGTAATAATTTTTCTTAAAAAAAATTATTGCTAGTAATAATTTTTACAAACAATTTCTGGAACTAAAACCTATTTTTACACTTTCATAGTTTGGGTGGTAATTATTTGCCCATAGATGGGACCCTGATAAGTGCTACCACACCGGGTCAGGGTGGAACAGAGAAAACCAGCAATTAAGAGGTGGTCCCACGTTCCTCAAAACCTCTTGATCAGACGCAATGCTTTTGGAAGTAGTTTATCGTCATACGCAGGACGATGATGTAGTTTATCATCATACCCAGGACGGCTCGATGACTTGATAGCAGCAAGAATGAAAGCACCAGCCCCGTCAAAATATTGTAAGTTCTCTTCTAAGAACTGCTAAAGCAGCAAAGGAAATCAGCCGAAATATTGAAATACACCAGTGGTTCCTAAACTTTTCAGTGCGCCTTATAGGTACGGCAGAAGAGGATAGCAGTTGAGGGAGAATGAATGAAAGATAATCAAAGATTTAGAATGTTTTTTAAAAAAATCATATGCCAAAAATAAATATGATTTCAAAATTTGAAATATTATTATGGAATACTTGTATTTGCATGCATGGGTCCCAGTATAAATAGCTATAAATATTTATTTACCGATTTTATGATTGTGATATTTTTGTATTATATCAAGTACTAGCAGTAGAGCCCGGCGTTGCCCGGGGATGTAACAGTAAGAAATAGATCAATTATCGACCATCATAAAGACTGAAAAATAAAATTGACAAAGGTTATTGTTTAAGGTTTACGGACACGCATGTCTTAATTAGTTTTTTTTGTTTTTTGGGTTTTTTTTAAGAATTGGCCAAACTCAAACAAAAACATTGTTTTCAATCGTTATGAGTCGATCGATTGAATAGAATTTTATTATAAATAATTGTCTTATAAATGGAATTTTTAAAGCATTCTGAATGTAAAAATAAAGAAAAAATTGTGCAAGACAATAAGAAAGTTTGTTGAAATCGGTTGAAAAATGTAGGAAATCCGACAATAAGAAACACTACCTGCCAAAAAAAAGTGAAGTTTTGTTGAAATCGGTTGAAAAATGTAGGAAATCCGATCACATATATAAACGAACACACACACACACACACACACACAAACAACCTGGGTTTTATAATAAGTATAACTCGAAATGAGTTGTCCCCCTTTCATTCTGGCGACAGAATCGTGTTTTATCGTGTTTTCAAATTGATTTCGTACAAAAGCAATTGTGTTTTTCTGTCAGAACCACCGCAAGGTAATTTTACGGAATCCTGTGAACTTTTGTTGAAATCGGTTGAAAAATGTAGGAAAACCCTTCCAATATATAAACGTACAGCGACACACACACACAATCTGCGTTTTATAATAAGTAAGATTAATAATATAGTAACTAGGGTCTTCAAATTAAAACAAACAGTTATCGATCATAATGTTCTGACTTCGAATCCGCGCTTATCACTTCTTAAATCTCTCACCGGTTTTTTTTTTTTTGTTTACAATTTTAAATGTGTTTTTATCATATAAAATTTGGTGATGTGCGAGAAATTTTTCATTCGGAAAATGCGACCCAGCGAAAAAAAAAGTGTGTAAACCACTGTAATAGACAATAATAAGAATGATGATTCCAGTCTTTGAGATGTCCCCTCTAATGACTATAGGAAGAACCAAATCAGAGTAGTCGAAAATGTGTATTTTATTACTAATTCTCGGATATTGAAAGTCTTGAGAGCTACAAAATATATGTTTATTTTTTAAAAGGGTTATGATCAATGACGTGATGTATTAGCGAAGGAAATGTTGGTAAGAAGTGGAGTCTATGAAGAAAAGAGAGAGGGGTAACAATTGACACTTGATTTGAAGAGATCAAAATCTTAGATTTCAGGGAAGCACTCATGCGAGAATCTGTTCTTTAAGTGGAACTTTCTCCCTATATTTAGAATACGGAAGAAATGAGGGTGAGTTGACTCTATGGAAATAGCATGGCGCGTCCTAAGGGCAAAAGTCTCAAGTGGTTAAACGAAGGAATGGAACGCGTCTGAAAATTTGCCACGGAATTAGCAGTAGTCCTGCATAGTGGCATCTGTCTGAAAGAGGCAGCCGAAGGAAAAATATCTTCTTTCCCCACAAGACTGCGTAAATAATTTGGAACTCGAGTCTAGAAAACGAGAATTTCTCAGAAGTATTCAGGTTACTACTGGAGTGATAGAAAAAAAACACATTTTTTTCTAGCATAGTTTAGCATATGAGCATATCTCTGGGCATCTTGATGTGGTGTAATGGCTAATAAGCTTGTCTCTCTAGAACAATTACGACTGAATACTACAATCCTTAATGAGTGCTCCATAGATTTGGTCATGTACCAAATCTTACCCACTCTAAGAAAATGCTTTGGATACTTCGAAGTGTTGTAATAGTTAGGAAGCTTTTCTAACTAGAACAATTACGAATGAGTAGTGAGTTCAATCCTAGCTGGGTGCCCCCTACTTTCGGCTTGGTGCCACATCTAAGCTACGCTTGGAAAATTATTTAGGGGGAACGGAGCCACAGCCCGTTCGACTGTCAAACTCTCCTCCTTGGGGAGGTAGACACATCCCGAAACCGCTTATTCGGGTTCTAGGGGAATATTTTTGGCTGAGCCTACGGGGTCGGAGAAACCCACGAAAAACTGGGTCATGTGCCGCATACATTCCTCGTGGAGGGAGTGTTAAATATTTAAAAAAAATTATAATGGTTAACAAGCTAGTCACGCTACGTGAATTACGACTGAATAGCGAACAGGAATCTCGCTGTGTGCCCCATACATCCGGCCTTGTGCCACATATAAACTCAGCTCATAATATCATCATAACAGTATGATTCTAATCTGTATAAATACCCAAATATTTTAGATTCCAAATTTACGAATTAGTTAAGGCAATGTCACAAGTCTCTAAACCTATTCCTTCTCAGTTTAAAGCTTTAGATATCTGCTTATTTTTTTTTTCATTTTGCGTGTTTACAATTGTAATTATTTTACTTTCAATTAGTCACTTCTAAATATACTTGTTTTGATTGTCGCCGTTGGTCGATCAGCGTTTATTTTAAGGTTACAATCGAGCGATTATGCCTGAAGTCTGAGAGAGTCTGAAAGTTATGAAGATGAAGAGAAACAGTGTAACAGCGAGCGAGAAGTGTAGATACTCATCGGGAAGTATACAAATATATTCAAGAAAATAATGGCACGTCGAGGAAAATGGTTTCTATTTCACTCGACAATGAACAACCGACGAAAACAAATAAATTAGCCTGCTACTTCTATCGAACGTAAACAAAACCTCGCCGAGAAATAAAAGTTAATCATGTAAATACATGAATAGAGAAGCAAAGAAAAAACTACCACAATTCCGGGATAAAAATAGATAAGAAATTTGTAAATAAATTAACTTAGATTTGCTATTTTTTTAATCCTTGTTTGCCAAGCTTAGGGAAGAGGCACAGAGAAGGCGTCTAAGTTTGTTGCCTTTCATTTATTCAACATAAAAACCCAAATCAAATCCTATTCATTTCAGAAACTTTACTTTCCCTGCCGCCATTTTTTTCTTTTTTTTCTTTTTGCCCTTTTCTATCGAGTCTTTGCATTATAGCGGTGATTAACTGAGTCAATTCATTTATCAGATTCTTTTTCCAAATGTCAGATGATATTTAAAATGCAAACTCTTAGCTAAAATGAATTTATTGATCCCTATTTTGAATGCAAAAGAAAATCCGAGAAATATTCATTATCTAAACGATACTGACAGTGGAAGTCAAATACTATCTCCTGTGACAAAAGACCGTCAAATGTCATTCGCTCACAAATAAAACTGCCACTATGGGTGCACAAGACATTATAGCAACAAATAATATAATATATTTTCACAAATAAAATTAAGATGCTCACAAAGACACAAATAGACAAATATATATATATATATATATATATATATATATATATATATATATAGCCACGCACAGGCAAAAGAGAGAGAGAGACATTCGCATACACACAGACACATACACACATTTAAAGAATTCAGAGATATGTAATTGGATATTGATCTGAAATTTCGATATATATATATATGCATGTTCTTTACTGTTAGTTCACCCGATACAAGGCCCAAGAGCCACTCAAGTTATAGAGTTAACGAGTGAGATTATTGTAAGGGAGTGGAAAGAGGAAATATGTAATGCATGTTATAATGACGCCTAGGATAGTGATCGGTTGACTTTGGACATGGAGACCCAGATTGTTTTTGTCTGGGAAACACACACTCAAGATTCTATTCCAGAGTTCTAAGGAAGAAGCTGTCTGAGTGGAAATTCAGTCAGTCAGTTATGTTCCATGCGTTATACACGCTTAGGCGATCATGTATCTTTCGATACATGATTGACGAGGCATATTTTTCCCGCTGTCAGTTACTATTTCTTTCTGTCGTAGACGAGTTGCCATCCCTGGTTGTAGAATCCGGTCTAGTTACCCATAGCCTTGAAGAAAAAGAGGATTCATACCTTTCCCAAGGGTACTAGCAAATAAGTGAATGTAATGGATCCGAGTTGAAACTACTCCTCTAGTAATAGATGAGAGAGGTTAGCAACGTTTCATCAGTGGGATAATGATTGCCGTTTGGAGAATAAATCATCACCTACAACGCCCAGTAAGCGCTTTACCGAGAGGATAATGTGAGGATTAAGCAGTATCAGCCCAGATATGGTATTAACACTCCATTATTGTGTAGATCTGACAGCAGATATTTGATATTTTCTAGAGCGAAAAAGATTGATCGATCAATTCTTTTTCTAGGGCTTATCAAAATTTCCAGGTTATTCAAATACGGACAATATTTTTAGGTTATTCAAATACGGACAATATTTTTAGATTTTAAGAACTTCTTTTTAAATAATAAAATTGAGTGATACATATCTTAGCAATTAATCCGTATCTTGAGGTGAAATCCTATGTTTTCACATTGATGGCATTTGCGCGTAAGTGGATATAACGAATTCAACTGGGGTTGGAACTCGGCTCTCCGATTAACAATTCTGAGCAATTATCTATTACACCACCAGCAGATTCAAGATTGCAACACTTGATATTCCCATGTGTTCACCCATTAAGGTACTGACCAGCGTTGGTGTTGCTTAACACATGACACGGTTTCTCAATGTGATGTGGCTGTAAACCAGCGTGGAAAGAAATCGACCATTCTTCTATCAACTTTTGCGAATTCACAAATGTACGCGTTATATTTGAGGCTGAAAGCAATCTTCAGGCCCAACAGGAGTTCAAAGCACTCGGCTTCTGTGAAGGTGTAACCACTTCTCATCATGGGTGCAGGTTTAGGGACTAATGTTGGTTTAATTTCATAATATTAAAAAAATAAGTTCATTGGCAGAAGATGTGATTATGCTTAATGACAAAAAATTATTGCAGTTTACATTTCCTATTATAAATAAGCCACGGAATTTTTGATGTCCTCTCTAAATACCATTTTTTTTTACCTTTATTGTCTGGAGATGTGCAGGGCGGTTATATATGATACCGGAATATTTGAATTGAAAATTTTAACAACAGAATTGTATTTTAATCACTATAATTGAAATATTATCACTTCAGAAAATATTATAGACCTATATATTTGCTTGAATACCTGAGGGTATCGTTTCTCGTTTCAAATATAAAAAAGGCTACTATTTAAACCTTTAACTTTAGGATAGTTTCTACCAAAATTGCTATATTACAGAATATATTTAAACATTATATTTCTTTGATGAGGAGTTACCGTTATTGACATAACTTACTCGGTTTGTTGACCACATATTTACAGATATTGTCACCGCGTTCCGATTTTTATATCGTCTGGTCTTCATCAAGTAACCTACAGAGAATTTCGACCAACACTTTATATAATCTACAGGGTTAGATTGTCCGTCTATAGCTTTCCAAATTAAGGGAAATTTCGTTTTATTTTCATTTATTACTGCTCAGTTATCGCTTATTCTGTTTCTACTGTGTCTAAGTTCACGCTACTTAGCCCCGGGGATTGTACTCATAATTACTATATCACCAAATTCACGAACCTAGGCTTTAATTTACAAGGTTAATATCTGCTAGTACGATATCATAAGAATGCAAGATATCTTTTGGATAGAGGATGATAACAATCTACACTAGAAGATTGAATAATGTATTCAAGGAATGTCCAGCATGATACATGTATCGACTAAAACTTGATGAAGGGCACATCTGAAGAAACGATATTTAAACAACAACAACAGAGATGAAAAAAATGTTCCAAGTGTAAATAACTTTAATTCGTTCAAATATATTTTCATATATCAAGAAATAATTGTAATTATTAAAACCGTTAAAACAAATTCAATCAAATTCGAAGTGGAGAAAAGTAAATCGTTAAGATAAGCTATGAAATACATTTAAGTGAAATACTTGAAATTTTTCGCGTTTAGATATGCGTATTGATTATATATGGAATAACAGAAGAGCAGATTTTATGTTGTATAACAGAAGAGCAGTTTTTATATGGAATACCAGAAGAGCAGATTTTGTATAGAATATCAGAAGAGCAGATTTTAAGTAGTATACCAGTAGAGAAAATTCATGGAATATCAGAAGAACAGATTTAATATGGAATACCAGAAGAAAATATTTTATATAGAATATCAGAAGAGATGATTTTATATAGAACACCAGAAGCGCAACATTCATATGTAATACCAGAAGAGCAGATTTTGTATAGAATATCAGAAGAGCAGATTTTAAGTAGTATACCTGTAGAGCAGATTTATGGAATATCAGAAGAACAGATTTTATATAGAATACCAGAAGAACAGATTTTATATAGAATATCAGAGGAGCAGATTTTATACGGAATACCAGAAGCGCAATGTTTATATGGAACTAGCAGTAGAGCCCAGCGTTGCCCGGGGATGTAACAGTAAGAGATAGATCAAGTATCGACCATCATAAAGACTGAAAAATAAAATTGACAAAGATTATTGTTTAAGGTTGACGGATACACATGTCTTAATCAGTTTTTTTTTTTTTTTTTTTAAATTTGTCAAACCCAAACTCAAACAAAAACATTGTTTTCAATCGTTATGAGTCTATCGATTGAATAGAATTTTATTATAAACAATTGTCTTGTAAAAGGTATTTTTAAAAGCATTCTGAATGTAAAAATAAAGAAATAAAGTGTGCAAGACAATAAGAAACACTACCTGCCAAAAAAAGTGAAGTTTTGTTGAAATCGGTTGAAAAATGTAGGAAATCCGACCCCATATATAAACGAACACACATACACAAACAACCTGGGTTTTATAATAAGTATAACTCGAGATGAGTTGTCCCCCTTTCATTCTGGCGAGAGAATCGTGTTTTATCATGTTTTCAAATTGATTTCGTGCAAAAACAATTGTGTTTTTCCAATTTTTGGCGCTGTCAGAACCATTACAAGGTAATTTTATGTAGAACTGTGAAGTTTTCTTGAAATCGGTTGAAAAATGTAGGAAATCCGATCCAATATATAAACGTACAGACACACACACACACACACAATCTGCGTTTTATAATAAGTAAGATAACAGAAGAGCAGATTTTATATAAAATACCACAAGAGCGTTGCAACGGAATATCCATGCCTCTGTTTCACTTAACTTCCGCAATTGTTTGTTTGCTATGAAATAAGTTAAATTGAATAAAGTATGAAAGTGTCAAACTGAGCAATTTTTGTAGGTATTATTTCGTTTTGCATATTTTTCTTAGAGTCAACTGTTTATGTGAATATATCATATAGTGTCAACTTGAAGTACACGAACCAATGTTCGAAGAAAGAAAGAAGAAAGGAAAATGAAATATGGATGAATGATAGAAAGAAAAAGAATTTTGAATGAGAGAAAAAAGTTAAAATAATTAAAAGCAAAAGAAATATAAAAGTAGATAGAAACAAGAATAAAAGAAGGAAGAATTAATGAATGAAAAAAGCGGGAAGGAAGAATAAATGAATGAAGAAAAAGCGGGGAAAAAGAACAAATGAATATGAAAAAGCGGGAAGAAAGTATAAAGGAATGAGGATAAAGCGAGAAGAAAGTATAAATAAATGAGAAAAAAGCAGAAAGAAAGAATACATGAATGAGAAAAAAGAGTGAAAGAAAGAAAAATAATAAAAGTAATAAGATAAAGACTAGAAAAAAGAAGAAAATAGAAAAACAGAATCGGATAAGTAGAAAGATAAAAATGAAATGCACAAAAAGATATAGAAGAAAAGCCGAAAATAATGGAAAATGAGTAATAAAATGAAGAAAGGGATGAAGAAAGTGAATATAATGAAAACCAACAAAGAAAAAGAAAGAAAATCAAGACAAAAATAAAAACATCAACATTGAAAAGATAAAATAAAAAAACGAAAGGAAATGAAAGAAATAGATTAAATAAAATGAAATAAAAGAAAAAATAAAACAATTATAAATCCTTCTCTTTACACTTTTCTCAAACATTTTTCTGTATACTTACTCTCACTCTCTGTAACTCTTTACGAGCTTAGTGGCACTCCCGACTTGCTATGGGGTAATTTGAATAAAAAATAAGTAAATATAATAAATAAAATAAAGTGAATGCGGTAATACCGAATCAGAAGAAATCAAAATATAGAAGGTTGACGATAAGGGAGTGAGAAAACAAAATAACTTGGAGTAGAAATTAAGAATTAAACGTAAAAAAAGAAAGAGAAAAAAAATATAAGAAATAAAAAGACGATAATGAAAAAGAATAGAAAGAAAAAAAGAGGAAAAATTAAATAAGCGGAAAGAAAAGAAAACAAAACGGAAGGGATGAATAGAAGAATAAATATAGAAGAAAAGAATATGTGAATAAAAATGAAAGAAAAATATAACATTAAGTAAATGAAACAAAAATAAATGTCGAAATAAACGGAGGACGAAAGCCTCAGTTGGACGAAATAAAACCACCAATTAATAACTACAAAAAAACAAAACAAAAAAAAAACATTGAAATAAACATAGAAATACAATGCAAATAACCAACCCTAAATTTAACTGCATGTTAAAATTTAGCTCAGCTTTCAGGAAATGCGGACGTGAGTATCGCAAATGTTTCTACAGATTTCATAAAGGTATAAAAATGATTTGAAATTCCGTTATTTCTGAAGCATTTCCAAATCAGAATAAATTTAAATTAAAAGATGCATCTTAAAATAAATTACTAACAGGTAACTAAATATTTTTAGTAATAACAATGGGCTATATTTAACGGACATCTTTTAAATATCAGAATGCACAAATTTCGAAGTCACGGCCACTAGGTCAGGTCTCACCCAATTTAAAAATATCGTAACTCAAAAATAACATAACTGCTATTGTTAATTTAAAAAAAGAAAAATCGATTTTAATTAACAGTAATTAAAACAAAACATCAAAATGATCGATTGAAAAAGACCATTCAATAAAATTACATTCCATTTATACAAAGCTTTAAAGTAAAATATTTAAATTATTTAAATTTATTTAAATCATTTAATGTTTGCATATTTGTCTCGGAAATGAAGCCTCACTAAGAATTGGTTTAACAAAGTGTTTCGATTACTTAATAAGATTTCTTATCCACCATTACTAGTACATTCTTGCCATACTTTCTGTTAACACGGAATTTCGACTGATGCATATTACAAGCACGTCCAAGACGCAAAAAGTACTTTTCCAGATTTTCTAACACTTTGTACCTGACGTGGGTCGAAGGATGGATAGACAAACATATCCGGTTCGAATAATTTGGATCTTGCTAGCCATTCTTCAGAAAATTATGAGGCTTTATTATTTATTTCTCTTTTAGTCTCAAATCGTCTTAGCAAAATAAACAAAAAATATCAAAGATTTCAGTCGAGATTCTGGATAAGTGAAATTCATTACAAAGCAAATTCATTACAAAGCAAATTAAAAAAAAAACAAAAAACATTTCAATATAGAAAAGTCTTTCTTCGAAAAGTGGTCTCTGTGTTCAGTTTACATCACAGGAGTTATCATAAATTGAAAACACATTTTCGTTAAAACTGCTAAGAAAATACACAACACTGATACATGAGATTCGTTTCAACTTGAAAAGACTAAGTTTTTAAGTATGCATTCCGTTGCCAAGTACTTGCCATTAATCAAACATTTGCTTTCGTCGAAAAAATTCGTTAAGTATTTTACGGAATAATTTGTGGTTTAAGTTATGCAGGTGATAAAATTTTGAGATGTGGCGCTAACATTTTAAAAGTGGTTTGCGATATAATAAATCCAATTATAAAAAAGCCCTCTGATTCAATTGAAAATATATACACACAATATGAGAATATAGGTATGAAAACAATACAGAAAATCTAGAATAATATATTTATGGATAACTACGTGCTTCCAAATTTTTGCGTTTAAAAATATAGAGAGATAATCACATTTGCTGACACAAGATATATTTCTGTTTCTACAAAGTGTAAAGACCTAATCTGTGATGTGTACTGCAAGTATTCTGGGTTGCGCAATGTTACAGTGTCTAGGAGAGAGTTAATAATATGGCCTTTTCAGTAGGAAAAGCATAGCTCGGTGAAAATGACTTCTACGTTCGTTCTAGCTAAAGCATCGCCGGCTTTAGAAGAGTATTGACTACCCAAAGTCTTTAACAAGTATAAATATGGGGTATGATAACCAGCGTTTTTTTTTATTTTTATTTTTTCGTCTCCCTAGGGCGTTTTAATCAGGAACTTAGCACATTGAACCAATCATATATGACGCTGATCACTCACTACATATATATATATATATATATATATATATATATATATATATATATATATATATATATATATATATATATATATATATTACATGAATCATTCATACAAAAACAAATTGATGAAGTTAATGATATAAATGGCGAGTATTCATTTTGGCAAACAAATTTATTAAAATTACATTAATCCACGAACCTCTCGATGAATGTTGTGATCTCTGTTTTTAATAAATTCAACTTGAATATGCTATTTTTTTTACTAGTATTTTCATCTGTTCATACAGACATCATCAGGCATGGAAATTGATTTGTTTTTTAATATATATAGCGTCATTACCACTCATGTCGAAGTTTGGTTCATCAAATGACTCAACGATTCTTGAAATGACATAGCCCAGTAGGCCAAGTCGAAAATGGAAGAATCTCAAGTATTCGTCTTATGGTACCAACATATTGATGTAAAACCTTCTTGAAATGCAATATTTTAATGTATTTTGATGCTTGTATGTTCCTTTATTAATATATCATTTTACTAAGCTTTGCATATTTTATGATGGTTCGAAAGTTATTCTTGTACTCATAAAATACGCCATACTTCAAGCATTGTATCAATACTACTCTCTACTCTTTAAATAATTAGTTAGTAAGCGTAGCTCAGACTGGTATTAATATACATAAAGAAAATCATATACATCGCACAAGGGGACAATTACTGACCTTTTAATAAATTGCTACTTTTCCGCTCTCAGATCATTTCACACTAACTCGAGGTCAGCCAGGGATCTATGCTTGGACATACGCTGTTTCTGATCTTCATCACTGGTCTCCCTGATGTATTCAGTACCCAGATATTTATTCATGTAGTCGATACTATAATTTACTCCTGCCTTAGCAGATTAGCCGTGAAAACTCATTTCAGTTACTCTTGATAGGGAACTTCAATCAGAGGTTAACTGGTACAAGAAATGATTTGTAAAATGAAAAACCCCCCGGCAAAAAAACAACAAAAAAATCCTTTCATTTAATCACCATAGAGAACCTTTTCTGTCCAACATCACAATGACTGATGCTGAACTCTTGGAGATCAACACAACTACTCTGAGCTTTCTTGGCCTCACCTTTCATACTGAAATGGAGTGGAGCGACTCTATCGAGTTAATTGATACGTCTTCTGCAAAGAATATTGGTTCACTGTGCCGTGCCAACCATTTTTTCAAGTTAGAATCTATATTTCAAATATATAAATCTATCATTCGTCTGTGTATTCAATAATGCTGCCATATCTAATCTGTTGTTCCTTTTGTGCATCTCGAGATTCTTAAAAAAAACTGAGATTGGTCTGCTATACAATCGATTATAACCAGGCATATCATCTCCCGTCACTTTCTCACCAACGCGACGTGGCTTAACTCTCTCTATCCGATGACGTTTCGGGTGATTTCCTTTACTGGTTTCCCGACTACGTGAATAAAAGCGTGCGACCAGATTGGCAACTAGGTGTTACGAATTTACTGTTGAACAAGTTAGTTGCGACCGCCACCTCTACTCTAACCGATTTTTACTCACATTACCCAACTTTGCAAACACCTTCAGATTTATTCGTTCCCTGATAACTACAATCTTAAAAATTAAATGCAGCGTCAATCGCTATCTTAAGTTTTGTTGAACTGTTCGTTTTTTTGGAATTTCCTGAATTCCCCCCCCATTTTAAATCTTATTCTCTTCCCCATTTACTGCCTGTAGCCCTTGCGTTCCAATGGTATTTACTCATTGCTTGGTGGGAAAGGATTAAAAAATTAAGTTGGTTTAAAGAAGAAGAGTATTTCTCTGAATTCAACTTCTGGTTTTGTAAATCGTAAAGCACAATACTCATCAATTACTCCAGATACTCTATATCAGCTTTGTATAGAGTGGTTAATAGTAGTACCATTCTTTTTCTCTGGTGTATTATTCTCAATACTCTGTTGTAAAAAAAAATCAATTTTCTATCGTCTGAGAAATATCTTTTTAAAATACATGTATTTTGTTGCGTTTGAGTACAGAATATTTGGAGTAAATTGGGTACGTTATTTTTTTTTTCATTTAAATGATTAGACATCCAAAAACCGTAGTAATTCTACTATACAACAATTTTCAAATGCCATACAACACTCATATGCGATATAGGGAGAATCTCCATGATGAATGTCTCATGTGACATTCCTGTGTTATGTGGTTTATTTTTAATTCAGTGTTTTCTGTTTGGTCATCGTCGGCAATTCCAACCCTGCCAGAACGTTCAGGCTCTTCTATATATCGATATGCCCACTTCTAAACCTAGGGAAACAATTACGAGAACACTCAGATATAGAACCAAAACCACAAACGGCACATATCATTTGGCTTTTTATTCAAATTGTATTTTCTAGTCAGTTTATAGAAGATCCTTAATTGAAGAAAATACATCATATTTTCGTCCATTTTGAATTTTAAAGAGATTTAAAATCCCAACTGAGAGTAGAATTTTCTGGAAAATCTCGATGAAATGCGACCATTCAGAATATACACACCTGTCAAAGATGTCACAAAGGTGAAAAACAAAATCACGTGTTCAACTTTACTTACTGAAAATAGCTAAGATCTTTTATTCCGGCCCAATATATTTTTATTCAGAAATATTTAATCTATGGTGGCAATTTGAACAGGTTCAATATATATGTAGAAATATATTTATATTCTATATAAAAGAAGAATATATTTTTATCATATATAAACATGATTGAAGTGAATGAAAATATGAACAGAAATGTTGAGTGAAAATCAGCAAAGATGAGTATACTACTCTGATGGATACATTAAAATATTCTCCGGGGAAATAAAAAAAAATCTAGCTAAAAAGAAAAATAAGGTCGTTAATATATAAATCCTCCACAACCTATCCGGTTCTTTATTTTAACGGCAAATTACACTTCCTAATGTACATACAATGCAAACCCTTCCGTAAATATCACACGCAAATTAACTCACATCTATTAACAAGCGTGAGATAAAAACATAAAACACACGATATGTACGTAAAAACCTAACTAAACGAAATCGCGATAAAAAATGTCTATGACACACACACACACACAAATACTTATATATATATATATATATATATATATATATATATATATATTTTTGAGGTAAGATGGAGTAATGGATAGCGGCTTGAGGAATCGGAGAGCCGAATTCGATTTCAAGTCGAATCCATTACATTCACTTATGTGGTAATACCCTTGGGGTAAAAGGTTGAATCATCTTCTTCTCCATCCAGCTATGGATGAATAGCAGGACAGAATGGGTTCTATAGCCTTGGATGGCAACTTGTCTAGGAGAAAGACAACTCTGAATTCAAATCCTGCGTCGCTGTATTCAGCCCTTCAAAAAGTGTGGATGGTCCAAAAATATGATCGTCCAAAAGTAAGGGACAAAATTGAGAAAAATAATGTAAACAGTATGCTATATTCAATTTTTTTGATTTCCTCTAAAGAATAAGTCTTACTTAGTCATTTGTAAACGTTGCTTCAGCCGGCACCATGGCGAAACGCCAAAAACTTGATTACTCTGTAAGACAAGCTACACAAGGAAAAGCACACCATTAGAGAGATTTCAGAGAAAGTGAAACGTTCCAAGAGTGTTGTAGGCAGGGTTGTTAAATCCTACAATGATACTGGCAAAATAGTTAGTGCTTTTAAAACCGGCAGACCCCGCAAAACTTCGGCCAGAGAAGATCGAATAATGCAGCGTATGTCATTAAAGGACCGTTTTAAGTCTTGCACAGAAATTAAAAGGGTTATGAATAGTACCTCATGTGTTAATGTGTCAAGACAGACTATTTGTAGACGACTGCAAGAAATAGGGCTGTTTAATCGAACCCCAGGGAAGAAACCACTTGTTAGTTCGAAGAATAAGAAGAAGAGATTAGAGTTTGCAAACAAGTATGTAATTTGGACATATGAAAATTGGGCAAAATTATTTTTCAGTGATGAAAGCAAGTTTAATTTATTTGGAAATGATGGAAAAAACAATGTAAAGAGACGTATTGGTGAAAGATTAAGTGCAAAGTGTACTAAGAAAACTGTCAAGTTTGGGGGCGGAAGCGTCATGGTATTTGGAATGTTTTCTAGCCAAGGTACAACGCCTCTTGTCCGGTTACAAACTCGTGTAAACGCGCAGATCTATAAAAACATTGTTCAAGATCATGTTGTGCCAATCGTACAGAATTCAGGTTTCGATAGGGCTACCTTTATGCAAGATAATGCCCCATGTCACAAGGCAAAGGTGGTAATGAGTTACCTTAGCGAGCAAGATGGAAATTATGGATTGGCCACCGAAAAGTCCTGACTTAAATCCAATAGAAAATCTTTGGAAGACCTTAGGGTAGGAAAGTTATGAAAAAAAAATCCACAAACACGGAGGATTTGTGGGTGAAGCTTCAAGAAGAATGGTCTAAAATTAGTATCGAGGATTGTCAAGAACTGATTCGTTCTTGTAGTCGAAGATGTGCAGCTGTCATTGAGAGCAAGGGGTCATTTACTAAATATTGATTGTACATGTATTTTTATTGTTTTTTTTTGCAGTTTACATTGTTTTTCTCAATTTTGTCCCTTATATTTGGACGTTCCAAATTTAAAAATAAATAAATAATTGTTATAATTCTTTTTCTATCCTTTGCAAATGATTCAAATTTTAGTATGTTATTATGGATGATAACGACTACCAGTTGTCAAAATTTCAGTTGTTATTAGGTTTTAAAATTTTGTCCCTTAGTTTTGGACGCTACTGTATATATATATATATATATATATATATATATATATATATATATATATATATATATATATATATATATGATGCGACGTCTAAAATAATAAAATTTCTTAGATTTCACTATCCTAATATTGGTTTTGAATGTTAGCTTTTAAATCATTTTTTGTATATCTACCCCTATTGATAATAGGAAAAAGCCAATTTCTCCATATACACACGTGTCAATATCACATATGTGTCTGTATAAGTAGGTTGCATCAAGCACCCTAATTGCGATTGGAGACCTGACACTTTACTCGGCATTACAATATTCACGCGTTTCGTTGGAATCTATTCAATTCTATTACCGATTAATTAGACATACGAGATAGATTGCAATAAAACACTATGATATATATATATATATATATATATATATATATATATATATATATATATATATATATATATATATATATATATACATGTATGAATGTGTATTTTGGTAGCACCCTTTCTTAATTCTTGTGTGTGTGTGTGTGTGTGTGTCCGATATAAGGGGTCTTATTTATATGATATCTATGGGAATATGAATTGGACTTGGATATATATTTCTTCCTAATTATATCTTCGAATCTCTTGTATGTGATGGTAAAGATCCAGGTATTAGGGACAAATAATTTATTAGCAAATTTTAAGGAAAGCGTCATACGTGGTATGATTAAGGACGTTATTTTATCGTTAAAAATGTTATTAGTTGTGTCTAGTTCTTGGGTAGATACTGTATGTTCGTTTGCTAGCGTTGACGATGAAATGATTAGGGCAGTTGAGAAGTTTACATCTTTTCTCAATTAATTAATCTTCATCACTTAGATATTCTTGGCTGTATATTCCAACAGCACTAGAATCACTTCGAGACTTCATGAAATCTAAAGGCCTGTCTCTACGAAAATAAAAGAGATTTATCTTTCGACAACCATTTAAATTCTCTCGTAATACATAGGAATAAAACTGGGCATAATTTCGATTTTACAAATGTCATCCTACTTAAAAATAGGACAATTATTTAAGTCGAAAGTATTTCGAGGGTTTACTAATAACTATATTACTAACTATAAACACAAGCAAAAAAACATTATATTTGTTATAGGGTCCACCCCTTTTTGATACAAGTGAACTCGACCAGAGCGTTACTTGGACTGCTGCCGTAAAATACCCAGAGTCAGTCAGAATATAGAGAGAGTGAGCAGAGATTGTGATTGAGTTGGAGGTAGAGTAATAGTGTGAGGTAACCGCTTGTAGAAGTCACATTTGCAAGCACGTAGACTTTAAGGAAGTCCTACTTCGAGACTCTCTCTCTCTCTCTCTCTCTCTCTATATATATATATATATATATATATATATATATATATATATATATTGCTACTAACCGCGTCCCTGGATTACTAACAGTATTACCCATTGTATTATTGTGTAAATTCATTTAATCTCTTATATTCAATTCTTGCGTTTGTCATTCATTGGAGACCGAATTTCATCTCGGAATCAATTTTTAACGTATGTTTATTGATAATGAACGATATATTCTTAAAAACCTTGCGCAAATAAACGAAAATAATATCTACTAGACATCGATATATGTCACCAAATAACCCTCCACAGTTTTTGAATTCAGAGATGTCTTTCTGCTCGACCAGTTGCAATCCAAGACTATAGAACGAATCTGTCCTGTTATTTATCCATGGCTGGAGACAGAAGAAGAGGATTAATACCTTTCGCAAGGGTATTAAGACGTAAGTGAATGTAATGGATTCGTCTAGAATTCGAACTTGGCTCTCAGCATTCCGAGTCGCTATCCACTACACCACCGTGCCTATCTTAACGCCTTTAACTATACTAACGCTTGTTTAATAAGCCGGATACACGTAAACATGATTAAGGAACAAAAATCAAAAAAACAAAAGTAAAAATTCCAGAATTTCTTTGTTCGTTTTCTCGATTTCTCATTCGCTGACGAAGCTTTAATAAAAGTGAAAGATGTTAAAGTTATAAGTCTTTCCTGTTTGTTGTTTAAATTATCATAGATGTATATAAATAATGTATATGGTTGAGAGAAGGCGTATGTATGTATAAGATTTGTGTTTGCATGAATGTGCATTCGGGCGTGCTTTTTGAATATATATTGGTATGTCTGAATGATGACACTGCATGTTTTATGTATGTATATACACGTTTATCTTACTGTATGTCTCTGAACGTGTTTTCCTCTTTGAAATTTTGCATCAAACATGGTCTGTCTCTCTCCCTCCATTACTCTCTCCCTGTCTCTATCTCTCCTCTCTCTCTCTCTCTATATATATATATATATATATATATATATATATATATAGACAGACAGAATTAACTTAATCATATTTGTAAGGCCCTTTAAATAAAATCCCAAGGTATTTTATAAAAAAGAAGATTATTGCATTGTTATGTATCTTAAAAAAGCAGACAGTGATGACACATTCTCATATAAGGGAGTCGGTATCAACAGACAGAAATTACAAACCCAAACCTAACCCTTAACCAATATTTACTTTGTCACATTAAATTATACTCGTATCCAGTTTCTTGAAAAAAAACCAACACCCTCTTAAAAATTTTGTAATCTCGTTCACCCACCAACTTAAACTATATAATATTATTTAGCTTATAAAAAGAGTAAATTATTTTTTCGAAAGTTCTTCAACATCGCTTGAAAATGGAACATAAACTTGAAATTTTAAGTTAAATTAAAGTTTTAGTTTTGGTTTCGAAACATAGATTTTTGTTTCGCGATGAATACATATTTTTAAATAATAATTATAATACTAAGCTCTACTGTGTATCGAGCAATGCTTTTTAAAATTAAATGCTAAAGAACTCTGGATTATAAATCTGACTGTTCTTTTTCTATATTGATATATGTATATATAAAAAGTCATCCACATACAGGTCTGTGTTCGTTGCATCACAGATCATCATCGGGTAGACATCCGACTGCTTGAAAATCGGGATCGAAAACTGATCGATTTGGTATCAGTCGGAGTTTCTACCCATGAGTTATCTAGAAAAGGGAAATTTTAGCGTATTATTTTTACGCCTCTCTCTGTCTTTTTTCAAATACTTTGATGGTAATAGCTCCGATGAGCTGCTTTCGCTGGTTCCCAGACTTCATGAATTCAAGCGCCCTACAAGGCTGCTATCCCGTTCTCACCCTTTCAGTGTTGAAACTGTTAAATGTAGCCGTCTCTTCTACTCCAATAGCTTCCTATCTAGCACCTCTCGCCTGTTGAACTCCCTTCCCTATTCCAGCTTCCCTGAGAGCTATACTCTCCAACTATTCAAATGTAATGTCCGTCGACATCTTCAGTTGCTATCTATCCACTATCCTTCTGCTCATCCTTTCCTCTATCACTACTATCTGCTCTCGCGCCAAATCCTCTGTAACCCTTTGCGTCCTAGTGGCTCCCCGCCATGCTAGGTGTGAAATGCTTAAAAAAAAAAAAAAAAACGCCAGACAGCTATATATTTAATGAAGAGGTTTGCATTAGCAGAGACGGAAGCTGTTTAGAATTACCCTCTCTCTCAACAGGATGAATAAATGTAGATGGCATTATTATGACTGTTTCGCTGTATTAGAGCTCATCAGTGGGACTAGACATCCGGTTGCATCCAGTCGAGATCGAAACTCGACCAATTTGGCATCAGTCGAAGTTCTACTCCTGAGCTAACAGTGCACGAGCTTCTTTATGTGCATTGCTTGTTTTTATTAGATCAGCTGATGAACAGGATTTAGAATTAAGCAGAGAATACAAAATTGTAAGTTTCTGAATGATTTCAAAAGAATTCGATTCAACCTAAATATCCTCTCATTCTTTCATCCGTTCGTTCATTTCTTCCTTTCTTTTGACACAAAATTAATGTTAATCATTCTTCACAGTCAACGAGTTAAATTGTTTTCGCTTCAAGTTTTCATTTCCTTATCCGTAAATTAGAACGTTAATTTATAAAACGACCTAATTTCCTAAATTTCTTTGTTGTGTATTTAGGTTTGTCTCTCAGTAGAGATTCACTTCGTTTCTTTTGTTTGTTCGTTTCGATTTCTCATGGATTCTTTTTTCTGTATTCGCCCACGTCCTCTATTTCTTGTTCTCTGATATAATTATTCTTCTATTTTGGTTTTTAGTTCATGTGCTCCCTCACAGGATGTAGTTTTCATTCGCCCTGTTTTGTTACCTACTTTCCAAGACAATTTGTTTTTGCATTCACATTTAATTCATACTTCTCATACACTTTCTCTAGAGGAACGTGTTCTCCAGTTTGTGACTTTGCATTAAACAGGGTCTCTCTCTCTCTTTCCCTCTTGCTCTCTTTCCTCTCTCTCTCTCTTTATCTATCTATCTATCTATCTATCTATCTATATATATATATATATATATATATATATATATATAGGGAGACAGATTTGAATTAATCATATTTGTAAGTTTTTATAAAAGTTCAGCTTGGTGTTATTTGAACCCGGATAAAATTAAAAGATATTTTTTAGACCTATTTCAACTATTTCCGATTTCGAAAGTAAGTGCTTAAGATGTTGAGCTGCATTCCGTTGATTTGCTGAACAAACCACCTGAGGAGTCCGTTGTGGTCGAAACCGCGGTGGTGTTCTGATCAGCATTCATTATATCAAACATTAAACAGCTCTTCAAATCTAGTCTTCCAACTTGATATTGAGCACTTTTAATGCCTACTATCTTAAATATTTTTCTGCTTGCATATTCTGGCGTAGAGACAAACGCACTTATCTCTCTCTCTTTCTCTCCACCCCTCTCTCTCTCTCTCTCTCTCTCTCTCTATCTACCTATATATATATATATATATATATAAACGATGATTGCGTCTAGCATGAAGCAGCCTGAATATTGCGCCTAGAATGAAACAGCCTGTTGCCTCTGAGTGTTAAATTCAGTGTTCAATTTTATATTTATATTTATATGAAGAAATATAGATTTAAAATGAGCGATATTTATGGGATAAATTGCTCAATATCAGTGATAAAGCGTATGTAAATATAAATACAAAAGGGAACATTGAAGTCAAAACTTAGAGGTGACAGGCTGTTTTCTACGGCCTGGCGATTGCGTCTAGCATGAAACAGCCCGTCGCCTCTGAGTGTTGACTTCAATGTTCACTTTTATATATATATATATATATATATATATTTATATTTATATGAATAAATATTGTTTTAGTGTGTGCTATATTTATGGGATAAAGTGTACAATATCAGAGATAGAGCGTTTGTAAATATAAGTATAAAAGTGAACATTGAAGTCAACACTCAGATGCGATAGGCTGTTTCATGCTAGACGCAATCGCGGCCCAACGATTACGATTAGCTTGAAACAGCCTGTTGCCTCTGTGTGCTCACTTCACTGTTCAGTTTCATATTCATATTTATATGAAGAAATATAGTTTTAGGTTGTGCTATATTTATTGGATAAAGTGCACAATATCAGAGATAGAGTGTTTGTAAATATAAATGTAAAAGTGAACATTGAAATTACCACTCAGATGCGATAGGCTATTTCACGCACCCTCGATGCAACAGCCTCGCCACTGAGTGTTATATATATATATATATATATATATATATATATATTAAATTCCCAGGTCAATTCTGTGGACAAGAGAGATTGGTATAAAATGACTATTGGAAACAATCTTAGATTTTGCCGACGCGTTTCGTCTTCCGGCATTTTCAAGGCAAAAAATGAAATCGAAATGTTTTTTAAATTAAAAAATCCAAATTTAAAAAGATACACACATCTCTCTAAGCAATTTTTCTGGTTAATGTAAATTACCTTTATAGTATGGAATTTTTTTCCATGGCGATATTGTAGTTAAATTCCCAGATTAATTCTATATCTATCTATATCTATATCTATATATATATATATATATATATATATATATATATATATATATATATATATATATATATATATATATATATATATATATATATATATATATATATATATCTCCCTATATATATATATATATATATATATATATATATATATATATATATATATATATATATATATATATATATAGGCATATATCTTCATTCAAGTATGTATCATTAATTAATATAGATATATTTCTATTCATTTTATAATAATTTTTCTAGTTTTCTAATCATCTTCCTGAAGATAATTTGAAATCCATCAGTTTTTGTAAACGCTAGTATTTTCGATTTCCACCGAGATCTTCCTCAGTAGTTAATTGCCAATCAAACTAAATGAATCTTTGATCCTTGTGCTTTTGTTTCTGCAAACATACGTGAATGCGTTCTGTTATAAATATTTTTAGATCAACCGTTGTAGTTAAAGTTTTCTAAAGAAGCATTCCCAGTGAATGGGGGGAGAAGCAAATATGATGAATCTATATCACCCGCACTCAAGTCAAAACTGAAGATAATTTAATATGAGTTTAGTTTCAATGTTTTTTAAACGCATTTCAATTGATTAACATTTAACTCCATTTTGCAATTTAACATTTACCAGATTACGCTAAATGATTATTCCCCTTGCACAAGGGACCCTAGTAACCATCAAAGAAAGATTGTAACCACAGATAGAAAGATCATAGAATTTACGGTGGCATCCAGCCATCGCAACAGTAAATTGATGAGGTATCTACGCCGGTTTAGTACTACGCTTAAATAAAAAAAAAAAAATCCTAGGTATCATAGCGTCTTTTGTTCTGTCTATGCAGTCTAGTCTTCGAGCACTTTACTTAGTAGACAAGTTTGCTTTCCGGCATCTTTTTCCACTTTCTTTTTTTCTTTTTTATTCCAGACATTATCTGGATTAGTGTTTTAGGTTCTGGTAAGTTGTTCGTTGGTTCCAACAAATAAGTTTTTTTGTTCTTTAATACATGCATACACACTCACACACACATATATATATATATAAATATATATATATATATATATATATATATATATATATGTATATATATTGGAATAATGTTTTGATACCACAAAACAAATATAATGATTTAAAGAAAATGAATTTCTTTTGTATGACCATTTTTTTTTTTTTGCTGCTCAGGTTGGTTCATTTAATTCATTATTTACGCATTTATTTTAATCGTAAATTTATTTTAATTTTACGTATATATATCTTCGTAAAATTTTAGACGTGTTCCAACCATATCATTTTGGCGTTCTTTTTATTTCCATTGTTTGT
>CAHIKZ030001746.1:1810000-1840000 GCA_903632075.3 Acanthosepion pharaonis | reverse complement strand
AAGTGTTCTTCAATTAAAGCTAGGAATTCCTGTCCTAGCTTAATACTAACCATTTGTTTGAACGGAGGGGTATACCAAATGATTTTTCTTTTCCTGTTTTTCTTCTGGTTAGTACAATTGTTTCTATAATTGATGTTAGCATTTTTGTATCCACTTTTTTTAGGGCTGCGTCATAAAAATTACTGTGTTGTTGGAATATTTCTTTATTAGCGGAGTTCATGCTGATTCCATTTTCTATTGATGAGGGTATATGTTTAATTATGGATGGAGGGTGGTTTGACTTAGGGTGTATATATAAGGGGTTAGTATTTGGTTTTCTATAAGGTAGGTATGTGTTGTTTGTTAAATCTAAAGTTACGTCGAGGAAGTTTACCCTAATTTATTTAGTACAGACTGTTGTTTTTAAATTTAGATTTCTAAATTCACTATATATAATCTAATTTTTTCTATTTTAAAATTAGTAGAACTCCTCACTACCTTGAGCCCGTCATCTCTATACAGCCCGATGTCCTTAATATCTAATTCACCATGCGCAGTCAGGTTGTACAGTATTAAAAGACCGGCAAGGTCAGAAAAATCTGCAGAGTCTAAAGATCCTATAGTGATGTCAAAATGGTAATTATTGTTTTTAATCCATTGGTCCCTATTATGAATGAGGACAGATTTTTTTGCACTGAGAATTATATTTATTTCTTCCTTTGTCAGGTCAGAATACACAGCAGCAAAATCCAGAGAAGTCGTGAACAGATCCTTTGATATTGACGGGTATTAATCCACGATATCGAACTGTAACGGGGTGCAATCAGGTTTATTATCAATATTGGTAAAGCAATTGATGACATCTTGGCTATTAATCCATAATTTTAAAACAAGGTGGTTTTTAATTTGCCAAGTAATTATTTCTAGGATACTTTTCCTTATCTTACCGATGTCGAGTCGGGTAGGGTTAATCATTCTTGTAGTAGGGTTTTCCATAAAATCTTGTTTGTGGTCTTTAAAAGTTATGTAACATTTTTTTCAGCAAGTTTGCCTATTCTATCGTTAATTTTTAATTTATCAGTATTTTTTTACTAGCTCTGTTAATACTATCAACCATATTTATGTTGTAAGTTTTTTATAAGTCCTAGTTATTTTTTTTTAATTAAGTTGTTGTAGTCATCTGCTATCAATTTATAGAAGGTGCCAGTTTTGTCAGACTTAACTAGTATTTTATCATAATGATTTATGCTTTTAACTATTTGGTCTAACTGTGGATTGTGACACGTCGTTTTCCGTTAAGCAAGTTTTAACGCTTCAAGTTGTTTGCTCTCTAAGAAATTGGCGTTTCGGTGTGTCTTCGGACGAAAGTCGAAAAAAAACGTATTTCGGTGATCTGGACCTAAGTCGCTCTTCAAAATAATTGTTTTTGGGTTGAAGAGGAGCCCTAAATTTGCGTGAATCTTGGTCAGCTATCTCGAGGCGGCTTCAACTCTGGAAACTCAACTCTCTGCTGGAGCCCGAACTGATTTCTGCCTGTTGGGGCCTCGCTTTTATTGATGCCGACCAAAACTCGGGTGAGTCTGTTGGCGTCGGGGTGTTCCTCCGTTATTCTAAATACATATCCACCTCTTTTATTTCTGGTTAGGGATGTTCCACTCTTTTCCATTTTTGGGAACCTTTCCTCACTCCCATTTTCTCACCCTACCTCTGAGGGGCGTAAACTGCCCTCTCCACTTCTTCGTAGCTGCTTCTCATACTTATACTCTGGATGGGGCGTCGACAGCCTTCTTCGTGCGTCACGTGATCACTCTCGGCCAATGAGGTCTTGGTCGGGTATCTTTCCTCCTCCTTCGTGCGTCACGTGATCACCACTTGACCAATGATATCTTAGTCGGACGTGAACAATCCGCGGCTTTGTTTCGGGAAAAAAAAAAATTTCTTGCTTAACTAAAAAAAAATTCCCTCTTCTCTTTCCCTTTTCTTCCGCTTAAATCGCCGTTATCATTTCTCTAGCCATGAACGGACAATATGACAACTCTTGTTCTACACGTGGTGTTTGTCAGGTATTTTATCGCTAATTTATCAAGATGGGTGGTCTTCTTAACATGGCTTCAAAAAAGAAATATCCCCAAAGTTTTCAGACAGTCTGTCGCCTCCAAGGAAGAAAGAAAAACACTTCTGGGTCCCCATTCATTTTCCTTCGGTACATATTCCTGATAACATAATTTTATTATCGCAGGACAAAGTTGTTTCGTCCAAAAAATTCGGTCAGCGGCACCGCTTGTGTGGCATTTAATTTTTCATATCTGTCCAAAGTCCTTTTTAGTGGCCTGTTTCTCATCACTTATCGAAATAGCATTTTCACTTGAATTTTTCCCTGGCCAGTGGTCCAGCCGTTCGTTTACGCACCTAGATAACACAGCCGTTATCAAAACACATCTGATTCCTTCTTTCTTTCCCTTTCTTTTTTTACTCAGAAATTCCCTGTCATTGTAATGACACCCTTTTTCATTTGTTACTTATCAATATTTTCATTGTCTCTTAGCCGTGTGTGTGGCTCCTTATCACCTACGATTCGTCTCGCCTTTCTTTCTGCCTTCTTTTCTTTCTCTTCCTTTCTCTGCCTCGTAAATGGTGCGACAAGAACGCGAATGTGATATCCAAAAGAAAATTGTGATTTTTCCTTATTTCTGTGTTGTTTGATTTTTATTTATTATTCACATGCATTTTATTTCCCAAACGGCAAAAATCATACAAAGAAACAATATCAGAAAATGATTTTTCTATATGTTATGAATGAATCTGATAAGTCATTAATAAAACCGAAACATGTTCAGCCTATAAACGTTCCCGATTCGTTTTTTATCCCAACATCCTCTCTGATTACGTTCTATGTTTGATCTTAAACCAGATACTATGCTGCAACATATATCAAACATAGACAATACATTTAAACTAAATAGAATAAGCAAAAAATCACTGCAGGTGCTCTTGCTTGTAGGTCATGTTCAACTAAACGACGAAGATAAAGTTTTCTTCAGTACAATGCTCATTTCCCGAGAAACAGCAACAGCAGTTTTAAATCTGTCCTTTTTAACCAACTTTGCCATAGCACGATCTTCTCTCTTAGTCGTTTTTCTTGGCCTACCTGTAGACTTTCTTGCTCCACACGAACCACAATCATCGTCGACCTTAAGAATACCGTGAACATTTTTGACTTGTTAACAATCTTTGCAACATACACAATACTTAAATTATCCTTCTTTCGAGACTTAATAATCTGCTGACTAATTGGTAATGGAGTAAGTGGCATTATATTAACAAAATACACTGCAGATATTCTTACTAATGTTGAGTAAAGAAACCATCACGTAAACAAATTAAAAAAATTAGAGTTCGCCGGTGAAATATACTAAAACATGGAGTAAAAGCAACCGTTCTTATCATTTTGGCCGCCATGGGATTTGCAGTAAATCACTAAATCATCCATAACTTTTGTATTATCCTCTCAAATTCCACCAAAATCTCAGACAATAACAATTAATATCGTATTTATTGTCTGTGAAAATTATAGAATATAAAACAACATTGATAAAATTATACCTATTTTTCTGACGGAACAATGCCGTTCTGAACATTTTGGCCGCAACTGTGTGTGTATATATATATATATATATATATATATATATATATATATATGTGTGTGTGTGTGTGTGTGTGTGTAAATATACATACACTATTGTGTATTTAGGTAAAAGTACCTCTTTTATAGATGTTTCGTTAAAGAGGACAGAGGAGAATAATATGCGTCCTCTGGCAGAATATCCTGACAGCCCACGCATATTATTCTGACAAGATTTATCGATTATCCAGGACAGCAGAGGTAGTTGGAGAAAAAATTCTGTTTAATTAAAAAAAATAATTTTTAATTAAATATATGTCATACACAGTGTTTCTGTTCGAATATGAGTAGGCATGACATGTAAGATTAAACCAAAATAAATAAATAAACGAATATATGTATGTGTGTACGTATATATATATATATATATATATATATATATATATATATATTATTTAAAAAATGTCTCTGATAGACATATCACATAAATGAAATTGAGAGAGGCACACAGAAACACTGAGTTAGAGAGAGGGAGACAGACAGACAGACAAGGGGAGAGATGAAAAGTAAGAAATATATGAATCTGCGAAGACAGAAAGAGGTGTTAAAACAACATTAATAACTATATACACATTCTTATATTCTTTCCTCTCAAGAGATTGGAGATGTCAGATTTTCAGTACCATATGCTTTTGCGAGAAAAAAAAAATAAAAACATTACAAACTCATAAGACTCATATTTAATGAAATAAAACATTTGTTTTAATCCCTGAAGATTTAATGAAAAGATACTCTCACCTTTTCAAGAGTCGGCAATCATCAAATGCAGCGATGCAGCTTTGTCATTACTCTCAGATTATGATTTATAATTTTTCACGAGAAAAAAAAGTACATTTTTCGGATTTTGACTTCATTCATCGGCATCTGTTTTCTGTATTATCTGTACATTATATTCGCTCTTCCAACCGAACAAAATTATTCCAACTGTTAAGTCACTAGGAAAAACACTTAAATGGTCATCTAGTGACTATAGTCAAATAATAAAAATCAAATTGTTAAATGCTAAAAAACTGCTTCGAAGTTTTTAAATTCCAATGATTCTATAATAGTCTTTTTGCAGTTATATATAGTAAATTTCTTAGATGCAGTTTTGACATTAATACATACATTCATCAATTATTTAGTTCTCATCAAAGTTTTGAGTGATTATCATATTTTCTGGGTAGAATAAGGAAAGTCAGTACATGGCCTGAATGATTTTAAGTGGCTACAAAAGCACGTTCTTTTGAAAAAGGAACAGAATCAAAAATCAAGGAATACAAGTCAAGCAAAATTAATGACGCAGATAGGTTCAAGCGTAATTGATCCGATGATGAATGTCATACATGCAATAAAAATGAAACTACTCAAACTTGTGAAACCTCTGTTAAACCCCATCGTCAGGAGTTTTAGATAACTGTATCGTGGATACACTTCATTGATATATGACATAGACTTCAATTCTTTTCTTCTTTTATAGAGTTCGCCCTAAGAAAGGCAATAAAGCCACTAAGACAAAAGTGATTACAGGGTTTAGAAGAGTTAGAAACAGAAAAATTACAAATGATCGAATAAGAAAAAGTAATCAGGAAGACGATCGCTAGCGATTGTTATTACATTTACATTTTTGAGGATTAATTTGTTTGGAAAGCATGGAGTCGGAAAGGAGTTCCACATGCCAGAAGTGCGACAAAAGAAACGATTAGAACTAACGATTAGAAATAACCTAATCAACTGCAAATTGATGAGATCTCGACACCAGTCTAGCATTGGGCTTAAATTCAAAAGGTCTAGGTACCATAGTAAAGAGATTATATGAACAATTACCATGACAGTATTTATAGAAAAATCAAAGGGAGACAAGCATAAGGAAATGAGAAAGTAACTAAAGTTGAGAGGTCAGATCAGCACTGATAATATTGCTGATTCATCTTTGGATTATATTAAGGATCTCTAGATAAATAACAGGAACACTAGAACATATGTGGCAGCAATATTCTAAGCATGGAGGAATGGAAGTCTTATAGACTAGGAAATTATAATAACAGACACCAGAAGCAAGAGCGAAGCGAAAACATGAATAAAATCTGTAATCGGAAAATATCTGAAAAACTAACGTCTTGCCAAATATCTGCGAATTATTCATTCAAATAAAGAGAATCTGAATCATAATTTATTCAGATAAGAACGAAGATTCAAGACCCGTGTTTTATTTGCAAAAAAAATGTTGAATGTTACCTGACCGATAACGAACTTAATCTCATGAGATATTTGGACAAAAATGGTGATTCACATTCAAATGACGTAGGGTATAAGAAACTGTAATCATACAGGAAATGTTCCAGTAGGGAAAATCCAAATTCGATTGTTCTCTTAATGACCGCACAAAAGTAGCGATAAAATGTTTAATAACATTTTATGAGCAAACACTAAAAAGACATTTTGAATAATTTATATCATATTAGGTTAGTGTGGTAATTTTATAGCAGACGAATCCTTTTGGGGTCATTCAGCATTTAATATAAGAGTTGTAGAAGAAAAAATCATAGTGAATTGTAAAAATGGTAAACATCAATAAGATTTCCACTAGTGTCAAAAGTACTAACAGATTAAGTTTATGCTTAGCTCACAAATAATGATATTGCGATTATAGTCACGTCTTCATTCTGAAGATTTTTGTGTGGGAGTGTTTTCATCCAATTCTAGAGAATGTGATCACCATGTTCCAAACATCTTCGACAAGATAAATAAATTATGTAAAATATTTTCAGAAAACAATATTAAAACTACTACATAAAGAATTATAAGAAGTTTTGTTTTTGATTAAGTTTGCAAAAGAGGGATTAGGAAAGATAGCAAAAGAAAAAAAAAACAAATTTTAATAAAACCTTTTAAAATTTTTTGCAATATTGATATTTTTCAATGTCAATCGATATCTACTGTCCTCCTGATTAATCTTTTCTCCACCCGCTCATCTTTAATGTTTCACTACGTAATTTTCCCCACCCACTAACCATTTGTGTCTTGGTTTGATTTGGTTTGTTTTTTTTTGTTTTTGTTTTACGACATATCAACGTCAATGAGTTATTTAATGCTGGCAATATTTTCATTGCTGGGAATATTTTTTTTCAAAAATATATTGCTTGTAATAATTTATTTCTGGTAAAATGTTTTTTCTAGAAATTTATAGCTGGTACGAAAATTATATTTCCGCATTCATAGTGTTTTAACCCCAGTTTGGAAGTTAACTATTTGCCAGTATCTGAGATTCTAACAGGTGTAACCACCCAATATTAAGGTGGATGTGAGAACCCCAGCAATTAAGTGGTGGTTCCACCATTCTCAAAACCTCCTGCTCAGAGGCCTTGCTGCTGGATGTAGTTTATCGTCATACCAATGATATATGTCTTGGTGGCATTACTGCCTTGTTTTGGAGGGGGACCGATTAAAAAAAAAAACAAGAAATACCTAAAAATGGCAGGGAATTGAGAAAAGGCATGATAGCTAATATCTGAAAAATAAGTTCACAAAGAAGAAAAAACTATTGTGCAAATAATGGGCGGAATAAACATTCGGAGAGGTAGCACCGTTGCAAAGATGCAAAAGCTACAGGATATTGTGGAGATCCATGTCGAAGCTGCCCTGAATAGACTCAGCACAAAATACTGGAAACAATATATATATATATATATATATATATATATATATATATATATATCAGATCAAGACATCTATCTATATATCGTAGATTTTGCATGGTGCTTAAAATAATGGTCGATGTATAATAACAGAGCTATAATTTTATTAATAATAAATAGATTTTTTCTTCACTGGTTGCACAATTCTGAGTTACATGCACAATGCAATTGTTAGGTGTTGATTTAAAATTTACCATTGCATAATTTAAATATTGATAGTTGTACCATATGTTAATGATACTGGAGCAGCTCATTTTCTTTTTGGAGCTAGGATAAAAATATATATATAGGAAATAATATGCAATTATAAAATATACATATATACAAAACATATACACACACCTACATAGCTTCAACTACATAATATAATCATAATTCAAATACAAATATACACATCTAATAAGTCATTTTTCATATAATAAAAATGTATACAAAGATATCATGAGATATCAACAAACATGCACACTCAGACATGCATATATTTACATCGATATTTCAAATGTGTATAAACGATAATTTATTTATATCTATATATGTAAAAATTTCAGATAGGAAATATATGTAACAGAACAATACAAATAAAGTTAAAAAGATAAACTTAGCCAACGTGTTCCTTTTCTAAGGGACATTATCAAAGCCAATCTAAGTATGTTATTTTGTTACAAGTATGAAAAATGCTATTGGCTTTTCCAAATATTTAGGTATGAGAGTGCTCATGAATATTCATCAGGTTGACGGAAAATCAGGCACGTTTATTGTGGGGATTAGTTGATACTATTCAATGTCTAATAAAAGAAAGTGAGTAGTTTTTCATAAGTAAAATAGTATTTGAATTATTTTGGATTTGGATTGACTTACTGTAATTCCCCATGTATAATACAACTTCATTCATAATACCCACCCGTAAAATTGTGCTGCAAGTGTGGGGAGATGCATCACCTCACGCATAATACGCACCCCTTGGTAATCTAACTGTATCACTTGTAATTCCCCAATTTCCTTACGGCCATCGTTTCTTACTTTTATTTTTTTTTAAATGGTTTTAGACATAGAATAGTAATATGTGTTTTATTTTGCCAGTGGACTCCCAGAAAAATTACATGGATCCAGTAGGGCCCATATGGACTCCGGTTGAGAGCCTCTGATCGAGGTAATATCTAGACCATTATTGATGGTGTTACTATTAGCAATCTTTTAGGTTCTTTATTCTCTAAATTTTATATAGCTCATCTCTCTATGTTAGATAAATAGATGATAGTTTTCGACAAACGAAAATTGTTAATGATATTATAGAATTTAAAAAGATTATTTAAAAGAATTATAAACTAAATTTTAATTTTGAATTAAATATTAATAAAAGAAACTTTTTGTAGAATTTAAACTATTTCTAATTAGTTAACAGGAATAACTTTACCAATTTATCGTATAAAAATCATCCACTTCAAATTCTTGCTTCCTACATAACACAATTGAATCTCTTTAAATGTATAAATTTACTCTCATTAATGATTTAATCCAAAGGGTTGAATGAATTAGCTCATTTAAAACGATAATCCTTAAGGAATTGATTAGCATAAAGCAAACACTTATTAACAACGCTTTCCCTAATTATATTGTTGACAGTCAAATTAGTCTTCACTTACATAAGGATTTTAATACAAATCCGAGTTGTCAAGATGAGATTAATATCAATGCCATGGACATATTCTACAGAAAGTAAATTCATTAAAACTACAAAAATTATCAATTTCCGATAAAAAAGATAATACATAGATATTTTAAACTGTTCATAAAAATAAAATTTAAGATATATCAATTAATATAAAAATAATTCAAACGAGTAACATTTATTAAAAATCATATTTATTAATGCGCCCCAACATGAGACTAAAGGTGTTTATTAATTTATTTGTTCAATGAGAGATTGCATCTCTGTAAGTAATAACTAAATATGTCATATATTGTTAAAATAACAACAGTTTTTTTTTTACCTGGGATCACATGTCAATTAACTGAATAATAATCAATTAGATAAAGTATACATAAAATAGAAAACACAAGAATTCTAATGATGTTAGGCAGTCCTACCCAAACAATTACAAATTACTCACAAATCCAATTGAAAAACGATAAAAATAAAGTAAAAATTATTGAAGCTGTTTATATTCAGCAAAACAATCATCCATTATTAAAATGAATTATAGTCTAAAATCCTGCATTCTTGAATGTGTATGAAAAAATACACGTCATTTACACGTGACTGATACACGCAGCTGTTACACGATGCCGCCATGATTTCCTGCATTTTAATTTAATAGATTTAATTTTAAAACGATGACACTTTTAAAACCGTGTACTGCTTAAAATAAATTTGATTTTCTTTCAACCTCTTCACTTTATCACACCCCTGATGATGATTCATACGAGTTGAAGAATTAGAAACATGAATACTTACATACATGAGAGAGTGATTCTAGTTGTTCCAACGACAGAAAACTTTAAGAGAAAGGAGTAGCCACAAACGTTTTCGGTTATAATGAGAATTTTTTATAAAGTATACTTTATATTCCATATTTTTCTACACGAGTTTTGGATCTTCAAGCCTTCATCAGGCGAAGAATGGTTATTTCCACATATTATTAATGAAATTTTTTTCTTAAGTTTTCTTATATTAACCAAAGTCTTTAATGTGTGGTAGTAATCCAAATTCTTCTTGGGCCGATAATTCAAGAACACTTTTAGTGAGTATGTTCAGTTTTCTGAACCTGGAAATCTTTATGGAATTGTTTATGTTAAATATGTTAAAATAGTTGATAAAAAGATAAAAGGTTCGACAGCAGTTAAATTTAAATCAAGGTTTTGAGAAATAAAGTTAAATCAACTACGCAGCTTATGTCTCTGATTCGAGGCGATTACGTCATCCCGAAAATACTAACCTAAAATAACGGAGAAGAATATTAGCAATTATTAATGATAATTCTTAATTATGTGAATTACTAACATACTTTATATATAAATTCAATTCTCATTATATTCAATTGATTCTAAAAAAGACAAAAATGTCGATGTATGAACTAATAAGAAAGTGGTTTGACAATGCTCACAACGTCTTGAGCACCGGATGTTCTGTCTGTTAAGAACATCACCGTAATTGAACAACATCTCTATTAACCTGATCTTCCTCCGTTTGTATATTTTTTTTTTATTTTACCCAAACGGATCATAAAGGGCACTCATTTTGAAAGGTGTGGAGGCCATTAAGAGGGACGTAGTGACGGAGTGGGTTGCATCCAAGAAGAATCCTTCCATCAGTGCATAGAAGCATGGCAAAGAAGGATGGAAAAGTGTATTAGACTTGAGGTGGATTTAATTGAAGGGGAAAACATCTAGTAATTTGATTGGAATCGTTAATAAATTGTTTGTGACACCAGTCCCGTTACTTTTCAGACAGACCGCGTATATATTTTAAACTTGTATTCAATGAAAACTGAATTCTAGATTAGATAATAGATGTTCGTGCAGAACTCTAGAAAAAATAATTAATATATTCTCTTTATTTCTTTAATTTTAGCCTAAGCGGAGATATCCTCTCTAACCATAGCGATCAGTATTCATGCAGCCTCTAAAGAGATAGATCCTTATATTTCACAAGGCACCTTGGGAAAGTGAACACAACAATGTATACCGGATTTTTAGGATTATAACTCGGCAAAACGATGCTATCTTCCGCGCCGGTAAGCGCCACGCTATGGATGCATCTAAACTAGGGGCCCTAGATTGTCTGGTAAGCACCCTAGAAGAGCAATATGGTATAGGCGTAACGGCCTGCGTCATCTAAAAAAAAGGTCTAGTGATATCCATTGAATACTATGTCGCAATATGAGCTGCAATCTAAAGAATCCTAATTACATATTACAAAGAGAATAACAGGTTTAAAAAATGCTTACCTTTCATTAGCAGCACAGTTAACAGATGCCAACGTAGGTAGTTTGTAATTAATCCAGATTCAGGTGTAAATTTATCTTTCCATCAATTGTATGCATTCTCGCTGAATAATGAAGTTTCGAAAATGCCCACATATAATACATTGCAAAGTTACTGTAATGACATCCATCCGTAAAATGACGTCAACTTTAGATGAAATAATTAGAACTATGAATGTGTCTTCTTCGGCATAATTTATTTAAAGTTGAGGGGTATTGAGTATTAAGTATGAGCTATTGTTCTTGTGTTAACTGCCCTTTTTTCTGCAAATTGAAAATTGGAAATAAAGTTCTGCTAAACAGCACCTACACCTGTTTTATTTTTCTTCAACCCACATAAGGCAAAATGGAATATTGCTAAAAACATTAAAATTATTTTTGAAAATGTGCGCGAATATAATAAATAACTTCTACTGTTATAACATTAAAAATTATTTGGAAATACATCGATACGAGGGCTGCAAATAAAAACATTGATTGCACGTGAAAAACCTGATTGGCTATTCTCTTAAGAAGTTAAAAGTAAACGAGAAAATGTATATAAATATATTTTCAAACAAAAATTAGACAGTAAACCTAAATTTTATCACCGTTAATTTATTCTTAAAACGTGAATCAGAATATTTTAAATAAAATAAAAAAAATATGAAATTAGTTAAGTAAGAGACCAAAAATGAAAACTCTCAAACTTACATTTATGCCCAACATAAAAAAAATACGGCCCAAGAAAGGGAAAAGAACGAAATCAACAATCAGCAGTACTCATTATCCCAACTTCTTCTCGGTGTACGTTATTCAAAGGAGACAGAAAGAGCAACCAAAGGCGTTATCACCCAATAACTGTGAATCAAATTATATGGAATTTAAGAAAAGTGACGTAATAACATCTACATTATTCGATTACTATAGAGAAGTATGGTGGCAAACACAGATGGACATTAATCATGAACTGATTATTGTGAACAGACACACCAGTGCTAGCATTGTACTTTATTAAAACTTTCTCAACTGCCTGTTTATATCTCTGAGATGCCGTATTATGATTATTATTATTACATTATTTACGATATTTGGACATTTTATCCTCATCTTCATTGCCATATTCAAAACGTTTTCAATCACCTGAAGAAGTCCGGGGCGCACAACGATTGAAACGTTGTGAATATGGCAATGAAGATGAAGATAAATGTCCGAATAATTTAAATGATGCAAGTCAGTAAACTGCATAGAAAACTACAATAACGTCAATGGTGGAAAATGAAATCAGCACTAAGACGCCGATTTAAATTGAGGTTACTATTTAAATTCCGTCTAAGACGTTGCAGAGTTTCAAGTATTTTATGACGAGTTACCTAATAAAACCCTTCATGGTGGAATACGTCTCAGCGAACAGATATTCTACCATCGATATTTCAAGCATCTGTTTGAAATATTATTCAGTAGTGGCGTTATATCATGACAAAATTTAGAAAATTGGATTAGCCATATTTATTTACCACATTGGCATGTTGACCATCTTGGAGCGAGAAATAACTTAAATTCTATCCGAGACAAAAGTTGAGAGAGAGAGAGAGAGAGAGAGAGAGAGAGAGAGAGAGAGAGAGAGAGAGAGAGAGACTACTTAAATTTGTAGTGCCTGATGTACAGTACATTTTTATTTCTTATTGTATATATTGTTATTCTATCAAATTTCAGAAAAGATATTGATAATTTTTCATTGATTTAAACATGGATGATGTACAGTAATATAGCATCTGAGAATAATGAAAAATTTGGCAGACGTTAAAACTATAGTAACAGAATAAAACTTAAATATTTATTCTTACGACTATAATAGTGAATAAACTCAAAGATGAGAGTTTGGAAAAAGTTTTCTAAAAAAAGGTAACAATATTTTAACACAATAGCTGTTTTAGAAAAAATGGTGGGAAAGCTTAAAACTTAAAATATGAAAATCGTCAAAGCTGAGACGTCACCCGCAACAAAATCATGGGGCATAGTAAATGTGTATGTGTAGAATTTTTTTTTTTTTGTAATTCTCTAAATTGTGCGGCGACTTCAACTGGGAGGTTCCGTGCGTAAATTAAGACCGCCTCCGACGGATCACGTGGTAAGAACTGATCAGTCGGGCTGAATTATGGCTGGGGGGAAAAATTGGCAGAAATCACAATTTATTCAAGTGCACAACAGTCGCCAATCAGTTGAGCGGTTTTCGAAGCCAGTTGGAGAGTTGGAGGAGTCTGTCTTCAGGAAGAAAGTAATCAACAGTGGTCGGAAGACTTGACAGGAAATGCCGCCAGAAAGATTCATCAAAGAACGGCCATAAAAAAAAAAAAATCTTCAAAAGTCAAATTCCACTAAATCGTAGCGATCCTCAGCTATATTTAATTTGCCAGACGGAAGTACAGTAAACTTGCATAAAACAAGTGGTCCAATATGGTTTAACTAAATCTACACTCACAGTAGTGAATATTGCTGACAAAATCAAAGCAACAGGTTATTTTTTATAAAAAGTGAGTAGACTTCTTCTTTTGGTAGAAAGTATTTATACTCCAGCTGTAATTCGGTTAGTGGTGAATATTTCATCTGGTTTCAGAAAACTTTATCGGATTGATCATTTCACAGGATTTGAAATAAACAATATGTGGCTGTAGCAGCCATTCGAAAATATACGAATTGACTATCAGCTGGAACAAAGATGCAGTGACCCCCAAAACACATAAGCAACGATTAGAAGTGATAAGATCCTAGAAACATTGCATCGGTGAGAAGAAAGGGTATTATAAAATGGTACTCTAACCAACAATAGCACCCCAGCTGCAAACTCATAAACATAACTGAAAATGTCGTGTGGCCAAAATATAATAGCTGGCTGCAGGTTTCCGTTTATCTCCCGATTATCCTGAACTGTTTAACAGAAATAGACAAACCAATATTAGCATATTACAATCCAATTTTAGGCAAACTGAAGGGAGAAATACGACACATATTTGCCTGGACAATTATTTCAGAAATGAGTTGCTGATTAATGTTAATAATTTAAACTACCGTATTTGACGGCGTATAAGGCGCACTTTTTTTTACTAAAAATATTTTTAAAAATTCCACTGCGTCTTACATGTCATATGTTGGTTTAAATTTCGCAATTTCTATTAGCTTAGACGCCAGAGTAAATTTCATATACCTATTTTCATTATTTAATAGGCTATTATGCAGATTAAAGGTGTTATCATTCACAATATTCATTCTATTAATTCTATCACATTTATTATTAGTACTTGGTTTCACTAAAATTCTATGCAATACATTCAAATTATATACTTGTAAAATATATTTGTTTATTTAATATTTTTCTTGCGATAACTTCCAGTTGCATTGGCATAAATGTAATCATAATTTTTAAATCATAATTATTCTGATAAGACTCAGGTGGACAGATCATATAAAGGATATAATGTTTTTATAGGTTCATGTTCTTATTTTCATATTATTTTTCTTTTAATTGTAATCATTGTTTGTTTAACCAAAATAATACCTCATAAATATAACCTAGGCTGTACCATTTACTTGTGATTTTACTTTTTTACTAATTACTAATTTTTCTTCATTTCCCTTGCTGAGATTGGGGCGAGTCTTATATACCCGTGAGTCTTATATGTCGTCAAATACGGTAGTTAAATGTAAACAAAGGATTGTTATCTTGGAAATTATCTAGGATTTTATAGTTAGTTAGTTAACCCTGATACCAGCACTCATCTAGGTCGGGAAGCTATTTTACAATCATTATTTCAGAGTCTCTTTTAGCAATGTTAAGAAGACGTACCATGATCCTAAGGCAATTATTAGATAATTTAGTGAACAATATTTCTTTATCAATAGCGTATGTATTTCATCAAGTCGAAACTCAATGATGAATACTATCACTTTCAGACAGACTATTGAGGCATGAATTGTTAAAATTAAATTACATGATGCACCGAACGGCATATTAATATAAATATAGTTGATATTGATAATATATTTATTCAATCGTATTTCAAAAACGTTGATTAATTCTTTCAAATATATAATAATTTTAAGCACGAATGAAAAATATCACTATCCCTGTGAATTTGGCAGAATACATCAGATTTCTATATGGAAAATAGATTTTGCATTATAAATGCGTATTACAGGTTTCCTTAACCATGTGCCCCATCGATCCTAGTTATTCGTCCAAGGAGATTAATTAATGTATAATTCGTCTTTTATGTGGTGGGTGTCTTCAGGACGTAGGCAGTCATAGCCATCAACATTTTTCTGTCCCTTGTAGCTTAATAAAACTGTCCTGTGGGTATCAGATTTTCCAAGCCCTCTTTTCTCATTACGTACCCCAGAAATTTCAACTGCTTCTTCCTGGTGTTAAGTATAAGTTTCCTTTCGTTTGCATTTTCTCTGAAACTTCGCTGTTGCTCACATGATCGGTCTATGATATCCTCAGCATCTTTCTATATAACTATATTTTTTTGTTTTAAGTCTCTTCATCTGTAAGGTTATTGTTCAGCATATATCGTGTAACATTTCAAAACTCTTTAATTTGTTTCTAACGAAAATTACCTGTCTAATACTCTGCTTAGCTTTTGGAATGTATCTTTGGTCATACGTCTTCGGATCTGTCATATTGTTGATATTTTTGTTGTTGTGTATAAATAACATCCTAGCTTCGTGTTCATGTCCCTTATTAGTGTTGATGTGTGCTTGTGTGCTAATTAAATCAAATATATTTATTCTTCTTATATGGGCTGTGTTCATCAGGACGTTGGCAATTACTCCATCATTTCGCGTCCTTCGTAACTCTTACTAAATTTGACTTTTTGCTTTCTCTCCAAATCCCTGTAGTGCCATCCATTTACACAAACTGAATAGGTATGCTATGCACAGCTTTCATCTGTGTCCGTTTTGCACTCAAAATATCATCTGCCCCTCTTTCATCTGTGTCCCTCTTGTATTCCATATATCATCTGTCCCTCTTTCATGTGTGCCCCTCTTGTATTCAATATAACATCTGTCCCTCTTTCATCTGTTTCCCTCTTGTGTTAACTATATCATCTGTCCCTCTTTCATCTGTGTCCCTCAATATATCATCTGTCCCTCTTGTATTCTTTCATCTGTCCCTCTTTCCCCTTTGTATTGAATATATCATCTGTCACTCATCCATCTGTGTCCCTCTTGTATTCCATATATCATCTGTCCCTCTTTCATGTGTGCCCCTCTTGTATTCAATATAACATCTGTCCCTTTTTCATCTGTATTCCTCTTGTATTAAATATATCATCTGTCCCTCTTTCATCTGTGTCCCTCTTGTATTCAATATATGATCTGAAACCTAGAAATTTCAATTGCCTCTTTGTTAATAAAATTGTAATATCCGCTTTGTGTACATTTTCCCCAAAAGCTCACCGTTGCTCATATTTCCAATCCATGATATTCTCAGCATCCTTCTGTAGAACTATATTTCTATCGCCTCGTCTGTTCTTCATCTGTGATGACATTGTTTAGCATTCACTCTAATAAAGAATACCGATATTGTATAATCGTTCACTACACTTTTCTTGGTGTCTAACGGAAATTTCCCGTTTAGTGTTACTTTTCTTAAATTTTGGAAGGCATATTTGACTATCACGTTGTTTCTTCCGATTTTTCATTTTCATTACTCTTTTAAAACACATGCTACATAATGAAATGCATGTAGTTGTTTGATTTTAATGTCGTGCATGTTGGGTTATTAATTTTGCTGACAGCCAAATATTCTTATAACTGATGGTTTTAATCCTTTCAACTTGCTTTCCTTTACTGACTTCTGTATGAATTCACGTAGCCTCCTTTGTGTGTCTGTTAACAGCACTTTGTCATCTGCCTATCTAATATTGCTAATCATATATTGTATTAAGACTTCTGATTCTATCAAGGCTATTCCCCTGTATATTATGAAAAGTCCGGCAAAAAGACAGTTCCTTGCCAAAGTCTCTTTGTATTTTTGCATATTTATTCAAGTACAAAGTAACAATTTTGTTTATGTTCAAATGGAAGAGAATAATTATGAAAAAGAATTGTTTAAATTGAAATTTCGACATATTCTAATGCACAATACATTAATACTCATAAACAAATGTGACAACGTAGGCCATATATGACACAGTTCAAATCACATGCAATTGTAAGACAGACAGTTCATTTTGAAAGAAAACTAAATGTTTACTTCACTAAAGGAATGCATTAGAAATCGTTAGCCTGTAAAATGCATAACTGACAGCAGACTTTCCCTTGAATGAACAGGATATTCAAGGACAAGGCCTGATTTATCCATCCATTCCATATCATGAAGTTGCTGACATGTATATGACACTGTGGAAAACAAGAATTCTTGTGGTAAGAGAAATTATTACAATTATAACCAAAGTGTGGACGTTATCAGATCAGAATATTGTTGTTACAATATTAGAAAACATAGATTTACCAATCATCATCTAATTAATGGAGATATCTACACAAATTTTAACGAAAGTAAAGAAAGAAGAAATGTGATTGCTGCTGGGTAGTGGATGGAAAATGCAATACCGTAATCCAAAGCAGCGTTGATTCATTCCAAAAGCTAAGCAAACTACTAAAAACTAAGAAGAAATCTTTCGATACAAAGAAAAGAGTTTTAAGCTATTTTGTTTTGTAAATCTTAATGTTGGACAATCGACTAACAGATGAAGAGAAACCTAATGACTCTCCAGAACAATGTTGAACAGGGCCAGCGCATACGACTCGCGGACACCGACCAAGATGCTAAGACTGAATGTGCAGCGGAGGTAGTGAATCTTAACCCACCTTAGTTAACTTATCAATATTTATGTGACAATTTAAGCTAAGCACAGTTGATTATTAAAGGTTTATAAATATTCGCGGATTTTGAAATAATTATGTTTTTTTTTCGCCCTAATCCATTAATTTGTTTTGATGATATTAATCCTCGAAAAAAGCACAATTTTTATCCATAATGTTCAATGTGTTAAATTATTCAACTTTTAACTAGAAAAATCTCAAGTTGATATTAAAAATTGCCGCTAAACATTGATTTATTTAGCATGGAATTTTCTATTGACATGTCTCTAATTTGTATTTAGATATGTGTTTATTTTATAAAGGTGATGATGTATCTCTATAAAATCATAGATTCATTTTTATCCATTTCTCCCAAGACATGATCATCGAGTTAAATAGTACAAGAGAAATATACTAGGAAAACTGATGTTAAAATTGCTGAAGCATACAATAGATAATTTACCAAAGGATATAATAATTATTAATCTGCATTTATCTATATATCTACTGTCCCATCTGTAGTAGGAATGTCAATAAATCAATTTAAGTCCGTTAATCTATTTGTTATTACTAACCTTAGTCGTTTTAATTACCTATACGCATAAAATATTTATCTGCATTTAGACAAAATTAGATTCGAGCAAAATGAACCGAATAATTACTCAGTTATTTTACTTCTGCTAAATAGCAGTTTGAATCGTTCAAACTTTTCATGTGAGGCGCTCTGAAACTTTTGTCAGTTAAGTGATCGACTTAATTCAGCTTGGTCTTTAAATACGCTTTATATTCACCGTCTTTGTCTTTCTGTTGTTAATATTTTTCTTTCGAGATATATTACCATTTCTCTGTCATATTAACCCTGGAACACTAACCATCAATTAAAGTTACACCACTGCTAAACCTGGGTATATCATACCCGATTTTGAAAATATAAAAAAAAAAAATTCAATATAAATCTTTATTTGAAATATTTTGCATGCAGGAACTTCAAACTTTGTACTTTAACATTAATAGGAACTGAAAAACATATTATTTAGCTAAGAAAATCAGGTTCTGAAAATTGTAATTAAAAATAGGAAAATTTGAGCTGGGTACTATATACCCATGTTTAGTGTTCTAGGGTTAAGCATAAAACTTTTAGCATGAAACGATATTGAGCAAAAAGCGATTTATATAATACCAGGAATAATCAAAGTATCAAGATTCCATTGAACATCTAAAAATATACAGATTAATTGGACGCTTCATTTTCCTCAATTTAAGCCGGGAATTATTTATCACTTCTTATTTGAATTTCAGTATATCCTTTCAAGAAGTGTGTCATTTTATATCTATCATAATTTTCTAAAAATTGCCATAATTTTGGCAGTACCGATACACTAGTTAAATGATAATAATAATTAACACTATAGAGCCTATGACCCCTTCCCCTTAACGTTATCAGAATCTGCTTGGGATTTTGTAAAAGAAAAAAAAATGATTTACTGTGTTTACTTGACAGTACCAAAACTAACTGGATGTCTAGGAAAGCTTGAAGTCCCAATCTACCCTGCTAATCAAAACCATACCTGGGTGCGGAGAAGAGATAGATTCACAACTTTCTAAATATATATTTACAAACTGAGACACGACGGTTGTTGTTCTCGACATTTCAATATTCTTTCTGAACCGAGAGCCTCTACACTACGCGTTCCTCCAGTTAGTCAGCAAAATATTCTTAACCATTTATTCTTCGATCAACAGATAATCTTTCAGAGATAATCTTTCGAAAAAATAGAGCTGTTCATTCCTGAATCTCTATGTTCAACTAAATAGATATTTCATAGAAAATGGAATCACATCAGTGTCTAAAAATTGCCGATTTATGGCGATCAGTGACATTTATGTGGATCAGCAAACCTAGTTCCTGCCATATTTTTGTCCACATTTTCTACCTATTCCATTTTTACGAACTAAGTTCCATTCGTACAGATTCTTCTCAAGAATCGCTGTTTTGGGAAGTAGATCCAAGAGAAAGTCCTTCTCCAACTATTTACATTCTTAACCCTTTTAAGTTCGGAGTAAAACGTTATCTATCCTACGCATTCTCTTGATCTGCAATTCTTACCTCACGTTATAGATTCATAAAATAACCTAATTCAGTATCAGTTTACCTTTGATTGATACTGAAGCGTTTGCTTAGGTGAAAAATGGCAAAAAAGAAAGGATTAACAGACCAAACATCATTAGGGATATACGGACATCGTTCACTGTGAATTGATTTAAACTGAGAACAATGGCGTCATAATGTCGGAGGCAAACCCTAACCCCATCTATCAGCCCTAAAAATTGGAACCGAGACTTGAAGACAGCTCACACTTTGCCATCTCGCCAGGAAAAAAAATTGTCATCGTGACATACACAAGTTAGTAGCTGGTTCCAGTGGAACAGGCGCAATCTGTTGGATTTTCTATTCCCATATTCCATGGAAGCTAAAGACCTGACCTATATGAACCTGATAACATCATAAAGGATATGGATGTAATATGAGTCTGTTTAACTTGTTTATTGCTAAATATTATTCTGATAAAACGTCTCGTTAACAATAATAAAGGTCACGTGATCGGTGACTGCCCCAATATGAGCAAAGTAGTAAAATTATCCACGAGATGTTATCAGAACACTTGTGGCACGACAGAATCAGCGGATATCAATTATCCATAAAAATTGTAAAACATAATGTCCAAACCACATAGAGCCGTTCGACCTCCAATAATTCATGTGACGTTTCCGCGTCTACACTGCCTCAACCAAACCCACATAGGATTAGGATATAGAGGTTTGGACATTTCAGGGTTTCAATGAACGTTCGTGCCATCTTCCATGTTCGGCTAAGGCACACACCCCCCATATATATATATATATATATATATATATATATATATATATATATATATATATATATACTACCCGAAAAAATATCTACTGCCCGAAATATATATATGAGGAGGCACGGTGTAGTTATGGATAGCAGCTTGGATTGCGGAATCGAGAGCTGATTTCGAATTCCAGTCGAATCTATTACATTCACTTACATTGGAAAAGGTGTGAATCCTCTTCTTCTCCCTCCAGCTATGGGTAAATAGCAGGACGGACTGGGTTCTATAGCCTTGGATGGCAACTGGTCTAGGAGAAGGACAACTCTGAATTCAAACCCGGAGAACTCTTTGAACTCTGCTAGCAAGGCCGAGAGGGGAACAAGACGTCTGGGCAGCCACAGGCTAGAGACGGACGGATAACGACTATATATATAAAATTATTAAAATAATTTTTATTATAATAGATTACAATAAAAAATCATTTTACATCTCTACACAAACACTTTCATGTTTTTTAACTATAATCGGTCATCTTCGGGTTATGTTAGATAACATACAATACAAATGATTTATTTGTCAAATTTGAAAATAAATCGTTTCCTCTATTGAAAGTTAAAAATGTAGGTGAAACCTAATGTTAGAATTAAAAAAAAAATACTTGCGGGCATGTCCGGATTAACCAATTAAAAGTCAGATCTAAGCTGAAATAAAAAAAAAAATGAAAATTATAAAGTGGGAGTATAAGACTATTCGTACACATACAAATTTTTAATTTATTGTATTTTCAACTCTTAAATAAACATACTTTTCATATAGTTAACTGTACATAGATTCATAATCACTAAATATATATAGAAAACAGGAAACAGTTTGATTTAATAGATATACATTTTTTCAATTAAGCGGGAGAAAAAAGTATTTGTACAATACAAAAAGGAATACATAATATTCATTTAATATTACAATAGCCATTATTCACTTCTACAGCAACCAATCTCTTCTTTTATTTCTCAATTAATGATTTGAAAATTTTATTTGGTATTTGTTTCATTCTACTTCACCAATATTCTTCAAATCCGGGATGTTTGTTGGAACTCTCGATTGGGTTTGAATTTTCAAATAACGTCACAATTCTCGATTGGTTTTAAATCTGGAGACAGACTTGGACATTTCTCAGTATTTACATTATTTTCAACAAGCCATTTCTCCGCAGATTTTGTAGTGTGCTTAGGATTATTATCTTGTTGGAAGATTCAATCAGGAGGACGTTCAAGATTTTCAACCGAAATCATCAAATTTGCTTCCAAAATATTTTGATATGCTGCGGCATTCATTTTACCAACTATTACTGATATGTTGTCTGCAGCATTTACAGAAAAATTACCGCAACCATGATGCAGCCACCGCCAAATTTCACTGTTGGAACTGTATTCTTTGTTTGAAGTCACCGCCATCTTTCCTCCATACTTGATTTCTAGAATTACGTCCAAGCAATTCAATTCTGGTTTCGTCTGTCCATAATATTCTTTCCCAATACGATTTTTCCCTATCCTCAGGTTCACGAACAAATTTCACACTGGTATTTCTGTAGCTTCAATAGCAGTGGAATTTTCCGAGGGAAGCGTGACTTTAGATTTTTTCGATGAATTTCATTGCTTATTGTCTGTTTAATGACAGAGATTACTGATGAAAGCAAATCATCCTGGAAATCTTGACGAGTAAGAATTGGATTTTGTTTAATTTGACGCATTGATTTCCTCGAAGATCTTAAGGAAATCTACCGTGGAAAAACAATTTTTGTTTGTTCTTCAAAAGTTTTGTTTTTTTATATCTTGCAGTGGATGAACTAATCGTAGCATTCACCTTCTGTCCACGGCTTGAAAATCAGTTCGTTGTGCGAATTTGTCAATTCTTATCTCTTACCATGATGCTAACCTTCTCCCACGAATATTAATTACAGAATGTTCTGTTTGTATTTTAGGCTAAAAATAACTACTTCGAACATTGGAATATTCTAGAATATAACACTGGGGAAATGTAGAGTATTAAAACAATTTAAAAGTTTTAAGATCTGAAATTTGCATTATACGGATGATTTCTTCACCCATTAAAAATGAATAAATACTATTAATTCATTTTTTGTCTGTTTTCTATGCATATGTTATTATCATGCATTTGTTTACAGTTACTTATATGAAAATATGTCTATTGGGTATTTGGAAATACAATAAATTAAAAATGTGTATGCGTACGGATATTTTTTCCACCACTATATATATATATATATATATATATATATATATATATATATATATATATATATTAAAAGTGCAAGTTGAAATTCATTTTTTCATTCTTGGAAATGAGGTCTGATGATCCAGAGAAAAAGAAAATCTCTGGTAAAATGAATTATAACAATGGAACCTTAAAGTGGTCTGTTTTTCTTAAAATTAAATTATTCATTCTGAATTGAAATTGAGCTCTCCGAGTTTCATTCCCCTTGGGATTATCCATGTGGATTACCAAGATTTTAATTATTTAACTATTAGCTGCTCATACAAATAAGTTGATATCTCATTGGATTACCTCATCTTGAAATAATTTCTAATTAGATTTAAAGAATTAGAAATATTACCCATCTAGAAATAGTTTGAAATTAACTTGATCGCTTAGATTTAATTTAGAAATACTTAACCATTATTCACAATAATAAAAATATTCAAATTAGTAATTTGTTTGAGAAGTTAAACACTAAAATCACTATCTAACTTTAACTGTAATATTTAAAAGAAAAAAATATATGGATGCGTCTGTATAAATATATATATATATATATATATATATATATATATATATATATATATATATATGTATATGTAAATATGTCTATGTGTGTGTATATGTAAGGTTATAAATGTATATGTTTGTGTATCGATACAAGCGTATGTGTTTGTATAGCAATTTGTGTATGTATACGGGTAAATATGAATATATATTTACGTAAATATGTATGTTGTGTGGATGAATATATGTAAGAGTTATGTATGTATGCACCCATACAGACGCACGCGCACACACACACGCACACACACACATATATATATCTGTAAATATATGCGTGGATGGTTGTATATATAGAGAGAGATTAAGTGTAAAGACAGTACATTCTTTTAAAGAAACTACTACTACAAATCTTACTTCATCTTGAAATAGTTCAAATTAGATTTGAAACGTAGAATTTAATGAGGAAATATTACTCATCTAGAAATAGTTTCAAATTAAATTGATGTTTAGACGCTAAGAAATATTACTTCTTAATCATTATTCAAAATATTAAAACTATTAGTATTAGTAGCATTTTCAATTATATTTTATTTATTGATATAATATTCAGTTAATATTAAATTCTTAGTTTTGTAGAAATTAAACACTTAAATTTGCAGGAAACGTTATATATATTATATCCCTCTCTCTTTCCTTCAAAACCTTAAGTCTATCTTTTATTTCTTACATCTTACTTCTCCCCATTTTTTCTCCATTTCTCTTTTTCTCTTTTTTTTTTCTTTTTTCTCTTCTTCTCTTTATATCGTTTACAGCGAGTTGACCTATTAAATAGGACAATGTCTGATCCTTACTCACTCCTCAGTATTAAGTACTGTAATAAAAATGAAAATAAAATAAATTTAAAAGCATTCCTATGTCTTCCCACCTTCTCTAATTTAGACCATGTCTGTCACACTATTTCTTACCACTCTCTCTTTCACCTTACATAAGATTAATTCTGCCCTTCACAAGTGTAACTGTAAATTCATTTTTTAATCCTTGAAAGTGAGGTCTTATGATCCAGAATAAAAGAAAATCTCTGCTGAAATAAATTCTAACAACTGAACCTTAAACTGAACTGTTTTCTTTAAATTAAATTATATATATATATATATATATATGATATCACAGAGAGAAAACAATATTTTCATTACTGTTGAAGCTTGAATAAGCATGGAATAATAATAATACAACACAAAATGTACGTAACAAAAATGTATTGAAACAATGAAAAAAGGTACACAATATTTACAGGTAGTTTTGGTATATTCTTGGGAAGACTGTTCCTGCAGAATGGGTTGATAAGTCGCAGTCGGGCAGAAATCTCTTAATCTTCCGTCGTCTTCCGGTACCAACCCATATTTATATGGTCGGTACTCCACTTATGTAAATTAGGTGTATCATACACAACAATTACACACATGATGATGATATATAAAAAAGTAAATCAGGCTAGCTAATCGGTATAGAACCTCGCTCAACAGAGCTAAGTCGGTTAACTAATTATAGTAGAATCATCGCTAAAAAGATGGACCATGTGTATTGGGGGAATGTTTAGGGGGATATTTATTAGAAGACCAGTCCAAAATCCATCTTTTTACAGAGAAAGAGCTTCAAAGATAAAATATAAATGGCCTTCAACCCTTTTAAGTGGTATTTCGAGTGGAACTTGCTAAGAATAGTAAATGAGTCCACACTGAAATTACTGGCACAATTATAGCTATTTATTATGCGCTCTGCGATAGAAGACATGTATGTTTTGGTTAGAATGTCTGAAGGAGTGTATTTATGGTTGCGGATTTTCGTTGGAACGTGTTGCTTTATTCTGACATCCAGCCTTTGAGTTGTTCTCCCTATATAGTGCGAACCGCAACTATATTTAAAAAATAAAGCCCGCTTGGCAGAATAGACCACACGAATGTCAGTTCCAAATAACAATATCGAACTGCTACGGAAACCTGCCTAGCATATCTATCACTGATATTACCCAGCCAAGGAAGGCACAGGTACACAAGAGATCTTTGCACTATAGCAGGTTTCACTTTATTGAATTCAGCAATTTTATTTGTAATTATTGATTGAAAAATGCCCAACGGATAGGCATTGTTAGAGAGAATAGAGGTAATAAACCTAAATTCATAATCCAGCTTAATCTTAGTGTGACGTCCCTGAACACAGCCTTCGCTCGCTCCTCGCTGCTTCATATGACGTCCGCCTGTCGCGTCAGTCGTGTTGTCTCGTCCTGTGACGACCAACTGGCTTGCTATCGGTCGCGGCACCCAAATGTGACGTTCTAACCTTTTTGGTGATTCGGGGGTTAGATTCGATATCAGATTCCTTCCAACGTTGATCTCCAGTCCGCCTAATGTTGTGAATCGATCTTAGGCAGACGAAATCAATCAGTCGTTGGGGCGCAATGCAAGTTGGGTCCAAGCAGGGGGTGGTATCGCAGAAATACGTATAAAAGAAATAAAATGATAACTCAAAAGTTCAAGGTATCAAAGAAAAGGGATAAACTTTATGTCTAGTTGTTGGATACATACTGCTTCTATCTCCCGACCCGTTCTATGGATTGTGACACGTTGTTTTCCGTTAGGCGAGTTTTAACACTTCAAATTGTTTGCTCTTTAAGAAATTGTTTTTTTTTCGGCGTGTCTTCGGGCGAAAGTCGAAAAAACTTATTTTGGTGGTCTGGATCTTTCAAAATAATTGTTCTTGAATTGAAGATGAGTCCGGAAATTGCAATCTTTATTTGTGCGAGGCTTGCTTAACTGAGCACTGGAGACTGATTCGGAACTGTCTCCTGAACTCAACTCTGGAACTCTCTGCTGGAACTCTCTGGAACTGATTTTCGGCGACTTGTTACGCCGACAAAAAACCGGGGTGGTTTGTTTGCCGGGGTTCCTCGATAATTCTAGATACCTATCCAAATTCATTCTTTCCATATTTTTTTTTTTTTAGTCTTCTCTTACTCCCACCTTCTCACCATTCTTCAGAACAGCTGTCCTCCCCACTTCCTCGTGGCGACCTCTCATACCCATCCTCTAAAATGGGCGGTCCTTCCTCCTTGCGTCACGTGATCACCACACGGCCAATGATGTCCAGCAGGTTTTGTTTCAAAGAAAAAATCTTGCTTAAAAAAATAATTTTTTTTTCCTTTTCTTTCTTTTAATCGCAGTTCTCATTTTCCCATCGCAAATAGAACAATGCGATCGGTGGTGGTTATAACTCTTGTTCTCACCTGACTTTTCAGATTATCGCTAATTATCAGAATGGGTGGTCTATTTGAAATACAATTGTCCGTCGCCTCGAAAAAAAAAATTTCCATGGTTCCATTCATTCTTTGGTGCAAATTTCTGATAACATAGTTTTATTATCGCAGCTAAAGATGTCTTGAAAAGAAAACGGTCAATCGCCACCTCGTGTGCGGCTTTGACACAATTAATTTCTCATATCTATCCAAAGCCCTAGTTCACCTGTTTTTGTCAATTATCAAAATAACATTTTCAATTGGATTTTTCTTTGGCTAGTCGGTGTGGTTTAAATCAGATGTTTTCCCAATTAGCGGTTTGTTTATGTATCCCCGATAACACAGCTCGTCGCCAGAACGCAACGATTCCTTTATCCACTTAGAATTCTTCTGCCATTGTAATGACAGTTTTTATATTTGCTATTTATCAAAATATCCTTTATCCATTGTCTCTTAATCGTGGGTGTCCCTACTTATCATCCACGTTTGGGTCTCAAAAGGTTTTCCTTCCATTTCCTTTCTTTTTTTTTGCCTTGGTAAATGGTGCCACATTAGAACAGATCATTAGAGTCCTGTGTGTAAGTGTTTTAATTAAATTAATTTTACGTTTTACGGTACAAAAAGAATCCCATCGCGTATAAAAAAAACAGTAAACATCAGTTTTCGAGAAACAGATGGAAGAAATACAGACGAAAACCTGCTGATCCAAACATCAAGAAAGCAAAGAGAAGAATCAATCTACTTTTCTTGTGTAAATTTTAAAACTGGATGTAAATCATTAAGGGACGAAAGAAAATGGTCCGCTCGAAACTCGTTATCAAGCAGACAAAAGGTCTCATCAACGTAACGGAAGTATACGTCAGATTTATAAGATTTCAATAACATAATTTCCTCGTAGAAGCCAACAATGATATTTGCCAAATTAGGTTCCAAGGGGGAACCCATCGAAACATCATCATCTTGCCAGTACATGACGACGTCGTGACTAAATTCGACTGACATCATGGCAAATTTCATCAGCTCAACGTAAAAACGTCGTCAGGAATTACAGGACGAGACAACTGACTACGATATAAGGCATCAACCCATATATTGATAGACTCAGCAAGTGGAACGCAGTTAAATAGACCGGAAATATCGTAGGAACATATAACTGTATCCGTCAGCGAATAAACCTGCATACAATAAGAGAATTTGAACGAATCTTTAATATAGGCAGAGTTATATTGTTCCAAAACTGGCTGTAATATGGTAGAAAGCCATTTAGCCACGCCATTTCGGGAGGACTCTATCATTGATGGAATACGTCTCAATGGAACCTCAACTTTATGAACGTTGAGCAAACCATAGAGTCGGGGACGAAAGGAACCTGGTGGTCTAATTAAATTAGAAATGTCAGTTGGCAATTTTCCACTTTTAACTCGCTTAACTAGACGCTTTTGGAACTTGGCCGAAATAGTTAAATTGAAAATTTATCAAATTTTCCTATTGGGCATAACTTCACAAATTTAGACAAATCCCCAAGAATGGTCACCATCTTGTTAACATAATCTTGATAATCAAGAATGACAACACAAGAATCTTTATCAGGTTTGGTAATCATAAAAAAATATTATTAAGAAATGTTTTGTTTAATTGATATTGTTCCCTGTTCCACTTTCATTCATTATTGGAACCAGGAATACCTGCGTATGAATGTGATATATATATATATATATATATATATATATATATATATATATATATATATATATATTTTGAAGCTAATCAACCTAAGCAAGGCGGGAAGCTGCTAGCATACAAAGGGTTACAGAGAGTTGAGGCGAGAGCAAAGGGGAGTGATAGAAGAAAGTATGGAAAAACGGTTAGGGTAGAAATCAGGGCACTTGGAGACGTAGAATGACATTATACTTGAACAGTTAGAAATGTGGAAGGGGGTTCCACAGCCGAGAAATGCGAACAATGAAGCTTTTGGAGTAGAAGAGACGGGTACATATAACAGTACCGACAGTGAAAGGGTGAGAGCGAGACGCGTGCCTAGTTGATCGCTAAAATTCATGAAATCTGGGAACCAGCGAAAGCAGCTCATTAGAGAAGTTACAGTGAAAGCATTTGTAAAAAAGCTAGATGGAGGCAACGGCACATCTTTGATTGAGCGTCTGCAGACGAGATGCCAGAACAGGTCCAATTATATTGCATATCTGACTTGAGACAATAAGAAGGGGCTCCAGACCATATATGGCAGCAATACTCCATGCAAGGGTGAATGGTTGATTTGTAGATTTGAAGGATCGACTCCGGCGAGGAAAAAATTCCTGGCGCAGCACAGGGAAGAAACATTTCTTGCGTGGGACAAAGCTATTGACTCAGTGAAATTGTTCCATCTCAGTTCAGCTGAAAATTTGAGACAGAGAAGTCGCAAAGAGGTTATCTCGTAGAGTTGAGCGTCAGACATTCTAATGGGAGGCAGGGATGGTTCTCTGTGTTGAGTAATTTAGAGCAGTTTTGTTCTTGAGGCATTAAAGTTAACCAGCCAATTCCTGCCCCAGTCCACAACCGATTGAAGCTCCTTTTCGAGACAGAAGTCCAGGTGAGTTTTGTCGGCGATACTAGATTTGTTTTTGAGGCAGGAGTAAATAGTAGTGTCGTCAGCATAGATAGATACTTGGGAACCTATGACATCAGGAAGAACCTTAATGAAGATAAATAACAGAGTAGGGCTTAAGATGGAGCCTTGGGGAACACCTGCATTCATGGGATAGGAGCTGGAGTAGAATCCATTGAGAACGACCTTCAATGCACGGTTTGACAGGAATGATCGTATTAAGTCGAAAAATTGACCTGAAATACCATAACCCTTATTAGCTTTGCGTTAATGTCACTGAACTTGCTAACAGAT
>CAHIKZ030001746.1:1687500-1805000 GCA_903632075.3 Acanthosepion pharaonis | reverse complement strand
TATTTTCTATAAAACGTCGTCATTACTCACCTGTTCAATCTATGATATTTTCATCACCTTTCTCTATGGCAATATTTATGTGAATTCAAGTCATTTTTTCACGACTGTCAAAAAATACAAAAATCCTTAACATTTGTCTTTCTAATACCTGTTATATAATATTTTGCTAAATAACGATTTGCTTTTACACATAACCGTCCACACTCACTTGGTTGTTGGTTGATTTTGGTTAGCAGCATATCAATCTCTATTGGTTATTCAATAATGATATCTAAATATTTTGTATAAATTTCTTTTTTCCTTTAGGAGATAATAATTTTAATAATCAATTTTAAGAAATATTATGGTGTTTTATTTATGTTTTTTTTGTGTAGAGTCATAACATACGGCTAGTTTATGGACACTTATTTTCATTTTCGAATACATCCATTTAAAAGTGAACTGACCAATAATAATGTTAAGAATCAGGCTAAACGATAAAAATGTGACAGTAGGGCTGAGTTTAAATCACCGCTAAAGTGCAAATAAAATCAAAGCGGCAAATATTTAGAGTAAGACATCAGACTATACTTAGGAAAAAGGGTTACATTTAGGAACGTTAGATTACCTCCTCGGTTAACCATTGAAACTGCGATCCACTAAAAGAAAAGAAGCCAGTCCCCACCGTAGACCATTCAAAAGATAGTCCGAGCAGCGGATTGGTTGGTACAAACATCTAATCGAGTGTGCGGGAAACGTAGTCTTTTTTCGTTTAATTCATTTTAAAGGCCAGAATAGTTGTTAGCGTTTGATTGCGAGGGAGAATCAGGGAATTTTCATGATTGGGTCGACTTGTTGATGGGGTGTATGATGTTGAAAGACCCGAAATTCCCTGATGAACCCAGTCAAATTACATCACTGACGACCCCATCCGGCGCCTAATTAAGAGCGTATTTTTTAATTTTGGAATTACGAATTAGTAATACAAGTCTTACTAAATACATATCTGGGGATGAAGCGGTTGATTAATACTTTTCTCAATGTTATTTGCTCGAAAGTGAATATAACGAACCCGTTTGCAATAGAAACGCACTGATTGACAATGCTGAGCCATTATCCATTACACCATCCTCACATCCAAAATTTACCAATCAAGCGATCACCTATTTGACCAGGCTCGACGTTGCTTAACTTCGGCAATCGTACTGGAGCTGATGTTTCAACGTGATGTGGCCGTAAACCTTCACAATCAGTAAGGCATAGTGGCTTCATTGCCTTGCTTGGTTGGGATCATTATATGCACATACGCGTGTCCATACAAACACACACAAACACACACACACACGCACACACACACACACACACACACACACACATATATATATATATATATATATGTGTGTGTGTGTGTGGGTGGGGGGGGGGCTGGAGGAAACGCCAAAATGATGAGAGATTTACATCGAATGCGTCTAAGAAACTCAGACGCTCAGCTTTAAATTTAAAGTCGATTTATTTAGATGTTTAATTACCAGAGAAAATAATTAATTAAAATTAATTATGTCCAAGGGGCAGTGTTTTCGGAAGCCTCTACAGTACATTCTCGCCCATAATCATATAAAACATAACCTTTCTTAACAAAAATACTTCTTTAACAACGTGCGATAATTAGATGCAATCACAATAATAATAATATTAATAATAATAATAATAATGCTGATGATAATAATAATAATATTACAACAATAATAATAACAATAATAATAATAATAAATAAATAAATAAATACATAAATAAACCGATAAAAATCTGAAATAGACCGGCTAAATTAATCATCTGCATACAACAAATATTAAAATTTAAATTGTCTATATCATTGAGGTTTTATTTTTGATTCCAACAATGTAATGTCATTTCAGTCCTTTTTCCACCACTGTAACGAAGTTTTCTGTGCCTTTTACATAAATAATTTCACGGTAACTCTTTTGATAAGCTTTCCTCTTTGTTACATCGCCTTCACGAATTTAATCGCAAAACTAAAGTGGGTGCTATGTCTCATAATTTCACTACTGAAATTGCTACGGAAATGAAATTACAAGATCTCCTACGGAAGGCAACGACGGAGAGTGAGAAGAAGAGACAAAAAATAAACTACAAGAAGACAGAGTGTATGGTCATCAGTAAGAAGATGAGCCCGAAAGGCGATTTGAAGGTCGAGAACACTAGAATCAAGCAAACGCAGAAGTTTAAATACCTGGTAAGTGTCTTGAAAAAGGACGGTAAATGCGACACTGCGATAAGTAGAAATATTAGGATGGCCAAGGACACATCCTAAAAGCTGGGCAGAGTACTTTAAGACACGAGGGTATCTTTGACAATAAAGAAAAGAATAATGAACTGTTACGTGACATCTGTCCTTCTTTACGGCAGCGAATGTTGGACGATTTCCTCAAAGATGAAGAAGAGACTTGAGTCTACAGAAGGATGTGTGTAAGCAACGATGAGATCTTAGAGAGATTGTCAACAAGGAGGAGGCTTATACTTAATATCAGAAAGAGACAGTTAAATTTTCTGGGGCACATAATGAAGAAGGAGAATCTGGAGAATGTAATACTCACGTGTCGAATAGAGGGAAAGAGAGACAAGTGAAAACATCGCGTTACATACCTAGCGGGATTAAGCAAGTGGATGACAGAAGATGGTCTGGGAGAGGAAGCAGAAGGTAGCAATGGATAGACGGATGTGGAGAGCCATGATCGCTTACGTCCAGAAAGGACATGGCACATCAAAAGAAGAAAGATACGCAAATCAGCTCCAACGATTGTTCTATTGCTCTTCTCGCTTTTGGAACTCCTGTATTCCCATCAACTGTGATTGTCGATGATTGAATGCAATGCCAATTGTCGTAATCTGTCTTCTTCGATGCTGTTCTTTGATTTCTCTCTCTGTCATTCACTCACAGTAATCCCTTCTTTTTTGCAGTTTTTATTGCCTTCATTTTCGTGAAATGATTAAAAAATAAACAAATATTCCGGAAATTAACCTAAGAATTTTCAGTTTTTCATTCGCTTCTTATGCTTCCTCTTCTTCTTCCTCTTGTCTCCTTTAAGACCCTTGCGATCAAAGCTCGTATAATTTTCTATATTTCATAGTCTAAGCCCAGTTTGGACACTTTTCTACCTCTTTAGAAAATGTTTCTCTACTTATCTAAAACACTTGTTACGCTAGCAACGCTTTGTTGCTCTCCGTCGCTCTTAACCTTCATATAGAATCCTTGGTATGACGATATACTACATCCGGCAGCATGGTATCTGATCAGGATATTTTGGGGAGCATGGAAATACTACTTAATTGCTGTTACCCTCAGGTTCAACCTGACCCTGGTTGTTTGCACAAGTTTCTATGAAAATGTAAAATGACATTATTATATAAAAAATTCTATATATAAAAAATACCAACTAGCTAGCAGTACATTTATAGTAAAATTACCAATAATATATTTTATATTAAAATGACCAACAGTAAATTTTATCTGCAGTTGAATGCATAAAATTGCGCCCAAAATATAATTAGCTGAAACCATAAATTGTGTTCAAAAATATTTAGTTTTCGGTATTAAATAACAAGAGAGTTGTATGCTCTTAAACAATATCATTCAAACATCCATTGATAAAAGGTGTCCCAGTATAAATGTAACCCAAATAAATGCATGTGATTTTGTTGATTTTTAATAATTTGCTTTTATATTTTATATTTAGAAAGCTGAGAAGATAGCAAAGCCAGAACTACAATACCTTTTACAGAAAATGTCCTGTGTGCTGAGAAAATTGGAGCGAAATTCCTCTAAACATGCCATCGCGAAATTCCGAATGACAAGAATAAAACCCCTAGCAAAACTGACATTAACGATAGGTCAAGAAGTTTTCGGCTACTGAGACAATCAGCAACAGGACAAAAATGTCTCCAGCAGTCAAAGTTGGAAGAAAACCTACTGTATGTTCTCCTGAAAACATAGTAGCTGTTCGAGTTTCCGTAGGAAGGATTCCGAAGAAATCCGTCCGTAGAAGGTGCCATGTTCTTAACTTTACCAAATACTCCCATGATAGGTGCAATCAGGGTTCAGAGGGGGCACAATTGGTGCCAGCAAGATGAGGACACCCCACATATATCAAATTTCTTTCTGAAGTGGCTGGATCAGAAGTTTCCCGACTCTTCAGCTGTAAATGCAAACCTTCCCCCAACCTCAATTTTTATTCATGTAGGTATCTGAAGGATTGGGTCTACAGGAAGAACCTTCACACCCTCTCAGATCTAAAGGCAGCAATCACTCAAGCAATCAGAGCTATACCAAAAGGTGAGTATCAGCGTCATCGACAAATTCGCCCGTAGAATTCAAATGTGACTTCAGCAGAACGGAGTACATTTGGAGCATATTCTATAAATAACGATGGAATTTCGCAGTAGAAGAGCCACATGTTGTTTGTTGCATAGATTTGATAACTTGTCTCGTTTTCTGAAATATGTGCTTTGTATATAGTTTGTCTACAGAAAATATATGGCGTTCAATTTCTTGGGTTACATTTATTCTTGGACACACAATCTATTTCGCGAGTGTCAAATTTTTCAAACCCTCTTTCCTCAGTATGCGTCCCATAAAGTTCATTGTTGTTTTTATTGATGTTAAGGCCAATTTCATCGTTTCTCAAATGTTCCGTCTATCGTATATTCAGTACCATTCCTCTTAATTTCTGAGCAAATTGTTTACCGTTCTCTTTCCTAAAATCGAATTCATATTACATGTTAGCATTCTTGTCTTTGTCTATAACGAATTTTGTCCTTCTTAATACGTTGCTCAGCTTTTGGAAGGCATTTGTCGCACTTCCAGTGCAATTTTACATTTTTCTCTCTCTCTTATTTCCCATCGTCTTACCAAATAGATAAATTAATCTGATACATATAATCGTATATACTATCAACATATGATCTGTTACATATATTTTAAAACATACCTTTAACTGCCAGCGCAGCATAAATTTATTTACAGATTTCAGCTTCAGCTGATGCATTTAAACAAGATCCTTAGATTGAAACTCAAACAAAAGAAATTCTTTATGAGGAACAGACACACCAATATCTACACACAAGCGATACGTGATGAATAAATTAATTATACAAATGGAAATTTTCGAATAAGATAAAATCTAAAAGCAACAAGAGCATGAAGTGTTCTCATGTGGCAGGCACGAAATATCACAGATAATTAGAAGGTAGAATAATTTTAATTGAAAAATGTAAAAGTATTGCTGACAAAAATTTAGGGGTCGGCTCCCTTCCTCTACACATTTCTACCGGGAGCCTGACCCTTGTGGATCAAGTGAACGTGTTCTGGCTTGCTGCGAATGGATCATGCTCCATTGGAATCAGGTTCTGATCGGATCAGTTGGACAAAATTAATTAATAAAATAAATTCATCCTTAGTGAAAAAAATATTTTTTCCAAGGGATTTAATTAGGTTCTGTTTCTGTTATTTTCTTTTACGTCTTTGTGTTTTAATTTTATATTTTTTTGTTTAACTTATTTTGATCGACCAAATGATTTTGTCATTACATTCTTTCTCATCTAATTGTCTTTCATTATTTTTCTTCTTTTAATGTGCATACCTATTAATATTTATTTCGTACTTATTTTTATTCTCCATTTCTTTCTTTCTTTTGCCTATTTTTCAATTTTCATCCATTCCATTTGTTTCATTTTTCTTTATTCATGTCTTTGTTTATTTTCTCTTTCTTTCTTTATTTATTTATTTATGTATTTATTTATTTATTTGTTCATTAATTATTCCATTGTTTCTTTAATTCTTTCTTTCTTTTTTTTCGTCCATTTTTCTTTCTTTTAATTCCATTCCCCTCTTTTCTTTATTTCTTTTTTTCTTTTGTCCGTTCTTTTAATTTTCATCCACTCCATTTGTTTCGTTTTTCTTTTTTCATCTCTTTTTTTATTTACCAGTTCTTCTATCCTTTCCATCTTCCTTCTTTCCTTCCTTCCCTTTTTTTTCTTTTCTTCCTTCAGTTTTTTCTTCCGTTTGTCTTCTATTCGCTTTCTTTCTTTCTTTCTTTCTTTCTTTCTTTCTTTCTTTCTATTTCTTTTTTCTTCAATTTTTTCTTCCTTTTGTCTTTTATTCGCTTTCTTTCTTTCCTTCTTTCTTTCTTTCTTTCTTTCTTTCTTTCTTTCTTTCTTTCTTTCCTGCATTCGTCTGGACGTTTTTTTTTTCTTTCTTATCAAAATCAACATTAATTTACGTTACCTTTCACCTTAAAATCTCCCTATGATTTCACCTATCATGTTTTTTAAAAGCAGGTATTTAATTCTAGAAAATAAATTTGAAAATCAATGTTTCTTTCATCATTCTTCCTTTCCTTCATTCATCCGTTCGTTTTTCTTTCATTCATTTCTTTCTTTCTTCCTCCTTCCTTTATTTATTCCCATGTCTACCTTTGCTATTCTTCCTTTCGTTACTTTTTATTTCTTCTTTCCAGAATCGAATGGAAATTTTCTCCACGAAAATAATTCTGAAATCAAAAGGTTTAGGAAAATTATAAGTTGAAGGTGTTGTGTTTGTTTTAGTACATAATATACTACAATTCTTAGTCAGATTGATTTAATCGGATTAAACAAAAGGAAACAAATAAACATGCACCCAGGCGCACAAGGCTCCAGCCAGGGGAATATGTAATTAATTTCTGCTTTAATGCACATGAAAAGAAATAGGTAATTTAGGGATAAAATAAAAATGGTTTAAAAAACATTTAGATAAGAAAATGAAAGACCAACAAATGCAAGTCTGATAGGACTGTCTGAAACCCATAATGGCGGAAGCTGAGATTGTCCAGTACTGAGTGTCGATGCTCCAAATTAAAATTAGAATAGTAATCCTTGGAGAGGCTAATAGAATTTTGCTCATGATCTTGATGATGTTTTCCTGTTATTTGCTATCTTTCATTTTCATGAAATTGATGCGACATGACTTTGACCTTTTCTGCAATATGGACAATATTCTCGATGGCGGACATTGAAAAAGCATAGTTTTTTTTTATTTTTATTTCTTTTACTTTTTCATAGTTACCACCTGTACTACACAAAATAACCTATTGTCAAAGAACTTACAAATTTCTGGCAGCAACATGAACTTTTAAGACACTTATAATTTTTCCGATTAGAATATATCTTCAATTAGCACGACTTGTTTTTTCTTTTATTCTGTTTCAAAATATTTCAACATTTTTTTTATATTCTTCCTCTATATTTGGGACTTACGGCCACATCATGTTGAAACACTAGTTCCCATATGATCACCAAAGTTAAGCAAAGTCAAGCCTGGTCAGTAACTAGATGGGTGACTGCTTGGGAATAGTAGATTGGTAAAACTCGGATGTGCGAGTGGTGTAATGGATAACTGTACAGAATTGTAATCGGAGAGCCAAGTTTCTATTCCAAACGAGTTCCTTATATTTACTTCCGAACAAATAACATTGGGAAAATTATGAATCCATCTCTTCTACTCCTATATATTTAGTAAGACTTGTATTATTAAAACCAAAAAGAAAAAAAAATAATGTATGCAAAATATTTCTATATCGCCATTAAATAGCCCATAGAGTTTGATGTCCCGCTAACAAAAATCAACCAACGACCAACTAAGTGTGAAAGGTCATGAGTAAAAGTAATTAAACACAACATTATATAACAGGAATTAGGAAGACAGATGTTAAGGATTTATGTATTTTTTGACCGCCGTGAAAGAAATGAGTTGAAGCCGCATAAATATTGCTCTACAGAAGGATGATTAGAATACCATGGACTGAGCAGGTGTCAAAGAATTTACAAATAACTTACCTATAACTTTACTTATACAATATCTTTTCAAATAACACTTCTTTTGAATTGTTTTTGTCTCTTTCAAAATTTTTCAACGATATTCTTGATATTCTTCCTTTGTCTTTGCGTCTTATGGCCACATAACTTTGAAACGCTAATTCCCGTAAAATCAGCGAAGTTAAGCAACGTCAAACCTAGTCAGTAACTAGATAGGTGACTGCTTGAGAATACCAGACACTGTAATCTTGGATGAGTGGGAGGTTTAATGGATAATAACAGGGATTGTTAATCAGAGAACCGAGTTCTAATTCTAGTTGGGGTTGTCCATGAACATACTCTTAGAAAAGATATTAGTCCACCTCTTCTCCCTCATCAAGGGGTAAATTAGTAAACGTTTATGACCAAATTATTATTATATACTGTTGTATACGATACACTAATTTACATAAATGGTACCGACCATATAAATATGGGATGGTACCGGAAGACTTGGATAAGTATGGAATAACATCGCGACGAGAAATGCCCGACTGCGATTAACAAAATGTATTGAAACAAGTCTTCCCAAGGAAAAGGTACCAAAACTATTTAAATATTAGTTTTGTTATATTTTGGGAAGACTTTTGTGTTGCATAATTATTTGATTAAATCGCAGTCGGGCAGAGTCAACAATGATTCGATGTCTTCATTGTTGAAACTATCTCCCGTCTTCCGGTACTAACCCATATTTATATGGTCGGTACTCCACTTATGTAAATTAGGTGTATCGTACACAACATATACCCAGCCAAAACTAATATTAAAATTAAAAAAACAACATTTTCTGGCTTTAAGAAACCGTAGAAAACTGATCAATCAAGAATTCAAACAATCTATTTGCTTACCTTCACGATATATGCGTCTACAGTTTTGTTCTGAGCAGCCAGCGTGTCTTGCTTTTTAAACATTTTTTCTCAAATCACAATTTGTCATGTTAAAACCGTTTAATTTACTTTCTTGTTCGTGTTAGTTTCTGTTACATCGCTTTGAAGGAGAAAACAGTTTATTAAAACGAAAATATTTTTAACGTGCTTTAATCTCTAGTTCATCCAGAGTATATTTTCGTTCGACTCCTTACAAATTTCCACCTTCTTGCCAAGACTTCTATTATCAGAGTGTTGGATTTTTAAATAACAAAAATGATAAAAGCATAAACAAAAAGAAAGTAATCTAAATGAAACCGGCTATAAATATTAAACACATATTAAAATATAGATTTGAGATTTTAAATTATTGACGCTAAGAAAGTAGTCGATACAACGTAAGGCATAATATTTTAATATTTTTATTTAAAACATATTTTACATAGAGACACAGAAGATCCTATGTTTCGGAACTTTAAATTTCTTCCATTATCACGCGATTTTGGGTAACTTTTGATGAAAAGATTTTCATCAAGAGGTACCCGACATCACTTGAAAATGGAACAAATTTAAAGTTCCGAAACATAGAAATTTCCGTGTAGCGATGTAAAATATTTTTAAATAAAATATAATATATATATATATATATATATATATATATATGAAAATTTCTCCGATTTAATCGGTAGAAGACAATATTATGAATAAAAATGACAATAGGAAAACTGGTAATTGCTGACGCGTTTCGTCAATGTGGACTTTATCAAAGCAAAATACGAAAATTTTCGTATTTTTGCTTTGATAAAGTCCACATTGGACGAAAATGTCGTCAGCAATTACCAGTTTTCCTATTGTCATTTTATTCATAATATATATATATATATATATATATATATATATATATATATATATAACCTAAGTATAGGATTGATGTATACGGAATAAATTCCAATAGCCAACAAATACTATTCTTAAAAGAGTGCTAAATACATAGTAGAGCAAATATAACTATTTATTCGAAAATTATAACATAAATATGTTATAAAATCACTAAAAAATAGCCATTTTGTTTCAACACTTCTGATGTCTTATCAATGACATTCAACATCATCACTTAATAAGACACCAGAAGTGTTGAAACAAATGGCTATTTTGTAGTGATTTTATGACATATTTCTGTTAGAATTTTTGAAAAATTATAAAATATATTATATATATATATATATATATATATATATGTGTGTGTGTGTGTGTGTGTGTGTGTGTGTGTGTGTGTGTGTGTGTGTGTGTGTGAAAAGTGTATATAAATATAAATATATATATGTATAATTATTTATATATTATATGCGCGGTACTTCTCTCACCCAGCACATTGAATATTAAACATCCCCATATAAATTACCCAATAAGGATTACAAATTTCTACCTGTTACATATCCACAGTCACCAAATACAAACAAATAACCAGCTTTAAATATAACAAATAAACCCCAATTTTTTTTTTTCAAAACTTAAAAATAAATATAAATATTAATAATTTTTACCTATCATAATTTTACACAAACCCCACCAGACGTATATACATACATGCGAGGAAATATTTTCCAGCGGAAAAATACATAATATACATTAACGAGACATTAACGAGACATTTCCGCCACACTTCCAACCTTTAAATTTCAACATTTCAACATACAAATGCGTATGTATAGACATAACACCAACCGTATACATACATATGTCATATCCGAAACTGCCCACATATATTTATAAATGTATGAGTCCCGACGGACGACCAAGTATGTATATGTCTCTGCATACATCGATGTTTGCGTTAGTACGATGAATGACAAAACGACGAAGTTTCCCCCAACACTTCCACAATAACACCAATACACGCAATTTACATAAACCCAAATTTTTTAAAGAATTAATCAGTTTGTCTGAGGATCGCTAAAGCGTGAAACTCAGGGTCACAAACACACATCTATCCAACCAAATATATATATATATATATATATATATATGAAGAAAAATTTGAAAAAACAAACCAAAAATCCTTAAATGCAATTATGTTGTTTAAAATGAATGAAATGTCGACGTCTGACGTTAAACGTTTCGGTTTAATAAACCTTCTTCAAGACAATATTCATTAAAATACAATTCAGTTCAATTTGACAAAGACGATGGACATAAACAATAAGTCTTATCCAAAACAGATAACTGAAAATTTTTAAAATGATCAGCTTTTCGTTTAGCATGGTCACGTTGTCGTCACATGGGCGACGCTTTCAAAACGTATTCCTAAAAAGTTTTGATTATTTTGAATGAAAAAGAAAATGAAAAGAATTCTATTAGGATCATTCATTTTAAACAACATAATTGCATTTAAGGATTTTTGGTTTGTTTTTTCCAAATTTTTCTTCATTCTGTCGGATCTATATCCATTTACATTTGCTTACATATATATATATATATATATATATATATATATATATATATATATATATATATATATATATATATGAGAGATTTATATTTGTATACTATTTTGTCACCATGATTCAAATTAAATTCTTTTGTTACATTTTGTCAGGTATCTACATGCACGCAAAAATTGAACATTTTTAATAACTACAAACTTCATATGATAATAATATATTTTTTCATTTCATTTCATACTAAGCCTGGGGTCTCACATTGGCCTATCCTGTGACCTGACTTATTTCTGAACTTCAGCAATGGTATCTCCGATCACATCAGTTTCTATTTAGGTTTATGTACATGTAACACAAGCATTTACCCCTGACTTAGTAGAAAGTCTGACAGATCCTTCAAAGTAAAGCTGGCAACTGCTCTTGGAAATGATTTCCAATCAGTCGTTAACTGGTGCAAGAAATGGCTTACAAATTTAAGCGTCCCCCAAAAATCTGCTTTTATTGAATCACCACAGATAACATTTTCTGCCCTGCCATCGGCATGGTTGATGCTAGAATTAATGGGTGTCACGCTCTACGCATTCTTTGTCTCACGAGTCAATAGCTAATTTTTCTGCAATAAATGTGTCACGTCAAACATCGTTTCCGTCTTGCAAATTAATAAATCCATCATTCGTCGTTGTATTGAATAATGTTGCCATATCTGTTATGCTGCTCTTCTTGTACCTCTCAAGATTCTTGAAAAAATCCAGAGATTGGGCTGCTATACAATCAATTATAACCAGGCATATCATCTCCTGTCGCTTTCTTACCTTTCGTGACGTGGCTTTCCTATGACTGTGATAAGACTACTCTTTAAGAGTTTTTCTTTCTTTCTGGAACGACTATAGCGAATCAATTACTACGTCTAAGAAAATTTCACTGCATCGTGCCAATCAATTTTTCTCGTCACAATCTAACTTGCACATTTATAAATCAACCTTTCCTCCTTGCATTGATTTTTTTTGCTGGTTAATCTGGTTTTGTTCGCCAGTTGTATATCTCGAGATTCTTGACAAAATTCAAAGAATGGTCTGTTATATTATCAATCCTGATCTGACATATCAATTCCAATCTTTTTCCAAACAACGTGATATAGCCCCCCCACACACTTTTGTTTCTACAAATATTGTTATGGCAATTATACTTGCGAGCTTTTTTTCCTAGTGCCTCGGCTGCATAAACCGTGCTACTATATTGGCCACTAGATCTCAGCGTTTTATCGTTGAAAAACCGTGACGCAATCGCCACTATTCTAACATTTTCTTTCTGTCATTTGTAGAACTCCTTTTCAATATCTTGATTCCCTTCCAACTATATTCTTCAAATGTTTAGATGCAACATCAATCGCTATCGTCTGCGTTCCTTAATACTGTTCCTGTATTTTCTTTCCTCACTTCTCACTAAAGACTTCATATTCTCTTCACTTCCTGTAAACCTCTACGCCCTAACGGCACTATCGCATTTTATTTTTCCAGTATGAAAATATATGTTCGTAGATACAGATACAAGAATTCTCAACGAAAGTTGCAAGTTTCTCCAAAATTGTAATTGACTTGCTATAAGGAACTACTTCACCGAATTTGTAGAGCGACTCTAGGTTAAATCATACTTTCCTAGTAAAAGAGGTAAAATTTATCATTCAAAAATCATATTGAAGCCAGGAGGAGCAGAATTTACAAATTTATGAATCTTGTGCTGATGGATGGAAGATTAATCCCTTGAGCGAGAGTAAATCGACAACGATTCTTTAGATCAATGAAGGATAAGAAATTGCGCGGTGCTAGGAGCGCCCACCTTCTGATAGGACACACCGTATAAAAATAATTTTAAAATCTGTTGAAAAGTTCAAAAAGCAGATCTTTATATTAAGTTCTCGTTTAAATATTCATTTTTAATTTGTGTCGCTTCAGAATGTGGACGATAATGTCACTTCTTAAATCGGTTGTCCTATGTACCGTTTAGAAATCCTTTTCTTTTTACTGCACCTTGAAATTCCCTTTTGTCCTACATTTACGCAAGCTCGACTGCGTAGTGAGTTCGAACCTCACCGTGTGACCCGAATTTTTCGCCTTGAACTACATCTATGCTACGCTTAGAAAATCATTTGGGTACCTCAACATGGTGTAATGTTTAGCAAGCGCGTCTTACTAGAACAATTAAAACGGAATAGTGAGATATATCCTCACTCGGTGCCTCATAATTTCCCCCATATAGAACATCTAAGCTATGCTTATAAAATCACCATATACTTGTTAGTTAGGTAGGTAGGTAGATTTCATGTTGCTTACCTCTGTGATTCTTGTCTTTAATATGTCCTGCGTGAGTCAATTTCTCGAGATCCTCTTTCCTCAATGTGTGTGCTTGTAATTTCAACTGTTTCTTTATGGTTCTAAGTGTTTCCGTTTTCATTCAAACGACCCCTTACTCACATGTCCCGTCCATGTCATTCTCAGCTTCCCTCTGTAGAACCATATATCTGGCTCCAAATTTCCTCTTCATTTTTGAATAAATTATTCACTATTCATATCTATATAAAAGAAATGATATTATATAACATTTTTATTTTATTTTTTCCAATGGCATTTTCTTGTTTCTTATATATTTTGTTTATCATTTGGAAGACATATTTTGCTTTTCCTATGCCCCTTTGGATGACGATTTCACCTGTTCCGCCTTTAAATGAAATTTACGTTGAGGTTGAAATTTATACAATAAACTATAACGGAAAAAAAATATAATATTTGCTAGAGAATATTACTCAGCTCTACTCCAAACCACCCTATCACGCAAACCTCTTTAAAATACATTTCCTCATAGCTAACGCTTTACATGAAGCCGCTTTCGTGGTTATTATTATGTACGCCTCTTAATGAATTCATATGTCATGCATAATTGCTGCCTTTCGTGCTTAGGATAATGTGGCTGAACACAGATTAGCGAGAGAAAAAAAAAACAGGCAACAATTAAAATAAACAAGAAAATTATTTATAACCCCAAGAAAATAGCAGTAAAGTAAAACGAATGAAATTATCGCAAACGCGGGAGTAAAGAGGAACGGTGGGTCGAGTGTTCAAGAAAACAACTGCAGTCTACACATAACAACGCGGAATGAAAACGAAGACAAGACGCGAAAGAGAATTATCAGTTTTAATAAAATCAGGGTTATCGGCACTGAAATTTATCGATTCAGATTTCTCCGTCTTACCCACCTTCGATTCAGATCAAATCGCGCTCTGAATCAAAGAAAATAAATAATTTATACAAAGCTTCAGAAATAAATTTAAAAAAAAAAAAAAAATTAATCAAACAAAAATTAGTTTTGAATAATCTCATATTAATAATGCAATTATAATCAACAGAATTGATTGTTTTGTTGTTATTCGTTCAAATGGAATCTTCGCCTATGTATGTCGACTTTAAATTTGATTTTTTAATGATTTTTCGCTGTTGAACTTCTATTAATAGGAATATCGACTAGTTCAGCATTGCAATCATTTAACGATCTAATGTGATGCTTGACTTCATGCCCAAATGTGATTTTTTTTATTTTCATCTTGAATTCTCGAGCACCAGAGGCGCATGTTATAAATTAAATTTTCTATTCATTAATATTACTTTTGTGTGTAGATCTGCTTACCTTTTCTAGAGTCTTGAAAATTAACTCGCCGAGCCGCGCACATAACATAAGGTTCAAGCGACGTAATGAATATGAATAAGAAGCAATCATGCAATAGTACACATTTACAAGCGCACATATGAAAATTTACACGTGCATACAGCTATTTATATGCTTATCCAATGTGCTATCGGAAATTTCCGGGAACTATCATCTCTCAGACACCATTTCTATTCTATTGATGAAGAATTTTGTGACAGTTTCCGCAAATGAGTGAAAGAATTATTTTCAATTTTTTTCTCATTTTCCTGGTGACTGGTTGGACTTTAATCTTAATTATTTCAGCCTAAGAAAGTCTATAAAACCACTGAAATAAAAAAAGGGTTACTGAGCGTGAAATAATAAGAGAAAACAAAAATAATTATTAACAAAATGGAATAATAAAAAAATAGGACATATGAAAAACAGAAGATAGCGATTAACACTGAATTTTTGAAGTTGACTGGAAAATAAGAAGGCGAAATAAGAAGGCAAGAATTTCGGGAGAAGGTACTGTTAGAACATTCCAGTCTTGAAAACGTAGATGCTTCTCGAAAATATTTCTTTGCCAAAATTCTTAGCAATTCGTAGGAGATATGCAAAGTTTCATCTGAAAACACAAAGTAGACATTGCTCGGATTAGTCAAACATTACAATCAACGTATCGCCGTTCTAATAACTGCTTAAACGTGAAAACAGCACGAAACTTATCGATAGACAGACTTAGGAACCAAAGAAATATATATATATATATATATATATATATATATATATATATATGCTTGCATTTGAGCTGATCAATACAATCACAGTAAATACAATCCAGAAATAATTTTATAAGGATTTATATTTGACTACTAAATATATATATATATATATATATATATATATATATATATATATATATATATATATATGTGTGTGTGTGTGTGTGTGTGTGTGTTTGTGTGTGTGTGTTGTGTGTGTATGTATGTATGTATGCATGTGTATACATATATATATATATATATATATGCATGTATGTATGAAGATATACTCTTAAGTTGTATTATATTTATGGGATAATATGTTCAACATCAGAGACAGAGCACCTGTAAATATGAGGATTGCGTCTAGCATGACACACAACCAAACACACACACACACACACACACACACACATATATATATATATATATATATATATATATATATATATATATATATATATATATATATATACAGGTTTAGGATTGGTGTATACGGAATAAATTACAATAACCAAAAAATACTATTCTTAAAAGAGTGCTCAAAACAGAGTAGAGCAAATATTATTTATTCGAAAATTATAACATAAATGTGTTATAAAACCACTACAAAAATAGCCATTTTTTCAACATTTCTGTTATGTGATCAAGTGATGGCATTCAATGTAGAAACATGTGGGACATTCTCAAGACCAGTCCACCATAACTGAGACTGTATGAGAAAAGTCTTGATTCCTCCAATATTACAACTGTTCAACAGTTCTACGTTAGATGTCCTATCTTGAAGGTGAATTCCACAGTCGGTACGCAGAAAGCTTTTATACATTCTTCTTGGTGGACCTTAGTGTTAGTAATACTATTTAGTGTTCGGGCTAAATTTGAATGGACCTAATGTTTTTTTTTTTTTTGTTTTCGATTGGTCTGGCTTATCTCTAAACAGTGAACACCCTTGTGAAACATAATCAATACAGTTTTATTTGTGTCAAAGATAACTGACACGGACGTATTGAAAAAAGCCTAAATATTGGAAAAGTCTAACTTGCATCATCATGAGTGGTGCTAGCATAAAAAGCCGCTATAATTTTAGTTGCTAAATACTCTTAAAAAACTGTGAATGCAATGACACTTGAAATGGAGAGCCGCAAGGGAGGCTAAGATGTCGTGGTTTGTAGGAAAGAACACAGCAGACGTTCTCATTTCCTCCATTCAACAGAATTCATCCAACAGATGGAAGAGAGAATGTTGCAAGATACAAGTAAGTCAAAGCGGGCTTTGGCGCCGGAAAATAGGTGTTGCAATTTCTACCATTAACCTGACCTGATGAATGCTACTAGGTTATATTTCATATTTGAATAACATGTGCATTTTCGAATAGGCTGATGTATATGGAACCCTGAAAGAGTCTTGCAAATCGGAACAACTATGAGTTTATTTCAGCCAAATCTGAACTCCACAGAAAGTGAGCACTAACTGGGGACCTCCAGGTTCTCAACGTTGTGTTCTATTTTGTCAGCAATGCAGCCATATCTTATTGTGATAGAAATGTTCATCATTAAGGCTTATTATCTCGTATTTTATAGCCTTATTTGTCCTCTATCACTCTTCTTTATATATAGTCTTGACTTGGAACGTTATTATTTAATGCCATTTCTGAAAATTTAGTGAACTAGAAACAAACATATTTAAAGAGAGCTTACGTATGTCTGCATTCAAAATGTAGCTTCTTCGAGACTAACTAGCGCCAAAGGCAATCGTGTTTAGTCTGTCCTGCTTTTTTCACGCATTAACTGGAAGGAGATGTACCCCTTACTTTTACAATGCCACTCTCTGCGTTCTAGCGCGATATAACGATCTCATATGGCAAGTCGCTAAAATTACGTTCCCGCACGCGTAGGCACTCTCGTACACGCGCGTGTGTGTGTGTGCGTTCGTGTGTGTGTGTTAGTTTGGTGAATGATAACTAAGAGTGATTTTCTTAAATAGCAGCGTCAGATCAAGGCTTTGGAATTGATACCATCGTATGGCACCAAATTCGAGCAGAAATGTCTAAACTAGCAACTATGTACAGTCGATTTCTCAGTTCAGTGTTTAAAATAGCTTCGAGCGTATTACATGTGTAGGTCATAAATTGATCCACCCTTCTCAGAATATTGTGAACTGGCGCTACAGAATAACAAACAATGAACTGTACAAAATAACATAAACCACGTCACTTGAGAACATTCAAGACCAGCAACAGCTAAAATGGATAGCACATGTAACCCAAAGAAAAAAGAATGACATAATCAAGATGTTGACATTCCACACCATTTTTCCTCAGCATTTATCAATTAGAAAAAATGATGGAGAAAGAGGTCCCCATCAAAACTGGAAAGAGCAATAAATTTACCGGACCTGATCAACCTATTTTTCTGAAATATTATATTGAGAAAAACTATTATAAGTTTCAATCGAAAGTGACATCTGCAGGTTGGTCATGGATACCGATTGTGAATGAATGATATTTCAATTTACATTACCGCGTTGTATCACTGATCTTCGACATATAAATTTATTTAAATATATTTATTCCATTTTGACAACGTTTCTTTCGGGAAGATCATTGACCCCACGAAGTAAGAAAACTTCATATGCATTATCTATTCTTAATTCTAGTTCTTTCATTGTTCTCTCTTAATACCGTCTCATTTTTTAAATTTCTTTCACACCTAGTAACCTTTTGTCTCTTAGTTGCTTTATTGCCTTACTTGGGTGAAATGATTAAAAAAACAATTTAACGTGGGAATACATATCTGGGCGCACACAAACACACACACAATTGAACATGTGTGTCTGTGTGTGTTTGTGTATGAGACGGACATTTTTTTTATCGGATTGGAAGGTAGAATTTGTGTATCGAGTTCAAATTCTGGGTCTGATTTGTTAGCTGCCATCGATTTTCTTAGAAATTATATGAGCCCACCAAACTCTCCTCCTCTTCCTCCTTCTTTTTCTGTGTACCGCGTCCCTTTATGACGTGGGACAATCGATTTCCTATCATTTGTAGCTCTTCGTAAATTTTCTCTTTTCGCTATGTCCCCTAATCCCTGTTCTATCAACTCCTTAGGAAGATTCTGCATTGTTTTTGTTACCATTGATATGTCTCGACTTCATCATAGTTTCTAAGCCATCTGTTCTCATTATTTGCCCTAGAAATGTCAACTGTCTATGATTATAATTATAAGTGTTTATTTTCTCGAAAACTTCCTTATTTTGCATATGTTCAATCTATGGTATTCTCTGCATCATTCTGCAAAACAACATTTCTGTTGCCTCAAGTCTGTACTTCATCGTTGAAGTGATTGTTCATTATTCGCTACCATATAGGAGAAACCATATTTTGTTTCTAATGGAATTTTATCATTTCATAATACTCTGTATAGATTTTGGTAGACATTTTCTCTACCCAAATGATCCTTCTAATTTTGAACTTTTAGATAAAAATCTGTGTTGAAATCGATTTTTGGTTTTTCGCATTTTTTCGCTAAACGCAGTGGTATAGAAATAAAAATAAGGTATCGTTGAGTCAGTCATGATGTACGTAACCTACATACCGAGTTTGAACGAAATCGGAGGAAAAAAGTTGAATTCATCGATTTTGATTGGCTTTATTTATTATTGATTTTTTTTAAATATCGATTTTTTACGTTAAGAACATATCTTTTTCATTGTACAATGTATGTGCCAAGTTTGATCAAAATATCTTCGATGGATCTCGAGTGAGACAGACAGGCACACAGCCATCCTCTGCTTTATATATGATTTCCGCATATTTGCAGAAGATACAGTGTTAAGATACAGCGTTAAGATTTTGGTCACTAATAATCAACCCTGGTAGGAATTGTAATTCTCTCAAAATAACATCCCAGTAAATGTCAAATAAGACCGGCGAAAAGACACATCACTTATCTTTCACCCGTTTCTATTCTTGCTTATGTATGAAATTCATTTAATATACGTATGCAGGCGATATGCTTCCAGTATAATGTATCGATTGTACTAATAACCTTCCATAATATATCAAACTTATAGTTATACCAGTTCTTTGTGACGTACTAAAAATAAAAGCAAGACTGGCTGAACTCCCTTGCCTTGGGTGACAGTCTTGGCGACGTAACATTTTGAATTCAAACCCACTCAACGGTTAGAGCAGACTGCTCTTTATTCTAAACACGCCAACAGCCAAACATAAAACCAGCCCGAAATGGGATAGGCTCCTTTAGGTTGTTTTCCTAGATACACCTATATATATATATATATATATATATATATATATATATATATATATGTAGTCTTGTGACATTCATTAATCCATCCCTCCGTCAAACCTTCTGAAACAGTCATACATTGACCGATCGAACCCAAATTTTGGGTTGAATTTCAAAAAGATAATGGGGTACAATACACAATTGGTTTTACTAGGGTTCGTCGCTCAGTACAATGGATTTTCATTTTTTTTTGGTTTTGGTAAAATTAAAAGTTTTATTATTTAACATAGAAAATAGCCCCACTACTTTAAAAAAAAACAATTTCATGATTAAAATGATAAATACTTATTTAAAAAAAAATTAAATATTGTTATTTGTATACATTTTTTTAAAGTTTTATAGAAACAAGAATCCATTTACTTCTTCAAGCTGCGTTTATGAGAACTGTAAACAAATGACAAGGCCATGCGATTAAACAAAATTGAAATTTGTCTCCAGAAAGAAATATTTACGCGAACAGTTGTATGTTGCATACTCTAGAAACAGAAATCCTTAGAATTTATTCTTAGCTGTTAAAAAGGAAAAAATAAATATTTATATTATATAAATTTTTAGCATGAAGTCCTATACAATTAAACTAAAGAAATTATTAAACAACGAAGGAGGGTGTTTGTCAAACTATTTAAATCTATATCAGCTTTTTCAAATTCCATCGGTTGGTTTGTAAAATAGAACGAAACGTAGAGTTTGTTTAATGTCGGCATATACCTAAGCGATATCTTCAACAATATTAAATACTGTGAGGATTTCAGCACCCGTCGTTGTGTTGAAAAAAAACATTCTTGTGTATAAAAAATATAAATATTTTCGGCAGTTATTTAAATCTTTATAGTCGAATTCTTCTCCGAGGGCCACCATCGTTTTCAGTTCTCGCGTCTCAAAGGTGTCGTAAAGTCATTCCCGCAGAAATATTTTCGGCAGACAAAACTTTATATATACCGTATTTAATTCTAATAATTATCAGATGTCACAATTAAAAGGCGTTAAGACGTCATGAATAATAAATATTTCATGGCTCCTGTTTTACTCATGTTTTCCTTATGTTGACCTTGTATTTCAATTTGCTAATGAGGGGGAAAGCTGTATAGTCCTCGTGAACAGGCAGCCAATTTCTGATGTTTGCCTTTAGAGTGAGTAATGAAATCCTTCATTTCAAAGACACGCTGTCATAAAGGAAAAAAACGACTACTTCAATGATCATAGTGTAATATTTAAATACATTTGAATAATTGGGGCCGGCTAAACATTTTTTAAATAATTTCACTATAAGCAAGGCAAAAAAGCTGAGTTTGAAAGAATATAAGAAAAGCATTGTTAAGGATTTAAAACTATAAAATAACAATAAATACAGAAGATAGCGATTAACATTACTTTTAGATTTAAACAAGCAAGAAATAAAAGAGAAGAAAAATTTAGCATAGAAATTACTGTTACATTTAGTCATTTAAATTGACTTTGTTACTAATCTACTAGTGCACTTAAATTCATAAAGTCTAGATACCATAAAGAAGGGTTATATTTATTTTAAAAATACAAATATGTGGCACATTTTTCGCTCATCTCTACCATCCGACCATGTTTAGAATATTAATGTCGTATATGATCCAGTGCCCTTGCTATTTACCTAGAACTCCTTGATAAGATCAAAAGAATAATCAGCAATATTATTGGTCCTGATCTCTAAGCTCGTCTTTAGTTACTTTTCCCAATGTCGTAAGTTTGCCGCTCTTTGTCTTTTCTAAACCTAGATTTTTTTTAACGAAAGCGCAGCACTTGAATGGCGTCCAGATCTCATCAACTACAGTTAAGCTGTCTAAATATAGATGTAAATTATATGTAACAGTTTCTTCGATCGCAATTCTCATTTGTGTAACTCACTTCTGGCTATATATCTTCCCAACCAACTTTAATCTCCAAAAATTTAAATGCAACGTTAAACGCTATCTACCATCCTCTTGATTAATCACTTGTCTTTCTCCTCATCATTATTGTTTCTGTTCCTGATTCTTCAGCACCCTGTAACCCTATCATTTAGAGTAGAGACATTACGGCCTTGCTTGGGGTAATAACGATTTAAAAATGTCTCAGATCTCACTGCCGTTGTGAATGAATAGTACTTTGATTTAGTGAAGGATATTTTTTACGCTGCCTGCCAAGGAAATTATTTACAGAAATAAACATGGTTCAAAAAACTGGTACAATGGGTTCGTGTATACGAAGTAAGTTATTCACAAAACCAAGTTGTGATTTTTTTTTGTGGTGTTATTTCCTCGGCAAAATTGTGACATATTTTTTTTTTTTAGCTTATTACTGACAACGTTCGCCTGTCCCAGGAATTGTACGACATGCTTCACCAAGGACAATTATTTGTCAGTTTTGGCGTACCAATACAAACTGAAAGTGGAGACTACTCTGATGAAGATAAACAAGTTTCTGGAAAGAAAAAAACAGAAAAGAAACGAACTATGTATAAAATAGAAAAGACTTAATAAAATAAAGTCGACATTGAAAAGAATGCATCGGGAAAAAAAAATGTCAGCGACTGTAGGCCAACTGAAAAAAAGAAAGATATTCTTTTTAGCATGGAAAACGCAGTTGTGACAATTGAAAAAAAAAAGTGACGTCATTAGACAACAGAAGAGTCGATATATTTTCTGCTCTTCACAGCACTTGCCACATTCACAGTTGGTCTTTTTTTTGTGTTGCACTCACGATAATTGTCAGCTTCTAGTGTTGAGCATTTTACTTTTGTCAGGTTTTTCATTGTTAAGTTTTCAATTCAACTAGGGCATCCTCTTGCCCCCTTTCTAGCTACACACACACACACACACACACATATATATATATATATATATATATATATATATATATATATATATATATATATATATATATAAATATTATGTCGTCGAAAAGAAATATCGTTGATATTGGTATACTGGCTTTATATTCAAGGAAAATGAATTATGTTCAACACACCTATATGTCTACGACCTGGGCACACATGCGCGTACTCAGTTAAATACCCACACACGTACACGCAAAAACACATTCATTTGCCCATGCATATATAATTTACAACTGACGATTGGTAGACGCATGAAGCACATAATTATTAGTTAGTATGTAAAAATGTTAGATACTTAACTATTAGCTCATATATGTGGGTGTGATATATATATGAAACATGTATATATATATATATATATATATATATATATATATATATATATATATATATATATATATATATATATATATGTGTGTGTGTGTGTGTGTGTGCGTGTGTGTATATTTCTGTGTGTATGCATGTATGTGTGCTTGTGTGTGTGTGTGTGTGTGCTTTTAATGCAGCCACACAATTCCGATGATGCTAGACTATTAGGTCGGTTAGTTAAACCCAAATGCAAACGCCTGATCAGGTATATTTGTGTTCGTACAAAACTTATAGGGCCAAACTGTGGTTTATACGACGGTGAGAAGAATTTAATTACAGTTTGTGGGAGAGGGCACATTTTTAGCGTAATCACAAGTCTTTCTTAAATATTTAAGAAAGAGACAACATTAAATTTCCATGACTATAATTTATTTCCTCAGAAAACATATTTTTCCTGGTTCATCAGGTCAAAATCTCCAGTTACAAAGAAATTTGCATCTTTTATTTTTAATACAGGTTTTTTAGCGATATATTTAGATTGATATAAGGTGACAGAGTGGGTGGGAGGGTGAAGACCATAGAATGATCTACATTAGAAATGGATGGTCGGGATAGGATTGTTTTAAAACCATCTTTAATAATTTACGTAGGTTCAAGTGTACTCAGTCAAGAGGCCAGACAATTTGATCTCTTAAATAATTTTTAGACAGGAAAAGAAAAGATTTTCATTGGTTAAGCAGACTTCACCTTCATTTGACTTGTAAAGCAACGTCTGTGGGTATAGTTTGTGTGTAAGGGAATCATGATACTGTATGTATATGTATATCTGCTTGTGTGTGTCTGTGCGTGTGTGTGTATCTATCTGTGTGTGTGTGTTTGTGTTTAGTAGGCATTATTTAGTTTTGGAGGTTGTCCGCATTTTGATTTGGGGAGCTTTAAGACGTAAGCACCAGTGGTGGTAGTTAAATGTAGGTTAGATTCTTTAAGAATGTATGTAATAAAGCTTGGTGATGTATATATATATATATTTTTTTTTTTCTTTTTTTGATCATCGTTTGTAAATTTTTATCATGTCTCCCTTAAAATAATTCCGACGTAAAGAATTATGTTCTTTTTTCATTTGGGTGGCATTTGTAAAATCAAACTTATGACCAGTCTCGTTCCTGTGGGTTACAAGTGACTTTAAATGCTTGTCACAATGTCGGGGTTCACAGAATCGGGTCTTTAGATTCAAATACGTCTAGCCTGTTTAAGTGTATCTACATTGCAAGGACATTATTTGTTAAATCTCGACGTCTGAAGTAGTGATTCTGGATCTATTTTCTCTTCCTTATCTTGGAGGTGGTGGTAAAAACTCTACTCATAAGATTAACTAATTTATTTTCAAATTTTGTAGAAGGAGTGATACACGATAGGATTATAAATTTTGCGCAATTATTTTTTTACATCGAAAACACTACAACTACTAACACTACTACTATACTAATAATACTAGTACACACACACTATATACACACATACAAACACACACACATATATATATATTATCATAAAAAAACAAATCAGAAATATAATACACTTTCACACATAAATTATATACAAGGTTGTTGCTTGATAAGTTAAGGAAACTAAGACAATGCAAAAATAAAAATTGGAGAATTTCATTCCATATCTCAGTCTCTGATGAAACTTTAATAAAAGCGAGACATGTTAGATTTAAAAGTTTCCTACTGTTCTTTATCTTATCAGTCTTATATATATACCACTAGATATGAGAGAAACTTTGTATGCAAATTCGTTTTATTCCTTCAGCGGTCTTATCAAGACAGGCGTAGAACTTTCATTCAGTAAACCCAATTCATTGACAGAACAAACATACATAAAAATAAAATATGTTTACCTTTTAAATTTTGAATTAAATAACGATTTCTCTCTGTCTCTCCCACACATTATTTATATATATATATATATATATATATATATATATATATATATATATATATATAAATATATATATATATATATATATATATATATATATATATATATATATATATATATATATATATATATATATATATATATGGCACCTTGCATTTATTGGAAATATTCATAGAAATATGAGTTAATTTTTCTTATTCAGTTTATTAAACAGGTTGTTAATTTTTTTTTTTAAAACGGAAAATAACTGAGTTGAAAATAATTCACTAAGAATGTACTAGACGATCCTAAGGAAAGAAGAAGGAAAGAAAAGAAAAAGGAAGGAAGGGAAGAAAAAGAAAGAAAGAGAAATGTATGACGCATGACCCAGTTGATGGTAGAGATAGGTCTGCGTGTGGTCGACTTTATTTTTTTTTTAAAACAAAGGGAAGAATAGAATTGGAAATAATAAAAGAGAAAGAAAGGGAAAAAGACATGATATCGACCAGATGTCGGTCAGAGGCCTCTGACCGACTCTTGCGTGGAAAACCCCTTATCAATTTGGAGTGAAGAGAAATTTTTATTTTTTTTCTTTTGAACAATAGAAACGAAATTTGTGATCTGAGAGAAAGTGTCTTTGGGTTGAGGGAAGTGACTGGTGAAAACGATATACGGAATTGACCTGTTAAGAATTGGACACCCACGTTAAGAAAGTAGAGATATTTCGACCTAGATAATTAAGATTTTCGACTATCAGGTAAAACAAAGAAGTAAAAAAGAGAGACAATTGCTTTTGGCTCACAGAGGGCGCCAAGAAGGCGGAAAAGATCCTTTTCTAAAGTCAAGACTAATTAGCAGCGGGCTGTTTTGACAAAGTCCAGGTGAAAGAAAGCTAAAGATTGTCATTTTGCGTACGTGCAAAAAGGTGCGAAATCGGATTTTGTTTTTTTTTAAAACCAGCACGAGATAACCACACCCGCCAACAAAAGGGAGAGGGTGTTCGGTCAATAACAATTGGTCGAATACAATCACGTGACCGCGGAAGAAGAAGGAAAGAAAACCTCGATCAATAACTGTTGGACGAGGCGGTCACGTGGGCTGCGGAAAAGAAGAGAAAGAAAGGTTCGATCGGGAACGATTGGTTGAGAGCGATCACCTGACATGAGAGAGACTAAGAGAAATAGATATGCGCCGCCCCACCAAGAGCACTGTGAGAAAGTAGGGGTGAAAACAATAACGATAATGGAAAGTCAAAATTAATACGACTTTTGAAATTATCGAGAAACCCCTGACGCCGACAGACCCACCCCAGTTTGTTGCGGCGTCAATAAAAGCAGGACCCCAGTCGACAGAAATCAGTTTGAGTTGGAGATGCAGCCGGAGTTGGGCTGAGTTGCAGCAGGACCGCGGGCAGGGGAAGATCCTGAACGCGGACATAAGACCCGATTCACTCGCCCCCTTTGCGGGCAAAAGAACCCTCAGACAGAAGGACTTCCAGCCCAAGTCGAAGACAGAAGAACTTCCAGCCCAAGTAGATGAAGAAGAAGATTGCCTGAAAACCTGAGAAGAGTTGGAGCTGAAGTTGGAGCTGAAGTTGAGTTGAAGTTGGAGTTAGGTTGGGCGTGAGTTGCAGTTCACCCTCGGACGACAGAAGAATCCTCGAAACAAGAAATCCTTCCAGCCCAAGTTGAAGACAAGAAATCTTCCACCGAATTGAAGCAAGAAATCTTCCACTGAATCGAAGCAAGAAATCTTCCACTGGGTTGAAACAAGAAATCTACCAGTCTAAACAGAAGAAGAAGAAGAAATACAACTCAAGTCGGAGAGAAGAATCAACTGCGAATGATCGATAGAAATTAGCCCCAGTGTCGAACTGAACCACACTCCGACATACATACATGATTCTAGAAAGTAGGTAATTCGACATTTTCCTATTGTGTGATAGAAGCTTGGTGCCATAGTCCACAGAGCGGGTCGGGAATTGAGAACAATTTTGTTTTTATGTAACGGACTTTAAGATATAAAAGGTTGTTACCCTTTTTATCAGCAATTTTGTTTGGTGTCGTGAGTTTTTATTTTATTTGTGTTTTGCCACCCCCGTCGGACTCAACTTGTATCGGCCCCGATCCCTGCTGGTCCCGTCTGTCTAAGATCTAAACACAGCGTGGGTAGACAGACCGGAGATCGGTATAGTTGCTTTAGTGACCAGGTATTGGAAGCGAGTCGGGAAAGGCGAGGCTGGTGATCATCTGACCAAAGGGTTGGAGCGGCACGCTTGGACCCAGGAGGAACGACCAGGAGGAGCGACGTCACCGTTGGCGCCGTAACCAAAGGATCCGACACTGGGCCAGGTGTGTAACCGTCACATATATATATATATATATAATTTGTGTGCGTCTGCGTAATTTGTTGTATTATTTATTATAGAAATAGAACAAAACAATAATACTTTGGAATGCACGCACACACACATAAACACGCACAGACGCACAGACACAGACGCACAGACACAGACGCACAGACACATACATATATATATATATATATATATATATATATATATGATTTGTTGTATTATTTATTGAAGAAATATAAGAAAAGATTCCTTGAAAATGGCTACCAGTTTAGCCGAAAGCGGTCGGAACGAAAATTTTTGGACAGCTTTTACATTGCGTCTAGAACAGAAGGCACTTGTATATTTATCAGAAAACAGAAGATAACTCCACAAAATACATTGATATTTTTTATTCTATGTTTGTATATAAAGTAATATTGCCAGTATTATATTTTGACTGACTTTTACTGTCTGCAAATTTATGTTGCAAATAAGGATGAAAATCAGAATAAAGATTTATTTACAGAAATTCCTTGGTGTAATTCGCGTAAACTCTCAACTGTTGTCGCTCGTGTACCATTTCACACCTGACCCTATTTTTACTGAATTTAAATGTCGTTTTCTTTCTCGACGTTCCTCCTCCTCCTCCTCCATCTCCAATTCATCCTCCTTCTGCACTTACCTATCTTTTCTTCTGTTGTCTTCTTTATATCTCTTTTTCTGCCTTTATTTCGTCATCTTACTTTTTTGTTCTTCCTGTTATTCGCTTTTGTTTTGTTCTCTATTTACTTGGCACTTTTAATTATGCTGACAGAAAGGAAGAACAGCAACATTGTTGTTCGTAATAAGAATACTCTAATTGACTGAAGGCTTTTATTGTCGAAAGCAGGGCAGATTGCAATGAAAAACGCTTTTCGAAAAAGAATATTGTTGTTAATGATACTAAATGTTACAATTTGTAAAACAGAGTTAATTATCTAAAAATAATATATCAAATAATAAACATTGCAACTACTCTTTTACATATTAATTGTCATGTATAACGTATATACTCACGTATCATGCTACTTTTGAAGACCTTATTATGTAGGAAATTTTAATGGGGTCACATCATACATGAGATATAAATTTAGCCAATGCACCGCTCGCCCTGCCGAGGGCGTGGGCCAAACTACATATCCATTTCTATAGTCAAAAGTACAGATATATTTAAAATAAGAATCACGCGTTAGACGAGTATATACGGTACTTACTACACTGAATGGTTTACGGCCATATAAAGTTGAAACACCAGTCCTCATACGCTTACTAAAGTTAAGCAACGTAAAACTTGGTCAGTACTTAGAAGGGTGAGCGCTTGGGAAAACCAATCTTGAATGTGCGGTTGGTGTAATGATTAACGACTCGGAATTGGAGATTAGAGAGTCGTGTTCCTTTTCAAGCTTGTTTAGGTATATTCACTTGCACGCAAAGGCCGTTAGAAAATATATGAAGTATTCACTTTTCCTCCAGCCATCGGCTAATTATTAGATCTTGTATCAGTAATTATAATCCCCTAAAACCTTTTTCACAATGTAAAAGTCTTTTCTATCTTTGAATAACCTGCAAAAGATAGAAATGTGGAAAAAATTCCCAAATAAACGATCCTAATCTAATTGTAATAGTTGTTATGGGAGTGAGAATGTGCAATACCACGTACGATGGATAAATTGTCGTCAACATGACATCAAAGGAAAATAACACTGGCAATCGCATATTAGCAGATATTCAGTGTACGATGGATAAATTGTCGTCTACATGGCATGAAAGGAAAATAACAGACATCTCATATTAACAGATATTCAGTGTGCGATGGATAAATTGTCGTCTACATGACAATAATGGAAAATAACACTGACAACTCATATTATCAAATATGCAAGTGTGCGATGGATAAATTGTCGTCTGCATGACATCAAAGGAAAATTACAGACACTTCATATTAACAGATACGCAAGTGGGCGATGGATAAATTGTCGTCTACATGACAATAATGGAAAACAGCACTGACAGCTGATATTAACAGATACGCAAGTGAGCGATGGATAAATTGTCGTCTACATGACATCAAAGGAAAATAACACTTGCATCTCCTTAACAGATATGGTGCAGTGGGTAAATTGTCGTCTATATGGCACAAAAAGGAAAATAACACTGACAACTTATTTTAACGGATTGTATTAAAAAAAAGAAAAGATTATTTAATTATCCTCGGATCTTGTTCTAGAGAAAATCAACCCTAACCACATGTGTAAGTAGGATAATGGTTATTGGTATGGAATATAGAATTCTCTTTCAAATTTTGGCCTTGCGTTTTATGCTCATTTCGGACAATTAAACTAGGGAAAGACAATCTATTTTTTTTTCTTCTCAGCTATGTTTTAACTAGTTTGATAGAAAGAGGTATCTAGTCTTTGAGTGGAACCCAGCCTGGTAGATGAACAATTCTGATAACAATATTTTAGAGATGGCATCTTGAAAACATTTTATGATTTTTCTCAATAAATCAAGACAGTTTCCAAATGATGGCTCTCTGTGGAGAACTATCATCGACAACATTCTGACGTCCGGAGTATGACAGTAATCTACATCCGCGTCCTGGGTAAGACGATAAACTACATCCAATATCAAGGCCTCAGATCAGGAGGATTTGAGGCGCGTTAATCCACCACTTAATTGCTAGTGTTTCTAGTTCTGCCCTGACGCGGAGTCGTAGCGACTATTAGAGTCTCAGCTATGGGCAAATAGTTAACACCCAAATTGGGTCAAAACACTATGAAATACCAGCAATACATTTTGGTAAAAAATATTACCAGCACCAAATATTTGAAGAAATTCCACTAGACTAATTGAAGGGATTCCTGGAAGCCCTTGACTCATAGAAATACAAAGAATTGTTCTCACAATTACGAAGGGCTTTATCTATGTAATTTTTTTCTTTTTTTTTTGTCAGTGGAAAGTGTCATGATTGCATTTCTAACATTGGGGTCTCTGTGCGGGACCCGGAAAAATGTCTACACGCCAGAAATCAAAGGAAGAAAATAATAATAATAATAATAATAATAATAATAATAATAATAATAATAATAATAATGATCTGATAAAGAGATGATTGTCAGGCCCGGATATCCTTTCTTTGGATCAAATACCCAATCCGGGTCTTTTCTTCCGGTCACTCCTATTGTCATACTGATTAAAAGATACATTCGGCACGATAATGATTTTAACACTAACGAATGATTCAATATTAGGCACTTTTGGAAAACTGTCATAAATTTCTATTCACCTAAAGAATATTTTTCGTTCTCGGAATTCTCTGTTCATGATACTAAAATTAGCCGGTAGACCCACGTCTCTGTTGTTTCATGTCAATTCTTCATCCGAGTCGTGCTTGACCTTTAAAGACTGCTCTATCGTAACTCCTAAATTCTGAACGTAACTATGTTCCAAAACTAAACTCTGACCCTCGCTGAAATTACGTTGATTCTAAAGGGATTTTTATATTCCCATAAATTTCGTGAAAAATCATCATTCAATTATTACATTAAATTGATACATCTATACGTTTTGGCTGTTTTATGCGCTATACATTTTCAAAATATAGACGACCATGGCTATCGACAACCTGTTTAGATTTTAGTAAAGTTTTTCTTTCCATTATCTATCCAGTCCCTGGTCTACCATCCACATATATAGGTTCGTTATGTAGGTTACTCCTTTCTCCATCCTTCCCTTATTATATTGAATATAGTGAAATTCTCCAAGGCTTCTTTACACATTATCTATGAATTCCCAGCCGTCTCTTTCTGATTCTAAGTGTAAGTGTCTTTTTTATTTATTTTCCTTAAAAGTGTTCGTTCTTCATATTATGTTACATTATTTTTTTTAATACAAGTACATATATGTTGGTAAAGTCAACACTGACAATTCATATACTGAAAAAATCATGTGAAAAAATTCTTATCTCCTAAGAGGTAATACATAATTATTTTAATCTTGCAGTGTCATGGCAATGTCACAATTTTCTCGACGCGAGTAAGATAGGTTTATTGGAAACATTTTGAACCTACTTGTATTACACGATATTTGAATTAGTGGGTAAATAGAGGTGGTAGAACGAACAATTTTTTATATAACAAATATTGTCTCAAAAATAGCGACGGTCGATTATGTATTCTGGGAGGATAACGCATTTTAGATAAGCAGTATTTATAATTAAAGTGCTTAATAATGAGATTGAGTATCTATAACCTCAAAATAATATTAATTGTTCAACTTATCTTAACGACACGAACCTCGAGGCGGTGTAATATTTAGCAAGCTTGTCTGACTAGATCAATTACTACTGAGTAGTGAGTCCGATCCTCACTAGGGGCTCCATATTTCGGCCTTGTGCCACATCTTGGCTACGCTTAGTAAATAACTATCTTCACGAATCGAACGTTCGAAAATAAGTTATTCGATTTTGTAAAGAAAACAATTGTATTAAAAAAAAGGAATGTTTCTAAATAAACACAATATAATAGCAAAACCTCTGACTAACGCATAGCCTCACTACGAAACTCATTCAAGAAAACAGTTAATGTTTAAATTTAGTTTAGCAATATATATATATATATATATATATATATATATATATATATATATATATATATATATATGTATGTATATTAGTGTGTTATATATGTTTGTACATTTGTACATATATATATATATATATATATATATATATATATATATATATCAAATATATCTGTTATGGGTGTACAATCTCTCTCTCTCTCTGCACACACACACACACATATATATATATATATATATATATATATCGGTTATGGCTGTACAAGCTCACACTGATATATATATATATATATATATATATATATATATATATATACATATATATATATATATATATATATATATATACATATATATATATATATATATATATATATATATATATATATATATACATTTACACACATATATATATATATATATATATATATACATTTACACACACTAATATATATATATATATATATATATATATACGGTAGGTGGAGCTCGTTAAGAGAAGACAGTCCATCTCGAGAAAGGAAAACCTTATTGAAGCAGTTGCGTTCCTATTCAAAAATAAAAAAAAGTCTATGGAAATAAATCAAGATAGAAAAACTGAAAAAAAGGAAAGATAAAAAAAAAATAAACATCAGTTTGGCATCAGAGTTATTTCTACGTGGTACACTTCTTTCATTCCCAGATTTCAAACATGTGGCATCGAATAACGGAGAAAGAAATGAAATGATGCAAAGCTGTGTTTCTAGCCATAAATCCTGAAAATTATGTAATAATTAATGATGCACTCTTACTAAAAATAAAAAACTACAAGAAAACAGAGTTACAATCCCAAAGAAACAATACATTTCTGGATCATAATCTGATGAAATTTAGTCTGGACAATATAAACTCACAGAAGCCAAAAGAAGAAAAATATCCTAAGCAATGATTATGCATGAACGATCCTCTTGAATCATACATGGCACAATTTCACGAAGAATAAATGTCCGATAATTTTCACAATGCCATCATCTCATAGTATACGCACTAACCTTTCGTGATTCGAATTATTTTTGGCATTGGGGAGAGAGAACCCAATCAGCAATCTTGGTTTTGATAAAGGCCGCAAATGTGGACGTGACAGACAGCGTGCAGCGAAACCAAGTGATCAAAGCGGTTGAACTTTGGCTGTTTTATGGAATATAATTTTATTTTACTAAAACGAAAATGTAAAACATTTTATATAGAGAGATTTTCCGCCTACAAGTATCTTCGGCTATCGCTCACCACTGCTTAATGTACATCCGTGCCAAACAGGTAACGCCAGGTGTGTTAGTTCCTTGGTTTCCTCACAGTAAAGGTAAACGTCGCATAGCTTTAATGGAATTTAATTTAATTTAATTTAATTCAGATTCGAAGCTTGGAGCAAATAAATGATAGAAGGATATCCCGATACAAGAGCTTATTAACGTAGAAACTGAGTAAGAATTTAACATTTTAATACAGTTTTACTTTTTCTAACGGATTTGTTTTAAATTGGTAAATACGATTATCATCAAAATACAATAATTTTAAAATATTAATGAAATGTAGCAATATAGATTATTTATCCTACTTTGGGTAATTACTTTTGTTTTATTAATACATCAAAAGTATTAACATTTGCACATTGACTCCATTAAATGTGACCGTCTCATACAAATCCAGGAAGATTTTCATAGGTCTCTCTCTCTCTCTCTCTCTCTGTCTGTATATATATATATATATATATATATATATATATATATATATATATATATATATATATATATACACACACACACACACACATATATATATATATATGGCTTGGAGGATAAGCGGTGTAGAATATATGAGAGAGTTGATTTTCACATATAGCGTGAAATACATATTAAGCTTAATATGATGATTGCTTGAGTCATGAAACTTAAAGTCACTAAGCGGAATCTCTTTTTCTGTCTCTATCTATATCTATCACCATCTCGCGCACTCCGTCCCATCTCTGTCCCTCTCTCTCTCTCTCTCTCTCTCTCTCTCTCTCTCTCTATATATATATATATATATATATATATATATATATATATATATATATACATACATTCTACTCACTGAGACAAAAATATATGAAAATTAGTCTTTTTATAATATCAGGAAATTCTTCCTGATTCATTACACTTATACATCCCCCACACATACACACACACATACATGCATACATATATACACACACATATACGAATGGGTAAATATAGGTAGGAGCAATAAATCGTATAAAAATACATATAAATCCCCTATAGTGTAAAACGAAAACGTTAAATTACAAACATATTTATTAATTAAATTACAGCGGTATTTATTATATATATGAACAGGTTTCTATGTCTCACGGATATTTCCAGTCATAAATTATTATTTTATTTTGTAACAATTATTTATCAACGGTAATAAATATGTTCGTTTTTTTCTATTTTGTTTATAAGAAAGTCAAAACTAACGACAATGATACTTTTGTTTAAAATCACATATTGAAAATGACGTACTTACGTTAGCTTCGACAATGTCAATCAGCAAACGAAGCTCATCGTCAAAGAAATGTTTTCCTTTGCTTTTATTCATATAATTTTACATACATTTTCGTTTATTTCTGATTTTTTACACACAGAGAGATTCATAACTTATTCTGTAGTCCAATTGCGGCTGAATTTTTACACACACACACACACGTATATATATATATATATATATATATATATATATATATATATATATATATATATATATATATATATCTTTGTGTATATATATTATCAAATTTTTACTGTGTTACATTAATAATAATATAACATAAATTAATTAAACCATTAATTAAAAAAATATTAACAATACAAATAAATCATAAAACATTTTAATAATACAATTAACAAATGTTATGATTTAATTAAAGATGTAACATAAGAATCTATATATAATCCCTATAAAATAATCTATTTTAATTTCAAAGAAAAATTTATTTTCGGAGAAAAATTTACAACTGAAAGCAAAATCTACACCCAAATATTGAAAGGCGCACAGGAAAAGCAAAATCTTATGAACTTGCGGCTCAAAATGTTAAATTCATGAATAAGCCCGTGTAGAAAACGAATGCGGATGAAATAAGATGCAGAACAAATGGCAAGTTTGGAAAATAATTGGAAATATCGTGTAAAACCACAATCCTCTGAAGACCAAGAATTTTACCAAGAAACTTCGAAGTCGGGTAAAAAATTTTTTAAAAAAATTAAGTAATCTTTTCATATAATATCATACATATATATATATATATATATATATATGTGTGTGTGTGTGTTTGCATATGGACATAAACAATGTACAAACTATAGATATTTCAGGATTACCCAGTCGTACAGATAGAAGTAAGCGCCTACTAAAATAGCAATGAGCTTTCGAATAATTGCCGCTACTCCCTCATCAATTTTTTATACAAGCCTGGAGTACTACCACGTATGAAAATGTGTGAATTGCACGTTTAATAATATTTCACATTATCAATTTACCTGAATTTGATGTTAAATTAGTGATTCGTATCTAATACATCTCTCCACAACCATGTTTATATTACAAGTGATTGTTTTTTTTATTTCGAAGATAAATCCATTACTGATTTTCTAAGTGTAGTTTAGATGTCGCACAAGACCAAATGTATGGGGCACCCCGTGAAGATCGAACTCACTCTCTAGTCGTAACTGCTTTAGCGAGACAAGCTCGCTAACCATTAAACCACGCCGAAGTGCCGCAAAGTACTGATTTTCCAAGCGTAGCTTTAATGTGACGCAAGACCGAAAGTAGGGGGTACTACAGTGAGAATCGAACTCAATACTCAGTCGTAATTGTTCTAGCGAGACAAACTTGCTAACCATTACACTACCTCGAGTTGCCCTAGAAGATAAATCTATTATGCGACGACATGAAATTACGAATGATGTCCTATTCCACTAATGTTAATTAAAAATAGCAAAATCTGATCCGGATGTGGTTTGCATTAGTGTGAATAAATGTTTTCTTAATTTGAACCCTCATTCAAAATTAAACTATATTATTTAATATGTGTTAAAAGTCCTCCAGGGAACCGTTGGCTTTCCGGCGACGCTGAAAAGTAATTTACCATTTTCCAATACATAAGGGCATGTAGTGGTCGCGATAATGGGATTTGCAGCGTTTCATTTGCTCATTCTTAGACGGAGCACCACAAGGAAAAATTTCCAAACCTCTTTTCTGTTCAAAGGGATTCGATTTCCAGTGGCGCCGACGTTATCGATTTTCAGTTGATCAATGCAAATTTGAGTTCAAAGCCGACAAAAACATTGAGCTCTTGCTGTTATTCCGTCTTTCTGCTTTATTCACAGCAAAAGGGGGAAAAAACGACTTAATTATGATTATTATTCTGGATAGGAGCGGAAGTGGTGGAGACTCGTTTTCATGACAATAACAGTAATGTTTAGATTGTTACTTAATATATATTTTTCGTTTTTTTTCTCTGTAATTATTCGTTGACTTTCACTGAGACATGCACAACAACATATCTTGTCAACCTTTTGAACTCTCTGTAACTGCAACTATTATACACTTTTTATCTGTTCACCCCTTCAAACGAACATGTGACAAAAATTCACTTCATCCGTTATGCAGTCTCCGAGTTCGGCAATGTTTTCAAATTTCTTCAATGTATTATTTCTTCTTCTTCTTCTTCTTCTTCTTCTTCTTCTTCTTCTTCTTCTTCTTCTATTATTATTATTATTATTATTATTATTCATTTGGTTTCTGTTGTATATGCTTTTCCTTGCATTTCTAAAATCCTTCGTTGCCGTGAGTTCAAAAATCCTTGCAACGTCAAATCCTCTTCGCAAATTTTATAATGTTCGTAAAAGCTCGCCGTTTCTTGTTAATAATGTTGTATGGAACCACTGGAAAAAAAGATTAGTGAATAAATGATTTAATCACGAAGAGGAACATTAATTGATTAATAATACAATAATAATGATTACCGTAGTTCAGTACGGCAATGCGTACGCCTTGCGGCTCACTTTGCGACCCGTTTCCGATGAACAGGCTTCCTATTCAGAGTGAATGGACAAGTCTATTTTGAATAATTACCGGGGAGAGGGTCGATTGTCTTTATACATGACACCAATTATTATTATTATTATTATTATTATTATTATTGCTGTTATTATTGTTGTTGTTGTTGTTGTTGTTTATATTTCCTTTGATTTCTGGCGTGTACATATTTCTTTCAGGGACCTAAGGTTAGAAATGGCATCATTACATTTTCCACTGGAAAAAAAATGACATAGATAATGCCTTTCGTAAAGTGTGGGTTGTACTTTTGAGAACAATTTTTTGTATTTTTTTGAGGCATAGGCTTCTAGGAATCCTTTCAGTTAATCTACTGGAATATTTTCCAACCAATCCTATGGCTCTAACTACAACAGGGATTGTTGATGTTCCCATGTGCCACAATTTTGAGATATCGATTAAAAGGTCTTTGTATTTTGACAGCTTTTTTAATATCTTCAAATATGCATTGCAATCAGCAGGGAATACCATATCAATAAGGAGGCACTTTTTTGTGGTCTTTGATATTATTATTATTATTATTATTATTATTATTATTATTTCCTTTCATTTCTGATCTATACTCATTTCCTTTCGGGTTCCGACCAGCGACCTAAAATCAGAAATTAAATCAAGCCTTTTTTCCACTGAGCAGGTTTAAAAAAAAACAATAGCACATATTTTACATAGATTAAAAACCTTTGGAAGGTGTGGAATGCATTGGGAAAACAATTTTTTTATTTCTTTAAGGCATGGACTACCAGGAATACCTTCACTGAGATTTTGGGATATTTTCCAATTAATCCGAGTGCTCCAACTACAACTGGAATTAGTGATGTCCTCATAAGCCATATCTTTTTAGAATTCCATTTCAAGATCCTTGATAATTTTTTAAGATATATTACAATCTGCATGCCATGTCAATAAGATGGCATATTCTGTTTGTGCAGTCTGTAAGCTCGATATCCGGGCGATTCATTTTGATTTTTCTCCTTGTGAGTATTATAAAGTCCTATAAATTGTTACAGGTCCTATCTCTGTAACCGGGCCTGGGTGATGATCATACAAGTTTGGTGCAGTTTCCTTCACGTAAACTATGCATATTTTCTAGTGCACATATTGGCAGATTCTTTCATGCCAAGTTTTATATTCTGTGGGTGCTAATAATGTGCAACCTGATACAAGATGGTCACTATTATCTGGATATGCACTCGTGATCAACACAATATTTCATTATGTGTGCTTGATAGTTTCCAGTTATCAAACATTGGTCCTGTGCAGTAAAAATAAACTCTTAAGTTCCAGCTTTTAACCCTGCACTACGTAACCACTGATGGGTACGAGCTTTGTCTACACCAACTTGTTCTTTCATGCTCTTGAATATTATGATACACGCTTCAGTAGTTTTCAGGTATCCAAACAGATTTGTACGAGAATTCTTGTTAAACTAATCCTCTACCTTTTTCGGATATGAGCACATGCAGAATATCAACATCAGCCCAATTATTATTATTATTATTATTATTTTTATTTCATAAAGTGACAATGGGGTGACACTCTATGTAGTACCATATGCTCATTATAACACCCATTCTTATAAGGATATACAGGCTCTTTCTTCACGGCAGAATCTTCCTCATATTATTATTATTATTGATTGTCAGAGCAGCAATCGAAAATTGACTTTACGAGACAAACAATCACAGATAAATAACCAAATCTGTTAAGAGCATTCTAGTTATATGCACTAAAGTCAAACGTGCACGATATACTGAGGAGTTTTTATAAAAGCTATAAATAACCTTTGTGACGAGGTTCGGTTCGAATTATCTTCTTGCCGCATAATCCAGTTCGCTCGGATGCTCTTCAATTTTGAATGATCTCACTTATTTTGATGAGAATCCAAAGTTGCCTTGTCTGCTTCATCGTTCAAAATTAAAAAAAAAAATGTCTCGACATCAGGGCATGTATCGCCTTACTATTTCCGGTCATTGGGATACATATATAACATACATCCCGTCGGGGACATACACAATTGGTTAATGTCAAACACCTTAAAGTAAAGTCTATTGTAATAAAAAAAATGGATATTTATTATCAGATCATCAAAATTAAACAAATCAAAATATATACAGGCTGATACTTCCAATATTTTTGATAAAAAATCCATGACCATCAGGCTATGTAGTAGCATCAACTTCCTATTATCATATAATTCTTCATTGTCCCATGTAATTTTGACTGATAATCCGTACACGAGTTACATCAAGTCATCACCCAAGATACATAATAGATCATTTCACGCATTTTCATAGGCCTGGAACGATCAAAGATATGATTCAATTATTAATTTAATAATTATGATTCATCAGAAAATTCACGTAAGAAAACCGCGAAATTTTCACGGGTATGGCTATTATTATTATTATTATTTGCACACATTGGAATTTGATATTAATGTCATTTGCTGTATTCATTGAAGATGAATTGACATTGCATCATCTCACATGCCCAATATTCTGCTCTATATTTAAGTATACTTAAAACTTCTGGTTGGTTTTTCAGTTTTTTCTATCTTACGCATTCGAAAGGACATTTGCTGTCAATTCCGATTTATCATTTTTTAAATTACGCCGAACTGGAGTTAAGGCCTGAATTCGCTGGTTTCAAAATTATCATATAATCTTTTGTTATTACATATGACACTTTCAGATTTTTTGTCATATATAATTTGCACTTTCAAATACTATTCGCTTACACAATTCCCAGTAGGTCTGCATTTTACTCAAAGTCGTACTTATATTTATTCTCCGTACCAATCTATGACATTGAGCTTTGTATTAACCTGACAATATTTTATATATCTTTTCATCCCTATTTGTATTTGTCTCAACTTTAATATATATTTTTTCTGATGGAAATGCTTTGAAGTTATTCGCTATTACTATTTTTAAAATTCATATATCTCTTCAGATATTCACAAAAAACTGTCTATACAATACCATTTCCAAGTCATATTCGTTTCAAAATGTAGTTGCATTTTATAGATTCTATTTCTATTCCATTGTGATTTTCTTACATTTTACCCTGTCACATGTATATTTACACACACAGATATATATATATATATATATATATATATATATATATATATATATATATATATATATATATATATATATACTGAACTCTCCCATCGCTTTTCGACGTACGAGGGTGAAGCAAATCAGTTCCTTAGAAACGACATTCAGGATTTGTGCAGAAAAAACGATGCACACACACACACACACACACACACACACACAAACACACACAATTATTTATCTGTCTATATTTCTGAGATGAGGTATTATGTACACTATTTACAATATTCTGACTATCATCCTCATCTTTGTCGCCATATTTATTACAACGATTCGGTCGTTGTACGCTCCGGCCTTCTTCAGGTGTTTGGAATGTCGAAGTGAACCCTTTATTTCGCTCACTCGGGTAGACTGTTCTAGTTCCACATGTCATATCTAATGGATGACAGTAATCAAGGACACATGGCACAGTGGATAAAGGCGTTAGTCATTTCCAATGACAGGACCCAAAGTGTGTGAGTTCAATACCCGGTTAAGGCAGTTTAGAACGTGGAGACGGGAATTAACAGGAGATAACTGATAACGGACATCCATTATACATGGCACATTGAACTAGACCAGTCTACCTCAGTGAGCGAAATAAAGGGTTCAGTTCTACATTCCAATTTATAGATATTTTTATTTTTACAAAATAGTGCTAAATGTAAATTTACAGAGCACCTCTCTCAAAGTACTACAAGCACTTAAAAGAATCCAATAAAACACTTACAGTAAAATGAAATTAATATGAAAAGCTAGAAGATGTAAGCCATTGAATGACCCATGTCCTTTGTACTTACAAGAGAAACTATATATTACTGGATTTATATAAATATATATAACAAATAAAACTTTACTAAATCAGTGAAATTAATTAGCTATTTTTGCCGTCATTGTCAAAAATTTTACTTAAATAATATTTAAATATAAAAAAAAATTGTGACCTAGTAATATACATACTTATACTTGATGTGAAAATAATTTTACATACTGTAAGTGTTTCTAATACATTTATTTGTTTAAAAAAAATATAGTATATTAAAAATTAAAAGTAATTTTTTTTAAAATCGTAGTTAAATAAACCGTATTCTAACCTAAACGCCCCCCCACCAAATCTTTAAGTATACAAATAGAAAAAAAATGCCGTAAGAATTTTTGTCGTTAACAATAAAGTTTAAAAAATCCAGACGACATGCATTTAACGGATGTCAGAATTCATTGAAAAATACATCCCTACTCCTACCAAAACGTAACTAATAACTGATACATCAAAATACAGCGATAATGAACACCCAAACACCCCTTGGCTGGTTGAATGGATTTCTCTGTATCCTTGGAAACGTGAATTCTGATTTTTGCCGTGCGTTTAAAACCTAGCAAATTTTAAAAATAAAGTTACTCCAAAATTCGCTTGAGGATGAAATGGAACTAATGTCTTTAATTTAATTAAAAATTAAATCCAAGCTTTTAGCTTCCATTTTTGAAACATGGTTAGAACTGTGTAGCGAAAAAAACATATTTTAAATCAATTAATATATATATATATATATATATATATATATATATATATATATATATATATATGAGAGAGAGAGAGAGAGAGAGAGAGAGAGAGAGAGAGAGAGTATCTCTCACCCTTTACAATGCCTGGGGGCAACACGATACAAAGGATTACATTAGGAGGCTCTTTGTATGTATAGGAGGCGAAGATCTCTGTTACCCCTAACCTTGAACAGGTTAAGATTGTAGTGATTGAGGAAACATCCTTTTTGGAGTTGATTCCACCGGGAAGTGGTTCGCGGGAAAAAGCTCCTTGATTGGAACCCTCAGGTAGTCTGTGTGTCGCTTGCTACGATGTAAGTGACATGGCGTGATCTTACCATAATGGTTTGAATTAGCGAGACCAGGTGATGTAGTTCGCCCGATAGGTTGCCGTGAAAGAAGCGGTAGATTCCTGCCACATAATGCCTGTTGGTGAGAGGTTGAAAGCTGGAAATTATTCGTCACACATAAGGGCTCGGTGACACTTTTGGTCTCTATCAAGGTTGAAATTATGACATCAATATTCCATGATTGGCCTGATCTAGTTCTTGTAAAGGTAGAGTAAACCATGAGGAGTCATGTACGTACTGGATCGGCACAGAGAACCAACAATTTTACCTGCATCCTTACCAATGGATCGTGTGTACGTGTAACAGTTGAGAGTTTGAGTCCCAACAGTCTTTCAGAGAGGGTTCTTCACCGAGAGGACATCCGTTCATCCTGATTGTTGGTAGTTCGGAGTTAGATCGACAATGATGTAATTTAACTAGCTTGATATTCGAGGCATTGAATGTAACCAACCAGTTTTTACCCCTTTGGATAGTCTGTGCAAGATCGAAAGAAAAATAAGTCACCAATCTCTGACTATCGAGAGTTTTAAGGTGCGACCATATATAGTCGTATCATCGGCATAGATGTTTACGAATTATTTGAGTATATTCTTAGACAAATAATTTATGTAGCTCAAAACGATGGTTGACGGCTAGGTTTCCGAAGGACAAGCCATTAATAACTACCTTCAGGGCGTTTCCTGTTAGGAAGGATTTTTATTATCGAATAGATATTTCCAGTGACTCTGGAAAGTTTGTATAGTAAATGTTTGTGCCACAACTTGGCTTTGATATAGCTAATGCTATGGTACTCGGGGTGTGTTTATCGCCAAGAGCCTCATTGAGTCTGTGAGGGTTTTTAGGACATATGCAGTCAATCGCACGGACCGAAACGCATACTACACGTCACTGAAGATGTTGATCTTTTCTAGGTGCTCGACAACATACTTATTGATTATAGCCTCAGAAATTTTTACTCTTAACTGAATGGATGGATAGCTCTATGCATGTATTACTGATCACTTTGGAATATAAGGTTTTATAAACATAAACGTGTGTATGGTGTGATGGATAATGTCTCTGATTTGGAGGTTGCCGTGTTGAGTTTCAATAACAGTGGCGTTATCTATAGTCACGTATATCCTTGGTAAATGTTATGAATCTACCAGTTATAGGTCAGTTCGTAAAATTTGTATTATTAAATCATTGCAATGTAAAAACTGTCTAAATCATCTTATGACTTTATGTAACCTGGAAAGGGTTGATAAACCGTAATATATGCAAATCTACAAAAACATTCTTGATTAATCCATAATCCGATAATTCTGACACTAATCTATTCGGTTGTGTATTATTGATTTGTATTATGTAGTACATCCATTCGTTTTCGAGTTCTGTCATAATAACCTACGTCCTGGGTAAAACGATAAACTACATCCGCGTCCTGGGTAAAACGATAAACTACATCCGCGTCCTGGGTAAGACGATAAACTATATCCAACGGTAGAGCTCTGATCATGAGCTTTTGGATAGCGTAGAACCACCTCAATTGCTTAATTCCCAGGTTCACTCAGATTCGGAGTGGTAGCAGCTGTTAGGGTCCCAGATATGGGCAAATATTTAGCCCCCAAAATGAAAGTGTAAATAAGGTTTTAATACCAGCAATATATTATTGTAAAAAGTTATTACCAGCAATACATTTTCGAAAAAAAAAAATTCCAGTAATCAATTTTTGAAAAAAATATTGGCCTCAATACATTTTTGGAAAAAAATATTACTCGTAATAAAAGTCTTGTCGGAAATATATAACGCATTGAGATTGATATACTGTAAACAAAACCAAACCAAACAAAATCATAATATTCTAGAAGAAACAAATGATTGTTTTGTATAAATGTTCCAATTATTATTATTATTTTTATTTTTTATTTTTATTTTTTTTGGACTGGGGGAAATATATAATTACCCCTTCAGTTTACACTGGAAGTTGATTTTCCAGATATTTGCTATATTTATAAATGTTCTATATATTCGATATTTATATATTTATATATATTTCTATATTTTTATTTCTATATATTTTTATTTCTATATATTTCTATATTTTTTCTGTGTATTTTATTTCTATATATTTCTATATTTTTCTATATATATTTATTTTTAAAAATTTATATTTTCTATATAATTTTATTTCTAAATATTTCTATATATTCTATATTTATATATTTGCATATATTTTTATATGTTTATTTATGTATATTTCTATACATTTCTATATTTTTATTTCTATATATTTCTATATTTTTCTGTGTATTTTATTTCTATATATTTCTATATTTTTATATATATATTTATTTTAAAAAATTTCTATATCTTCTATATATTTGTTATTTCTGAACATTTATATATATTCTATATTTATATATTTGCATATATATTTCTATATGTTTATTTCTGTATATTTCTGTATATTTTTATATTTTCTATATATTTTCCCTTCTATATTTTCTATAAATTTTCTTTACTTATGTTTTTATATATTCTATATTTTTATATTTGTATACATATTTCCATATTTTTTATTTCTATATAATTCTAGATTTCACTCTATATTTTTATTTCTATATATTTCTATATTTTCTATGTATTTTATTTCTATATATTCTAGATTTCACTATATATTTTTTATTTCTATATATTTTGATATATTTATATATTTGTATATATATTTCTATATTCTTATGTCTATATATTTTTATATTTTTCTATATATTTTTCTTTCGATATATTTCTCTATATTGTATATTTATGTATTTGTATATACATTTCTATATTTTTATTTCTATATATTTTTATTTCTTAAAATTTCTATATTTTTCTTTATATTTTTATTTCTAAATATTTCTATGTATTTCATATTTAAACATCCCATTAAAATTCTAAATGATGAAATCCTTGGCATATATGATGTATAGAAAATTGACAGGAATATGGATATATTTATATAAATACCTTTATACCTTTTGCGTACCTTTCGATTTTTCTTTTTTGTCATTGATCATGCATTTTATATCTTGCCAAAATTTTTTTCGTAATATTAATAATTTATATTTTTTCAATATTGCTGATTTCTTAGGCCATTTCTACCGACGCATGCGACAAATGAGGAAGGTTTAAGGAGTACGGATGCTACAAATAAACGACTGTTAAACCTTTGAGCCATGTCCACTGCTTTACAGGTGGTAGAGAAAATTGACTCCTTTTCCAGTTACCGTTTGAACGGTGTGTAACGTCGTCCACCCTGGTCGCAGCGTCGACTGTGTCGTTCGATCTCGTTCGCGGCGCCAACTGTGACGTGACGTGGTCCAGGGTTCTGATCCTATGGTCACGACACCAGCTGTGACGTCTTTGCCGCGGCGTCAGCTGTTCGCTCCTCGCTGCTCCAAGTGTGACGTTCTAACCCTTTGGTTAGATGAATACCAGCCTCGTCGTTCCCAACTCGCTTCCAACGCCTGGTTACTAGGGTAAATGCACTGATCTCCGGTCTGCCTACCCACGTTGTGATTAGATCTTAGACAGACGGGATCAAACAGGGATTGGGGCCGTATGCAAGCTGAGTCCAACGGGGGTGATAATACACAAGAAAAAGAAAAACTCAGAAGGTCAAAAATTATTGAAGAATAATTTATATCTAAATGTTCGTTACACAAGATTATTCCTACCTCCCGACCCGTTTTGTGGACTGTGGCACCAAGCTTCTACCATACAACTTTAAGGCTTCGAGTTGCCTGCTCTCTAGAAATTTGCATTTCGGGTTGTGGTTTGGTTTCGACACTGGGCGCTCATTTCTACCTGTCGTTCATGGCTGATTTCTCTCGTCGTCCGTGGCTGTAACTAACTCTCTCCTCAGAGTCTGAACTATTGTTCACTCATCTCTGCCGTCAGTGCGCGAATTAACTTCTTCTCTTCGGCTTCGGTTAGACGAGCTTATTCACTTCTGCTTGAGTTGGGCGAATTTCTTCACTTCGACTTGGGTTGGACGAATTTCTCTTCTTAGGCTTGGTTTGATTCCAACTTCTCCACTTAGGCCAAACGGGCTGCTTCACTTCGGTTTCTCTTGCCGCAAAGGGGACTAATGAACAGGGCCCGCCGTCCGCGCTGCAACTCCAACTTCGTCCGAGGCGCAACCCCAAATTACTTCTGTCGATTGGGGTCCTGCTTTTATTGAGGCAGTCAAAAACTGGGGTGGGTCTGTCGGCGCCAGGGTTTTCTTGATAATTCTAAAGACGTATTATTTCTGATTAGGAATTTTCCATTGTCGGTAACTTACTTTCACCCTACTTCCTTACTGTGCCTCTGGGGAGGCGTATACCCGCTTCCCCTGATCCCTCGTATGTCAGGTGACCGCTCTCTCGACCAATGGGGTCCTGGTCGGGCATCTTTCCTCCTCCCTCGCACATCACGTGACCGCCCTCGGCCAATGAGACTCTGGTCGGTATCTTTCCTCCTTCCTTCGTGACGTCTCTAATCGGGCGTGGACAATCCTTGGCTTTGTTCTGGGGGAAGAAACACCTTGCTTAAAAAAAACAAAATTTAAATTGTCCTTTTCGTACGTGATCGAATGACGCTATCGCTTCTTTGTACACGTAGTATCTGTCAAACAGCCTACCGCTAATTGGATACGGTCTAAGAAAGTAATTTCTTAGACTGCGTGGCGTTCTCGCGAGCTAATACAAATATTTCACCTTTTTCTTTCGCTCGGAGCTTGTTAACAAAAATCTTAATTATCTCAAAAAAAGCGACATCACCTTGGGTGGGTTTTTTTTCAACTCTGGAATCGTCTGGGTTCTTGTATTAATGCTTTGTTTTCATATCCTTAGATACACTTCCCCATCTGTTACCTATCATCTCAATGACATCCTTTTCATTTGTTACTTATCAATATTTTTTTTTTCATTGTCCCTAAAATTTTATTTCTTCAGCCAAATTGATAACAACTCCCATCTTTCGTGGACACCGAAAGTAGGTCATGGGCTTGACCTAATATTTTGACATCTGATATGTGCCAGTCGAGCGTGTGTGTTCGCTCATGACCTGGTTTGCGTATTATTTATTTTTCTCTCTTTTTCCTTCCTCCTCCTTTCTTTCTTTCTCCCAGATCGCCCGAACGCAATTAGAGAATTATTCTCAACTCCGAAATATTTTTCATCTCTAAAGAACTATCAAATGGTTAACAAACCGAAAAAAATAAATCATATATTAATGAATATCTCTTTTCAGTTTTCCAATCATGCATGGTGCCACAGGTGGGTAAACACTTGTAATTATTTTTTTTTTATCCATTTTGAAATATTGCATATCAAATACTTGGGAATTTTGACTCAGGAGCTCAGGCAAATGGGTTAAAATCGTTCAAAAAAGCAGGGATCAAGTGGCTAAGAAACAAAAAAAACAAAAAACAAAAAACAAATATCGGTTTTGCAAAACAAGGAAGGGAGAAATGGAAATTTTAACCCAAACAGCACAAATCCAAAAAGGAGAGCAGCAGTAAAAGCTATTAATGACTACTTTCTCTTTATCTTCACAGTATATACAGAAGCCTACATATCATAATTTATTATCGATCATGAATTGGTGCGTGGAACAACAAACAAGATATCCCAGCGAACCATAGCAAACTATGTGTACACCATATTTGTAACGACTTATGAAAATAGAAAACTGAATTCCCCATATTCAAATGTTGAATTTCTTCAATTCTTGTCACTGGCTGTGAGTACACTTTTTTGGAAACTTCAAACAAAGCTACTGTTTTATTCATCCGGGTCGAGTGTTTATGAAACGTTCAGACATCCGGTTGTTTTTTTTTTTTTTCTGCGTATATCCTAATTTCGTCCATCTTGATTTGCTGTTTTAGGTTGGCGAAGAGACTGACCTATTTGAGGACCGATTATATACTTAGTGTCTATTAGGATACCTGCTGCGTCATATTACTGAGACCTAGCTTTACTAATATTCAGGATATCGGCTAGATTGACCTTTATACAGATCAACTACTATCAGGAAAAATAATTAGTGACTGACATAAATTTTGGTTTAGATGCCAATTTTTTTCCTGACGCAAATCACTTCCAACGGACATCCTTAAAAAGTATTTATTTTTCATTCTAATTCGAAACATCTTATTTATATATCTCATTTATACTCTTGTTTCTTGAAACTGTTCAGACTATTTCCAAATCACTTTCTAAAACCAGCATCTTAATTATTTCCTTTTTGTGTCTCACGTATTTTGTTCATCCTGCTTTGCTTTTTCTATTACTACATCAGCCATTTTGCATATTTGAGCAATTCTTTTTGTATTCTTCCCTTCATTCTTTTCCTCTCTCTTTCTTTGTTCTTTCTATTTATTTTCGTTTTTCCTTTAACTTCTCCTTGTGGTGAACAGACGAATAAATCATAACAACCATTTCTAGCATTCATTAAATAAGTCATTTTGTTGAAAAAAGACAAGATTCATAGAGTTCAAAACATTTGCGAACCAGGCAAAGTTCACGAATGATTCTGACTGGCGTTTTAATAATTTAACAATTTCAACCATTTTATATTTTTATATCTGTCTATTTTCTTTTACTTACACAGTCACGAATGTATTTAAGAGTTTCACTGTCCAATAATATTTCGGTTATCTTACAAAATGATGACATGATATTTTTTTTTATAAAAATGGCTGTTCCAATCTTATGGTAATTCGGATTTACAGATGGCGGAGATAAACGTATAACAAAAAGAATCTTCACTTACTTCGCACTAATAATTCAATGATTGCCATTTCAGTTGAGGTTTTTGTATTGTTGTCAGTGTTTGGTTTCCTCTTTACTTTTCTTACATGAACGCAATTTAAAAAAGAAATATGATTCTTCAATCCCTATGAATTAATAACATTATCGAAAATGGAGCTTGATTCATATTTGGACACTCAAAAAGAAATGGAGTTCAAACAGGCATAAACTTCGACAGAGGAAATTGATAAAAAATATCGGATTGTTTTATCTTATCTTATCAAATATCTTATGTTTAACTAGCACATGGCTAACTAACAGAGTATTGAAGTTAATCTATCTCTCTCTCAATATATATATATATATATATATATATATATATATATAAAAATCATATATAAGTATTTTTAAACATGCTATTGTTAACTTGTTTCTATATACTATTTACATTATTCGAATTTTGTTCTCATCTTTGTCGCCATGTTTATCAAAACGTTTCGGCCGTTGTACGCTCCAGCCTTCTTCAGGTGGTAGTAATTTCGAACTGAAACCTTCATTTCGAAACTAGGGTAGACTGTGATAAACATGGCGACAAAGATGAGAGCAATAGTCCGAATAATGTAAATAGTGTACATAATACCTCATCTCAGAAATATAGAACTTGTTATATCTGGCTACAATCTCGAAACATTTATCGCTGCCATATTCTCCCCAACTGCAATTATGCCATTTTTATATGTCGGTTGATCGCGACATGAAGAGAAAAATAACTCACCTAAATCCAACCTCTGACCTTATTTTTCTATTCAGCGTAGATTTGACACTTAAGTGTTTAATCTTGACGTACACACAAGCCTATTTTATTTTCTGACCATATACTCACTAACTTTAGGAAGAGAGTTAACGTTTTCTTTTTAAATTTCGCTTAGAAATCATGAAATGACCAGTTAGCTACTATCGACTGAAGAAGTACAATCATAGTATTGAAATATGAAGACTATTGTGTAGTGATTTAATTTTTTTATAATATATATATATATATATATATATATATATATATATATATATATATATATATATATATATATGTTGTGGAAAATGTATGACAGATTGAAAAAAATAACATCTGACGTGTTTCATCCTGCAGAACTTCATAGCACTAAATTTCTTATGTTGGTAAAAGTATGAACGCTGGGGATTATAGAATTATTTTTTCATATATAGGCGAATTCATTTAGAGAGTATTTTCTTTTTCTTTCCATTACTTTTGTTTGTAGATAACCTACAATGTGATAATAGAGAAATTGCCAAGAGTAGTGAAACATTCTAAGAGACAGAGGGCAAAATTACTGTAGGTGCCTTTGAGATCAAGGCACTCCCTAAACATGTACGTCATAGTGAAGTGTTTTCTCCTTTGATGAGTGTAGAATATTTAGAGCAAAATTATGGATACTTTCGTTATGGTGGGCATCCAATTCATTTGACGTGTTGTTTTTTTATAAGTAGAACATTTTTTTGTTTATATAATCTTTTATTTAGGTTCTTTAAGGTTTCTCCTATGTATTTTTCGTTACGATTATTAGAAAAACAAATCCTCCTAAATCTCCAGCCCCCCTCGTTTGTGTGCATGTGTCGCTCGCCGTACTAACAACAAATTTAATCAGTTGAAGCCCCGAAGGACGAAACGCCTCACAAGTAAACTTCATCCATTTTGTCATATATCATATTTTTGTATATCAATAATAGTATTAAGGAAAATCCTCAATACTGTTATTAATATATAAAAATATATATCGTTATCTGATATATATATATATATATATATATATATATATATATATATATATAAGAGAGACTAAGGAAAAACTATACTTACGACTCGTCCTCTGAAAAGACTTTATCAAGCCAATGTTGGATTTAATATGCTGCACGTGTTTATATAGAGAGAGCCGAGGATTTCATACAGTCCATCTGATAATATTTACACACAGGCACACACACAGGCACAAACACAGGCACACACACACACACACACACACACACACACACACACACACACACATATATATATATATATATATATATAAAAATTGCGTATATTTTCTCAGCAATATTTTTGTTAAGACATGTCACATTAATAAATTTGACAAGTTTTGTCCGCTTATCTTTAATAGGCTCTTTTCGTAAATACTGACAAGTTTCTTAGTATTTTTATTAAAAGAAGAAAACATTAATATGTTGATACATATTCATTTTATTACAAGTACTTTCGACATTAGCGCAGTCGTCAGCATCTTGCTTTTTTTAACAATTTTGTCTTAGAATAATTATGCATACTCTCTGGCTGGATGGTCATGGGCGTCGGTGTCAAATCGATAAAAAAAATGTTGAACTCATCTGTCGCGGACTGTGATCGCTAGATGTTTTTACTCCAGTGAGAAAAGAACTTCAACACAGTGAATTTTACTTAACTATGTTATTAAACATGCCGACGTTTACATTTCTAACTATCTATACAGGAAAGGAAACGTCGATTCACTGAAAAACCTTTCTCTACTTTCCCGCGATCATTCAGCGAATCAAAATCAACTTCCTTGTTTTGTCTTCCATCCGATCCTAAAGTCCAACCACAGAAAGCCCCAGCAGTGATACACTTCCTCTAAAAAATAATAGCCTATTAAACTATTATTTATCATACCTAATTATTGAACAAAAAATTCATTCATGAATTTTGTTTCAACTATATTACTCTAAAATCCCTTCTATTCTTTCTTGTCTTCCAGGCGTACTTCTTAAATTTTCGCTTCCTTGGGAGTCGATCACATTAACCTATCGGCATGCACATATACCATTCTTAAAAAAGAATGAACATAGCAGAATTCTGAACAGTCTTTCACGCTTCTCAAATAATGTTTCACCGAAAAAAGAATATCGAACAATCCTTTGTCTATTCTTGGTCACTAGCATCTGTGACCCAAGGCCAAAGCCTCAGACGACAGTCTGGATACAAATTACTCCAACAGTGTACTTTGTCTTCCCAATATAAATTCCGCCACCCAGGTCAGCAGGTAACACTTCTCTGATTCAATATTCCTGGGGAGAACATAATTTCTTGCATATTCACTTTAGGCTACACGAAATGTACATACATTTCACGGGAAAAAAAATACTGGTCCCAAAATCCTACAATGCATGACAAAAACCCATGCCAAAGCATCAACCATATTTATAATTGGGTCACGTCCTTCCCACTTAGATTTTACTGTTTAAATATAGTGTGATCCAAAATTATTTTCTACTCACAGTGACACAGCACACACAGTCCATTGTCACCGAATTTATTCAACGACAACCAATTAATTACTTTGCTATTTTCGTAACTTCAGACTAACTTGAACAAACTTTGACAATTATGCCATCTTTGATTTTCCATAATTACTATCTGCCTCCGTGTGTCAAAACTCTATTCGCACCGTTTCCGTTCCTTTTGCCCTTGGCTGCCTTTAAGGGAAAAACAAACACACGTTCAGCATCTTCTAACTATTGCATTACTGGTTTTACCGCGGTTACGAGTGTTATCTTTTCCTAATCGTTTACCGAGACCTGGAATCCCACAAACCACCTGACCAATTTCTTTTAAGCCGTCAGTTCTAAAGATACATTTTCCGGTTTTCCTATTTACATAGCCAAGTGTGAGAAGTCCACTCTCAGGACAGAGACCCAAGCACATTCGGAAATTCGAACATATGCAGACCGAAATATCTTATTCCCACAATTAATTAAATTATGTTTTTGTAGACAAATTTACTCACAAATTCACTAATTAACAACTTAATTATTCAACCAATAAATGCAAAAGGACACACATACGGTTCTTAAAATTAAAACAAATCCACATTCCGTTAAAAAAAAATGAGTAAAACAATCATTTTTTATTTAATTGCGATGAACAAAACAATTCTAAACTTAAACATATGAGTGCACGCAAAACCAATGTCACCAAAGCTTTCAACTCATTAACAGGTACAAGAAATCACAGTGTGAATGCGCCATGACAAAATGTCGTCAATCTTTCTTATTTAAAACAATTTTCCTTTGCATCCAGTTACGAGATTTCCGGCGTCCTCGTGTGCAACAGACTGTCAGGCATACAACATTTGGATGCGCACAAAAAACATTAAACCGTACCAATCAAATTCAACAATAGATTTCCGCACGTGGCCCTAAACATTTGGAAAAAGACAAAAATAACAATAAATATCAGTCTCTCACTAAAATCTTTTATCAGAATTGACATTCTTGCATTATTGTCTATGGGTGAATGAGGGTATTCATTGTGTCCATTCTTTCTTTTCTTCTCTTATTCTTCCTTTTTCCATTGTCTGACCATCAAACTCTGTTCACTTAGTGTTTGTTATTTTTTACTTCTGTTTCTCTTCTCCTTTTCATTATTACTTCGAATTTTGGCTTGCTGCTTAGAGGTATGTGTGTTAAAACAGTAGAACATAGTAATATCATAGTGCTTACAGTTAACATTTTTTCTTTTGTTTTTTTTTTCTCATTCCGTTGTTGAGTCCCCATCTGAAAATTTTCAAAGAACATCACGAAGTTGTGTTGTAACCCGCATGTTAGGAGATCCTGGTCCCGGCACCAAATTGAATATATTTTGCATACTCTCTATTGGGGGTGGTCTTGGGTAATGGCATCAAATCGATAATAAAGTTGCATTTTTCTCTCACGAACGGTGATCGCTAGTTGTTTTGAGACCAGAGAGAAAAGAACTTCAGCACAGTGTATTTTACTTAACTATTTTATTATACATGTCGACGTGTGCATTTTTAACTATCCAATGGAGTGAATATATATATATATATATATATATATATATATATATATATATATATATATATATATATATTTAAAAACGTCGAGAGACAGATTCAACTCGTATTTGGTAAATATCCATTGTTAATAAGTAAAGAGTTTGTGCGCATAAAGAAGCATTTATCAGAGTGGAATAAATGATTGGCGTATCGAGTTCAAATACCAACAGGCCGTTATGTCCGTATTCAAACAAGTACCATAGGAATGGCATAATTCCATCCATTCTAGGTATCATAAGTCAAGATTCTACTCTCTAGTTGTTTTACCCTAGAAATGGTTACTTAATGAGGAATAACCAAAACGGAGGTTTGAAATGAAATGGTAATCTTTATAACATCAACAACATACAATACTCGCCAGCGGCGTAAATTATGTAAACAACTGTTAGTAGTGGACTACTTAGCATATGATCTCCACTTACGGTAGTGTCCAACTTAACTACATGGATTAGGTCATACCAATTATTGCTCATAAGTATGCCATATAACACTAGTTTTTGTTAACAGAAAACACCAAACTCTCGCTGACACGCTCTATATTTATAAGTCAGATCAAAGCAAGAATAGAGTTTCGCTGCCTCACCTGGACTGGTGTTGAGTAACCCCCACTCTTCAGCCTCGAAAGAGTTCAAAAGTGTTTACACTGTCTTGTGGTTGATGGATTATACCTCACCGTGCCAGTTTTATCCCCAGAAGAAACGTCGCCAGCCTTTCGCTACTACGTCGCTATTTCTATGACAGATGTTCGGACGGGTGACATTCTTTAGTGCCACCATCTCAGACTTTCAAAATTAAAACTCTCCATTCCCTTCGTTTTCCTTTGATAAAAAGCAATTTTTTTTTCAAACAGCTTCTTCTTCTGGACCATTACATGGTGAAACTAACTCCCTAGAGAATTCTTCCCTGAAAACAGCAACCGTGGTTTCTTTAATTCCAGGGTCAATCTATATACATCCTACTCATCCTAATAATACTCTCGTACTTTCACTTTACCCCTCCCTTATAATCTCAATAAGTAACTTTCTATCTTGAGTATCTCTTGGGCCTTGTATTTGTTGAACTATCAGGAATTAAAAATTTAAGACATACACAATTGTTAATTAAGAAAAAAAAAAAGATTGGTCTTGTGTCTAACAACAGCATTCTGTAAAACATATTTACTAAACAGAAAATATCGTTTTTATCATTTCACCTCAAGTAAGACGATAATCCCTTTAAGACGCAATGTTTTTTTTTTTTTACGTACAGCCATGAGATAACTAAAAAGAGTATGTCATGATGAAAAAGACTCCAAACTTGATGAAAACAAAATTTTATCGTCTATGTTATATTTAAGAAGAAAGATCAAAGTATTTTGAAGGTATTTTAAAAATATATTAAGTGTTCCCAGCTAGTTCGATATTTTCCTTAATTTTTTTTTTTTGATTCAGCAAAATTAACAGATAATCACTCATGTCAACAATTTTTTTCCATTTATATAAGAAAAATGAAAATCTCAGTTTCAAATTCATTTAAAAATCAGGAAAACTTCTCATACGGAAGGACAGACGTGATATAATTATTTAAATTTAAGAGAATAAATTATTTATCTTGATATCTTTAAGGAAAAATTTCAGTGCTCTAATTTTTTTTGTACTTAGCTTTCACCTTTATTTTTACGATGCTTTATGGAAAATATATTACAAAAAATTAAAATAAGACTGTTGAGAGTGAGATTAAATTTTATAAGAATGGTATCTAATTGATTTATAGTTACCTTTCTTATGAAAGTTTATCAGAAGTGTACAAAAAATACTATAATTTTATGTACACTTATTACAATTTAATGTGTTATTTGTATTTCATATTCATTTTATTATGAATTTTGATATTTCATTTATGGAAATGTGTCATAACTAAGATTAATATAAAAATAAGATCATATAAATTTCATATGATGAAACTAATAGTTGTAGGTACCCTTCTCATTTGAAATTGAAAAATCAAATTATCTTCTCCACGCGTGTTTCTCAAAAATAAAGGCCCTAACAGCGGAGAACAATGCTTAACTCAAATAACGCGACTTAATTGTATACTTGCTGGTCTTCCGTACATTTTAATTACAGCCGTTTATAATAGCAACATTACATTTCTTAATTAATGCGGTTCTCCTGATTGGTCGATGCAATACAATTTACAAGGTTTAACAAAAATAATCTCATAATGTGTGGCACCATGCATCCTTATGATTTGAAAGAAATATTCATAGATATATGATTTGCTTTTTACGGTTTATCAACCATTTGATAATTATTTAAGGCCGAAAAATATTTTAGGTTTTAAGAATAATTCTTTCTTTACATTCAAGCGATTTGGGAGAAAGAAAGAGAAAACGAAGAAGAAAGAAAGAAAAAATAATACGAAAACGGGTCATAGGCGAACACACGGCTTAAGACACGGAAATGGGGAGGAAAGAAAGGTTATAATTGATAGGTAGCAGATGTTGAAAATATCTAGGTCACCTATGAACAAGCATTTGACCGATTTCCGCGTGTCCACGAAAAATGGAATTTTGTTATCTGTTGGATGCCACCCAAAAGGAAAAAAAATCCATTGTTGAACATTGACGAAACACAGACAGTCTTCAGAATTAGAAAAATCCCACACAAGAAGTTTTCACTGGCAAAATTTTTCTTTCTTTTGACAGAATAAACGTTTGCCCTGCGATAATAAAGATTTTTGTTATCAAACCCTCGGCCGAAAGGAAAATGAAATATTTTTATTTCGCTTTAGAAACGCCAGCTAGGCTAGGAAAATTCCTTTCTTAGCTCATGTCCAATTAGCGATAAACTGCTTGACAAATACCACGTGTTAAAAGCCGAGAGTGTCATCTCGGCCGCTCATGATAAGGGCGATTTAATTAATTTTTTTTTGTTAAGCAAGGTATTTCTTTCCCAAAACAAAGCCACGGATTGTTCACGCTCGACTAAGACGTCATTGGTTAAGTGGATCTCATGACGCACGAAGGAGAAGGAAAGATGCCCGACCAGGACCTCATTGGCCGAGAGCGGTCACGTGACGCACGAAGAAAATCAGTCGACGCCTCTATCAAAGTGTAAGTGTAAGGAGCCGATACGAAGAAGTGGGGAAGTTAGTGCACGCCCCTCAGAAGCACAGTAAGAGAGTGGGAGTGAGAGGAGAGTTACCGAAAATGGAAAAGAGTGAAAAATCCCTAACCAGAAATAAGAAGGGTGGATACGTATTTAGAATTATCGAAGAGCCCCTGGTGCCGACAGACCCACCCCAGCCTTGATTGCGTCAATAAAAGCGAGACCCCAACCGAGAGAAATCAGTTGAGCCGCGGACGGCGGACCGAGTTCGTTCGCCCCCTTGCGGGCAGAAGAGGCCAGTTCGTTTGGCCTGAGTGAAGAAGTTCGTTCAACCCAAGCTGGCGAGAAGAACTTAGTTCGCGCACCGGCGGCGGAGATGAGTGACCAGTTAGTTCAGACTCTGGAGAGAAGAATTTTGAGTTGAGCCGCGGACAGCGGGCCGAATTCCTTCGCCCCCTAGCGGGCAGAAGAGGCCAGTTCGTTTGGCCTGAGTGAAGAAGTTCGTTCGACCCAAGCTGGCGAGAAGAAGTTAGTTCGAGCACCGGCGGCGAAGATGAGTGACCAGTTAGTTCAGACTCTGGAGAGAAGTAGTTTGATTTCAGCCGCGGACCCTGGCGAGAAGTTTTGAGCCTTGGACGACAAGCAGAGATGAGCGCCCAGTGTTGAAACCGCATCAAGATAGTTGACCAAGATTCACGCACACTTTTGGACTCTTCTTCAACCAAGAACAAGTAGTTTGAAGAGCGACTTAGAATCAGACCACAGAAATAAGTTTTTCGACTTTCGTCCAAAGACACACCGAAACACAAATTTCTTAGAGAGCAGACAACTTGAAGCCTTAAAGTTTGCCTAGCGAAAGCGTCGTGCCACAATCCACAGAACGGCTCGGGAAGTAGACATAGTCCTATGTACCGAACAAATAGGCATAAAACTTTGTTACCTTTTTCTTTGATACTTTGGACTTTGTGAGTTTTCATTTTATTTTTATTTTATCCATAATTGTGTGTTATCACCCCCGTTAAACTTAGCTTGCATTACGGCCCCAACCCCTGTTTGATCTCGTCTGTCTAAGATCAATTCACAACGTGGGTAGACAGACTGGGGATAAGTGCAGTTACCCTAGTAACCATGCGTTGGAAGCAGGTTGGAAACGGCGAGGCTGGTATCAATCTAACCAGATTCCTACCCGAATCACCAAAGGGTTAGAACGTCATGTTTGGAGCAGCGAGGAGCGAACAGCTGACGCCGCGGCGAAGACGTCACAATTGGTGCTGTTTGGGGACGTCACAACTGGCGCCGTGGTAGATCAGGATAGAACGACACAGTCGGCGCTGCGACCGGAGGACGACGTCACATCTGACGCCGTGACCAGGACATCAGAGCCTGGGGCAACCCCGTGACGTCACAATGCCAATTACGAAACTCAATGCGGCTTTCAACTAATTTTGTAATACCTTAACAACTTAAATGTAAAAATCTAAAATAATTAAAGAAATAACAAATAATTCATAAAAACAACTAATAATCATAAAAACAACTAAAAGCAAATAAAAGCCTTTGAAATTAAATAATATCTTTGTTTTATTGAGTTTTGTATGTTACAATTCAGAGCTGATTTTCAGGTAGGGGGAGACCCAATTAAAACAAATGATTTGCTTTCCTCAAAACCTTGTCCTTTTAAGTAATATAATCACTAAACTGAAGAATGTTGAATTTCTAGAGTTTTCATAAAATTAGTTATGGGTGGGGTAATAAATATAAAAAAAAAAAATTTTCATGACTTTAAAAAAAGAAAACATATTTAAATAATTTTCATCATTTGTGAATAGTTTCTTAAAGTTTCATTAATATCCAACAATTATTTTTATTTTTGCAAGATTTTCCAAATCAATGTCTGTAAGACAGACATTAATTTGGAAAATTAAAAAAAAAAAAAAAAATTGCTAAAAATTTATGTTATTTACTAGTTCAGGTGATACAAAGGGAAACAAGATTTTTAATCAAAATTTAGAATCTTCTAAAAAGAAGGAAAACATTTAAAAATAATTAAATATACTTTGGTTTTTCATCTTAATAATAACGTAAACATTTAAACGATAAAATTTTTTTTCGTCAAGTTTGCCGTCTTTTTTCATCATGCTATGCTCATTTTTAGTGATCTCATGGAGGTACCTAGTTTAATGGAAGTGAAAGTAAGTGAGAAGACTTTAGTTAAAGGTGAGGAGAAAGCACACTATAATAAAAGCGTTCAAGAAGACATCGTATACGGTTTGCATTTGAATTTTAAATATTGCAAATGATAAGGAAGAAATGGGAAGGGATTATCGTAAGTGAGAAAACAAACAATTAGAATAGGTTGCATCGAGCTAGTTCAACTGCAAAACTGAGAATCCTAGATTCAAAACAGGTAACACGCTTTTATCGTATTTTTCCAGACATGATAATGTTCAAAAGCGTCTCCGAGTCCTGGTGGGTGTCGAATTATTTTCCACCCTCCCACAGATCTCTCCCAGGAAGGATGTGGCTAGCGTCTCACTGCTCTATCTCTAGGTCGATGGAAAGTGCTCGGACGAACTACAGTCATTGGTCCCAATATGTCTAACCTTCACATCTAGGGACCCGAATAAATTCTTCTCTCGAACCACTGCACTTTGCAACAGGCTACCAAGAGGATGTTTCCCCGATCGCTACCTCAAGTGCCTCCCCCACCGCCGGCTTTGAACAGAGTCAACCTTACTGTAAAATAGTCTGTGGTCCTAGACTCTAGCCGCGGAAGCACTTCGTCGTGGTGTAATTGTAAGCTAAGCTTCTTTCGTTATATCAATCACGACGGAATAATGAGTTTGATCCTCACTGGGCGCTGTATAATTTGGGTCTTATTACGCTATGCTTAGTAAATCACTATATTCCAGGGGTGGGTCTACATGATTAAAATATATGCAAAACATATATCTGTGATTTATTGAGATAAAACTGTCGATATCTTTAAGCTGAAATATATTACAAATATCGGCATAATCTGGCAAAACAATATATGCTTATTTAAAAAAATCATCTTTATATTTGCAATACAGGGGGAGAGAGTAAAATAACCCATATAGAAACTCTGGTATCAAAGTTGAACTAGTTTGTTTTCGTCGTTAACAACAATTTTAAGTCATATGATTTTAAGATAGGAATAAGTCAATGAACAGAAAAAAAGGATCCAGATGAAAAGACACTGTATTAATATATTAAAGAGGGAAAAAAACGGTATTTTACAAAGAAGACGAGTGTGCAGTAGCCAGTTTATCAAAGAGAAAATCACGTCGAAATCATCGTCACCTTTTTGCTGAACCGATTGATCTATCGATCGATAAAAGAAAAACTAGCAATTCGATTGCTTATTCTCTTTCAAAGTCACTTACCTTTATTTAATTTTTACATTCCTCTTCCTAACCAAGCGTCAACATTTCGTCTTATTGAAGTCAAACTAATCTAGATTCATTAACAATTACCGTTAGATTGTGTTTTCTTTTTTAAATTATCGTTTGTTTTTCGATATTTTCCTTTCGAGAACATCCTAATATAATCGTTTTTCAACTAATCTCATCTTAAACATTATTTTTCTATTTGTCATCGATTCGAAGTTTTGCTTCGGTTTGTTTTTTTATTTAATCTGTTAGTCATTTGTACGTTTTAACTGTGTTTTTTTTATTTTGTTTCTCTGCCATTAAAGTACTTTCATATTTTTTCATTACTTTTATCCTTCCCTTATTTGTTTTTAAATTCTATTTCTGAATTATTTTTTCTTCCTACCCCGATATTTTTATAATACCCTCTTTCTTTATTCCCTTTTATTTCAGCTTGTACGTGTTTTTGTTCTCTGTCTTTAATTAAATAGATATTTAGTCATCATCCATTAACCCTAGATTAAACTAATACAGCACCCAATAAGGATCGATCTAACTACATTAGTGACTTCACCGCGAAATGGCACATCGTTGCTTTTTAAACATAAAATTATATAACAACGTACTAATGATACCTACAAACAGTCTGAAACTGTAATAACACTGAAGAATCAGTTCGGATCGAATTTAAGGCGTATAGATTGACGCATAATTTATCAAACCGCGTTGCGTCGCTAATAGGGAAAACAGGAACATCTTTGAACATTTATTCGGTATTATATATAGTCCGTTCAAAAACTGTTTATTGTCAGTTTAACGTGTATATTTTGTATTTACTTTACTAATGTATATTCAATACAATGTTCAGTGACTGTCAATGAAGAGGCTTATTTAATAAGTAGTACGAAAATGACGTAAGATGAGAAAATAGGAAGCGAAGATTATGATGATAAGGAGGATAGATAAGGATGGAAACGAAATCGACGATGTTAAGTCAGTAGTTTTCGTTAAGGCATCCACACGAAATTCACAAATATTAATACGGAAAATGCACTCTAAATGGAACCACCTTCTTGTTATATGAATACGATAAGAATGAGGGAGATTCGACTAAGTGTTAGTGTTATGGGTGTTTTTAGCTTTACATTTCGGAACCGATAGAAATAAATAATGAAGTATGTGAAAGCATTTGCAAGGGAAATGACAATAAAGAAGCCATTTAAAAGGGGGTTATAGGCTGAAAAGTGAATTATCACCCACAAGGCAGCGTAAAAGATTTTGAACTCTGTCAAGTGAGAATTGGGCAACAACAGTAAAGATATGCGAGAAAAGCTCCATTTTTGGTCAGATCTGAATCGATTAAAGTCCTAAGTCCACCTTAGTCCATTCATTAAAACAGTAGCCATTAATGAAATGGTTTAGCAAAAGTTGGATTTATTTCACTAAAGTATGACAGCAATTTAAAGCATTTGTTTATGGATAGCGTAGGGCATAAGCAATGTAAAGACTGAAAGATGAGAAAAAATAATTGCCTCACAATAACGCAAGTCCGCATTGCAGTTAACAAACAGCTTTAATTATGAGTAGTCAGGAATTCCCAGTGTTGACCACTCTCTAAACTGTATCAATTTTGAAAACATCAAACGTTCTTACCGAAGTGATGTTTTTTCATTCGATGAAGATGTGTACATTTAAACCAAAAATAAGCGAAAAACTTTCATCATACAATAGTGGGCAGAGCGTTTGATAAAAAAGAGTTACATTCTATGATGATGTCGTTGATAAATAAAATACTGGTTGGTTTGTTGTTTCATTTTGTTTATCGACCTATTAACCTCTATGTGTTATTTAATGCTGAAATCTAAATATCTTGTACACAACTTTATGGTGTCAAATTAATTTTGAACGCAATTGTATGACATCAGCTATAGATATTTTGTACATATTTTTATACTTTAAGGGGAAATGCATGTTTTATAAATATATAATTTGTAGATAAACTGTGGTAGGTGTTATAATGTTTGGTATAAATCTATTTCTTTGGTTTAGTTTTTGGTTTTTGTTTAACGGCATGTCAGCCCGGACGGGTTATTTAAGGCCAACATTTAAATCTGAAAATTCAAACATCATAGTTACTTAAAGAGAATAACGTCTCCTGGTTAAATTATAATTACTTAGCTCCATTCTTTTAAATAATATGAAAAAAAACAAAACAAACGAGTAATGAAAACATATTTATCCTTACAAGAAATGAGATTAATCAAACTGCCGTACTTGACGGGATAGAAGACACCCCTTTTTTTTTAAAAGAAAATATCTTTTAAAATTCCCCTGCGTCTTATATGCCATATGTAGGTTTAGAATTCGTGATAGTCAGCCGAAATTAGTTGCCTGGCTACTGCTTTTAGAGTAGACTTTAGAGTAACTTTAATACAGCTATTGTTATTATTTAAAATGCAGATTAAAATAGTTATCATTGATAATATTCATTATATTAATTTCATCACGTTTAATATTAGTACTTTGTTTCAGTAAAATTATATATAATAAATTCAAATTATATATTTGTAAAATATATTTATTTCATTAATTTTTTCTTGTGATAACTCCTGTTTGCATTGGTATTTATACAATCAAAATTTTGAAATCCTAATTATTCCAATAAGACATTCACAAGACGCAGGTTTACAGATCATATAATGAAAAATGTTTGACTGAATATTAATTTAACTGTACTGTTTTGCTCAATTATAATAATTGCTTAAATTCTTTTTCTTTTCTTACCTTTGGATGAAATAAAGTTTTTAAGTAATAGGAAAAAAGAACACGAGCTTATAAGCTCGTGTTTTTTTTTTTTCCTATTATTTTTTTCGTTTAATTGTAATCAAGACTTGTTTAGCCAAAATAATACCTCATAAATATAACCTCGGCTGTACCATTTACTAATGATTTTACTCATTTTATTAATTACTAAATTTTCTTGATTTGCCCACCTAAAATTGGGGTGCGACTTTTACACCTGTGCGTCTTATATGCAGTCAAATACGGTAATTGTTTTTTTTTAATTCTTTTTGAAAATTATGCCATGTCTTCAAATTTACTATAAAATATATTGATTGTGATTTTGCTATTGTTGGTAATTTTACTGTAAAATGTAATGTTTATATATTTTTTTAAATGTACTGCTGATATTTTTGCTATAAGAACGTATATTTAAACTTTTTGAGTTTTGATTTTTGGTTCGATTTTAACTATTTACTCATCGCTAAAAAGAGGGGGTTCCACTCCCCTCAAAACCTTAAATGTTCAGCTCAGATGCTTTTCTGCCGGATGTAGTTCATCGTCATACACAAGACTAAATAAAAACAAAATTGTGAAAAGAAAATATTAATTTTCCTCTGAATTGCACTATTCTAGATTATCTCAAACCTTAGAGAGTTGAAAATTCTTCTACATTAAAAAGTTATCTAATCTTTTGAATTGGTTGACAAAAGAACTTGATGTGTTAGATAGAAGATGAAGATATTGGTATCTTTCAAAATTTAGTTTGGCACAAAGCAATTGAGAGTAGAAGATTGTGTCCTCACAATCTAACTAGATAAAGCCCGATTGAATAGGTGCAGTCTAAATTCTGGCTTTTGTCTGAGGTCAAACTTTGGCCAACAGTAAAAGAAGAGAAATACGCCTCAATACAAACAATGTAAATTTTTATATCAAGTTTAACATAACCAAATTTGAGAATCAAATAGAATGCATTGTCAAACTCGCCAGGCAGAAGCCCCAGGTGCCCGTTACGTTACGGCAGTCGAGTGAATTGGGCGGCTACTAATCATTTCGTTGTTTGCGTTTTCTAAGAATTTTCTTTCATAATATTTGCGGATATTACCTTCGCCAGGAATAAGTTTTATACAGTGTGTGAGACAAATATTTTAATACTTTTGCGGAACATTAGTTCATGTTTATTTGTCCTGTCTTTTGGGTTTTTCAAAGTGTTTCAGGCGATATTTGTGTTTAATTATATTTGTCTCAAGGAGCTTTTTGTCGTTTAATTTCAATCATATCAAGTGACTCATTTTCAATACCTATTTATAAATTACTTCTAAATTGTGAGTTATAATGCCCTAATTTTGTTGCGGTCAACAGGTATACTATTCATGGCAATTATACTTAAATTATTATTCTAACGGAATGTCCCACACACCCTAACGCCAATGTGGACTGAATATATCAGTAGCTATATATGGTAAGTACAGGATATACCTTGGGGCTTGCTTCGGCAATTAGTTGGAGATTCGTCTCCAGGTGTGCTGGTCGAACTCTCTACCTTCGGGCAGAGAGGAACATAGACGAGACTACGCCAAAGGGCAGAGTCTCGTCTGGTGTGGTAGACAGATACCCGACCCCGTTTTTACGGAGTTTACGGGGAATTATTGGCCGAGCCCACTGGCTCGGATTAACCCCGCATTAAAAACGGTCTTGTGACACTTCCTGCTTCGCGGTGGTGAGTTAAATAACCTTGCTTCAGCAATTAGTTGAAGATTCGTCTCCAGCAATGCTGGTCGAACTCTCTGCCTTCTGACTACCACTCGTCTGGGGTGATATACCTCTACCCGACCCCGTTTACACGAAGTCTACGAGAAATGTTTGGCTGAGCCTACGGGCTCGGTTTTGCCCCGCATTAAAAAACGACCTTGTACCACATCCTGCCTCGCATGGAGGTAAAGTAAATAACCTTATAATGGATATTCGTCTAGAGCTGTTCGGGTCGTACTCTCTGCATCCCGGTAGAGAGAAACCCAGACGAAGCTATGTCGAAGGGCAGTCTCGTCTTGCGTGGTAGGCAGCTAAACGACCGCGTTTTATACTGGGTCTATGGGGAATTTTTGGTCGAGTCTTCTGAGTCGGGTACCCCACGTTAAATTCGTCCTTGTGCCACTATTACCGCGCGTGACCGTTGGTAAATAAACTTGTTTTGGCAATTAGTCGAATTCTGTACCTTCTCGTAGGGAGAAACCCAAACGAGGCTATGCGGAAAGGCAGAGTCTCGTCTGGGGAGGTAGACAGCCACCCGACCCCGTGTATACAGGGTCTACGCTGAATTTTTGCCGGATTCTACGTGCTAGATTTTAATCCCGCATTAAAAAAAAAAGACCTTGTGTCACAAACTGCCTCGTGTGGAGGTAAGGTAAATAACCTTGCTTCGACAATTAGTTGGAGATACTTCCCCAGCTGTGCTGGTGGAATTCTCTGCTTTCGAGCAGAGAAGAACCCAGACGAGGCTATACCGAAGGGCAGAGTCTCTTCTGGTGTGGCAGACATCTACCCAACCCTGTTTTTTACGGTGTCTACGAGGAATTTTATGCTCGAACCTACGGTCTCAGTTTTGCCTCGCATTAAATAAAGACCTTGTGCCACATCCTGCCTCACGTGGAACTAAGATAATTAAACTTACTTCGGGAATTAATTGGATATTCGTCTTCAGCTGTGCTGGCCGAACAGCATGCCTCCAGGCAGAGAGGAACCTAGACGGGGCAATGGCGAAGGGCAGTCTCACATGGGGTGATATACAGCTACCCGACCACGTGTATACGGGGTATACGCTGTATTTTAGCTTTAGCATTAAAATCGCCCTTGTGCTACATCCTGCCTCGTAGGGAGGTAAGGTAAATATCCTTACTTTGGGAATTACTAGCCTGCCACCCGATTCCCTGTCTTTCAGTAATGTATTCTCTTTTTACAATAGACTTCTTTTCTTTCATCTACGCGCATGTTGCTGTTCCTTCACGAGTATCACCTTTGTCTGTTTGTAACTTCTTTAAAGATACAGCAATTATCGATGATTGAACAGTGAACTTTTGTGGTTGCCACACTGATATTATATTCCACTTCTTAAATTGTGGGGATTTTTCACATCCTTTGGTATACATTTTTCCATGTCCATTACCATGCCTGATGGAAATCGGTACTGAGAGCCAGACTGACGATGTTTTCTTAATGACTGTGAACTGAGGTGTAGTTTTAGACAATCGAGGCTTACGGCCACCTCATGTTGAAATCCCGATATACCGTACGATCACCGAGATTAAGCAACGTCGAACCTAGTACCTAGCTGGGTAACCGCTTAGAAATACAAGTTTCGCTATATTGACTTACCCGCAAATAACATTGGGAAAGGTAAAAATCTATCTCTTTTCCCCCACCTATGGTATAATTAAGATTTGTATCACACTGAACCATTAGTATCTCAGAAGAAGAAATTTTTAAAATCTAAAAATATGTCCTGGCTTTGAATAACCTGCAAGATATCCCATCAACATGAACACGGGACTGTGTCAAATTACATCCATATTCCGTACAGGAGCTACTATGTATTCGTCTATTCTGTAAAATACCATTTTTCTCTTTAATATATTAATATAATCCCTTTCTATCTAAATCCCGATTTTTTTTGGTTCTTTGTCTTCTCATCTTAAAATCTTAATACTAAAAATCATTGTTGACGACGAAAACAAACTTTTTCCACCTCTGTTGCCAAATGGTCAGTTTCATTAAATTTTATATTTTGTTACATGTGTTATTTTACTTTTCTTCATGATATTGCAAATATAAAGATATATTTCTTTATTATCCAGCAATCGGTTCAACCTGCGTAAGTTTCGATGTGATATAGAATCGAAAGACCTAGCAGAATGTCACTGTTAAAATCAAGACATCGAATCAATAATCTCGCTTGTATCCCTGACGTAGGTAATTGGATGTTATAGAACAAGCAATACGTGACATGACCAAATATATCTAGGAACCTATTGTTTTAGGGTGATGGTTGTGTTCAGTTTTGACACAGAACCCTTAAACATTTGGATGCTTCTTACCGACAAGTCAACGTACAACCTTGTGATTTTTCCATAAGAAATATGCAGTGCGTTCACGTAGTCAGAGGTTGTGTCTGTTAGTGGTCATAAAACATCGGAAGCGTTGTTAATTTGCACCGTTTCCTGAATATTGTCACTTATTCATGCATCTTATATACGGAGAAATGGTGTGATATTCCAGAAGCATAAAGAACTGTCATCCCGAATTGCCCAGCGTTTAATTTAAGTGACGTCGTGAAACTTCCGACAAATGACACGTGGGTTGTAATTTATTCACATGCAAGTCTTTACGAATAATAAATATCCAGGATGCGGATTCGATTTTATGAAGATGGAATGGTTTAAAATTTCTTCAGAGGTTTTACGACCACTTCAAGAATAGGTTTCACGTTATTTTGTACTTCATTTTTTTGGAGGGAATCAAAGAATATACTAGGCAACTATCTGATTAATATTGGTTTGCCATTGTAAACCAAATAAACAATTGCTTACTGTCAGTTTCCAAATACCTATGTTTCGGATGTCTAATTTAACCAATTTGTCGGCAAATATATCACGAATATCATTATGCTAGAATGGTAAATTCCCTAATCATTTTGGAACACTATTATAGCAGAATAATTGGAAGATAGTAAATTGTCATTTTCTCGGTTTTTGTAAGATCTAAAAATTACTAATTAAAACACAAGGCCTCTCATACATTTTGTCTAAATCATGATTTCATTAATCACTGTTTTTGAATTCGCAGCCCATATGTTTTCTCTGGATGCGTATTCCATATTTTTTCATATGTGAGGGATTATCTTCTTACCCTCCCGCTTGATGTATCTACCTATCAAATCCTAGCTGGATGGACGACATGTTTTCATGTCCGAACATATGCTCACATTTTGTTTGGTGCGTTGCTGAACCTTTGGATAGGTGCCTATATTTCATGTCAACCCTGCAATATACTTGGCTTTATTTAATAGTCTGCTGTGACAATAAATACAAAATCTATACTGGCGTCATCCCAGATGGAAGACATATTGTATTTCAATTATAAATAAATATCATAATGTTTGACCCAGAAAACGAAATAAAAGTATTTTTTAATTTCTAATTAGGAATTTATTGAATTCATCTCGAAAATTCCATTGTAACCTATACTGCATTTATTTCTTTGCATATTTCTAAAATGTCTTCATAATGAATATACTTGGGATTCTTTTTATTTGTCAAAGAAGTACACCAATTAATAATTAAGTATTTTCAAAGAAAAAATAAATTCAATGAAATATCTTTCAGCGAATTTTAACCATGACTATGCGATTGGTTCGCTCGACATTCTTCAATGGTTTCAATGTTTCTTACACTTCACGGTAAAATTAGATTCGGTTTTGTTTATTTCTTGTTTCGCTTTTCTCTTTCTTTTAAATTGGTCTTTGTTTTCTATTTAGAATTTATTCCAATCAAACGAGAAAGGAAGTGAAGCCAAATGCTCGTGGCTTTTCTTTGTTTCATGTAAGTCGTTTCGTCGTCTGCTGTCTTAATTTTTTTTCTCCTTACCAAAGTGTTTTGAGTGAAGCGGTCTTTTCCTTGATAACTTAAATGTCAGTTTTATAAAACTCGCTTTTTCTCACTAATTAAAATACCGAAATATAATTCAATATTAATGTTAATATAGAATTAAAAAATATTAATGGAAGCAAAGAGTTGATTAGAGGCTAGCTTGATCGCGAATAGAGATGAAAGCTTTTTACATTAAAGCAAGATCAAACCACATTCTCTGGCATCCATGTTTTTTGTAAGTCTTCCTACAGAGATTCAGTTCATATAAGAAATTATAATTCTCGATTTTTAATCAAGAAAACATCCATCATTCCTAAGAGTATTCATTTCATGTCTATTCAGATTTTAATATATTTATTTTGTTAAATCTGTCAAACTCAAAATAATTAGTGTACCTTCAGCTAACTACGCAAATATTATTTTAATATAAACTATTAAACAAACTCATCTGTTTATAAGTAATTTATGTCAAATTTCCAGGGTGATGCGTTGCCATTATTTACACAATTTATATCCGGGTTATTATCTTCATCTTTGTTGTTGTTATCACAACATTCAGCTGTTTCGTCCTCCAGTATTCTTGAGGTGTATATCGAACAAGCAAATTCGTTTCTCGTAGATTAACTTTTTGGTTGATAGTAATGTTAGGATTGGACGATTATAAATATTAGTTAACCCAATCTCTAAAATATGGACGCCATGCACTAATATGATGAATTCGTTAAGCGCCCGATGTAAGTAGCGGTTACATAAAACAAATAATGTATGCAACTCAATAATTACTAAATCCACTACTTATACTCAAATGTTCGCCATATATTTTACTTTTAGATAATTTGGACTTGTTTTTTGTAAGCTAAATATTCGATACATAAATAGAATCAAACATTGATATAAGTAATAGAAACGTACAAAATTATATCATATATTGCTCGTCTAAAATCCTTTGAATATCATTGTTGCTTTTCTATAATTCAATTCATTTGCTTTATGGAAATATTGTATTTAGACTTAATGAAAAACAAAACAAAACAAACTATACAACTATTTATACCACATGAATAGAATTAATATAGCGATTAATAGTAACAACCAAAAACGTGAAGGAGGAAATTGGACTATAGATTGTAACAAATGACGCGAAAAATTAATTGGTGAAACATCCGGGAAATTAAATAAAATTTTAAACGCAAAAGAGATCTTTGACAAAAGAACACATTCAAAATATTGTTCATCGTTACGTGTCTAAACATCACTGAATGCAGTTTTAATTAAAAGAGAAATATATTAAGACGAAAATGTATAGAAAGTGTTGTAGATTCTGACTATTCTACAGTCCATTTGCAGTCGCGTGTATAAAGCTTACAGCGTTCATGGCAGTGCCAAATTTATTGCAGTGAACATTCAAGTGCTGTAGCGACGAATGCTGAATACGAGCAGTGGGAGGCCAGTTTCGGTCGGCTGGTCTGTAAATCTGAAGGCATCAGTCGAGAGAGCGTTTATTCATTTTTGTCATTCACTTTCACATCTGCAGTCTATTAAATAATATTTAGATTATATTCTCAATAAGACAGTGTGTAAATTTATAGATATTTCTGTGTTGATGAAATACATAATGGAATGAATGTTTTCTTCCTAAATGAGAACATTTCGAAAGTGAATTTAAAAGTTCATGGACTGAATATGAAGGAGATATGCTAGCGTTGTAAAATACTTCATGCATTAATTTTAGATGTCCTTATTTTTAACTGCATAGTTTCTTGTCATGTTGGCATATAATCGTTTATCCAGCGTCGCCAAAAGATAGCAACTGCATCATGACGGTGATACTTGTTCCCAGATAAGTGATTTTTTATGTTTTTTTTTAAAAACATTACGCCCCGAGCAACGCGTGAAGCAACTAGGATGCAGGGGGTTGCAGAAGATTTGGAGCGAGAGCAGATAGGAGCGATAGAATAAAAGGTGAGGAGAGGGATAGTGGATAGATCAAAGTAACTAGAGATGTCGATTGACATTACATTTGAATAGTTGGAGATTATAGCTCTCAGGGAAACGGTAATTGGAAAGAGTGTCCCACAGGCGAAAGGTGCGAGCTATGAAGCCATTGGAGTAGAAGAGACGGCTACATTTAAAAGATTCTACAGTGTAAGGGTGGGAGCGGGATGCCAGCCTCGTAGGCCGCTTGAATTCATGGAGTGTGGGAACCAGTGAAAGCAGCTCATCGGAGCAATTACCATGAAAGTATTTGTAGAAATGCCAGAGAGAGGCGACGGCGCGTCTGTGAGAGAGTGACTGTAAGCGAGACTCCAGATCAGGGCCAATTATATTACATATCCGTCTCTGGATCTTGTCAAGAACTCTGAGGTAAACAGTAGGTGCCCCAGACCATATATGGCAGCAATACTCCATGCAAGTGCAAATGGTTGATTTGTATATTTGTTGTGGAACAGATGATAGTCAAATCAGAAAATAAGGAAAAAGATCAACCAGTTTAAAGCAACATTCACGCATAGTAACCATTGAAATCAAAGACGTGTGTTGGATCATTGTCTTGATGAAATAAGACAACTTTTGTCTGTTTTCTTGTGTGTTTGGTTTTGATAGCCTTTCGGAAAGACCACATCAAGATGGTCCTTTTAAATATAGTCAATAAACACAATACATTATGAATACCAAAAACAGAGGCTATCACCTTCTCTGTAGTCTGAAATGACATTCTTCTTTTTTGGAGCAAGTTAGTAGGCGTGTTTCTACTTCATGGATTGTCTCTTAGTCTCTGGATCAAAGTGATGAAACCAACACTCATCCTGGATTAGGAAACATTCAAGGAAACCAGCTGGATCTGCCCCGAACAATGTCAGATTTGCCCGTGATGTGATCGGCCCTGTGCGCTTTTGATCAGGTGTCAGAAGGCTTTCGTCATACCAATTTCATTGTGTATATTATTCTCAACTACTTCACGGTATATAATAATAGAATTAGTTATTTGAATTATAGTCAATCGCCTGTCATCCATCGACATGTGGTTAACACGATAAATGTTTTCCTCGGTGGTGCCAGATAAAGGACGTCCAAAATTTAAGTTATCTTCAAGATTCTTCCTACTTCTATTAAATTAAGCTGCCCTATTTTGCACTGTTGATAAAATACGTGCGTCAACTTCTAATATAGCAACCATATCATCATGTATGTCCTTGTGGGAAAAAAAAACAAAACATTTTTCTGAAAGTAGTGAATAACGCCAGGATGCCAAATTTTGTCCATTTTCAAGAGAAGATGGTACTAGATGTTTTGAAGTATTCTTTGCACAGTTAGAATTTAGTTGACTTGGAATGAACCAATGCACTTAATAATAAGTTTTTTAAGTTAATGCCTGTAACATTTTACAGCTCTGCCACCATTCCTTTATTATCAACCTATGAACTTTTCAGCTTACCCTTGTAGATAAAAGGTTACCTATCGTTAAAAAAACATTTGTAGGAATCCTTCTACTCGGTTTTTTTGTTGAATATTAAAATTTGGAGTGTCCGGATTCAATAGATTAATAAAATATCGTTACAGGGTCGATCGTAATTTGTCCGTGTAAAATAATCAAACGCTTTTCATTGAAGAAATAAAATTCAGTAGAAAAGACGACGTAGTATCAACAAATAAACATTAATTTAATATAACGATAGGAATACAAAAGTTGGAAAGTAATGTCTTTTTGTTTGGGTTGATAAAGTTCTGAAATAAAATATAAACTGTCTTTTCGTACGTGTGAGAAACAATAAAATGTTGTGATATGTGTGTTTGTATGAAAAAGTCAACATGTGTGCGTGATTCATAATAAAACGGATACGAGAGATACGAATTGTTTCTTACTGTGAGCGGATTTGCCGTGATCTGGAGTTTGTCAACGGTGTTGTTTTTAACATGAGGTCATGAAGGTCATCAGCGAGAGGTGTGTGGAATTTGGTGGCAGCCGCGTGTATATTGTTTTGGGAAACAGATTTCGTATGTTTTATACACTTTTTCCGAACAATATCGGCTCCAGAATTAAATTATTTATTTCTTCCTAATTGGCCCTAAGAAGTCACGTGGCATGTCTTCTACTACGTCCGTACGATATTTGGTCGGTATCTACCTAAAAATGGTGGTGACTAATACAACAAACATTCTGATTTGTAATCTATGATTTTATTGGTGTGTTTTAAGATGTAAGTGTTTTCTTAAGTGTGATTGGTTTATAAATATTGTAGTTGATATTTTAGTGGACACGACAAAAGCCCCCCACCCCACCAGATCATTAAAAATCTATTTATAATGATATGTAGAAAACAATTATTGAATATGTCAGATATGTTTTGTAATGTTTTGGCCAATGCACGTGTCTCCCAGATCTTGTTGTAACATTCTTCTCTGCTATTGTCTCTGGTGATGTGTCATTTGTTTTGTTGGATGTTTGTTCATTCGTCTTTTGTGTGATATTTGAGCCTGAATGCTCATGTTTTTCTTTTTGTAGTTGCTGTGAGAATTGGTTATCGACACATTCTGATAATAACCTGTTTTGGGCGCGCAAGAATGATTGAAAAAATAATCTTTTATAAATGATTCCAAACGATAAAGATTATACAAACATATACGTGATCAATGCATGAAGATGTGTTTTATTAATTCTCAATTTGGCTTTCGTCGCCAATTAAAACGCCATACGTCATCATTAATTTTGCATTTTTTTTTAATTGATATAGCTTTAATATTATTGCATCAGTTTTTATTTCTCCCGAAAGATCTTTCTGTGGATACATATTTGTTTGAGGAATAAGTTCATTCTGTTTTCCGAAACCAGTTTTAAGGAAGAACATATCTTCTGAACTAAACTTATCTTAAGCATATCCTAACAAGAGGTAGAAATATTGGTTACATACGAGAATGTTCAACTTAGTCAGTGAGTTATGTGCCATGCGTGATACACGCTAAAGCGATCATGTATCAATTGATACATAACTGATTATGCAGAAGGTTGCCATTTTTTCTGCGTTAGACTAGTTTCCATTCGAGGCTATAGAACCCGGTCTGTGCTGCTATTTACCGATAGATGGGGTTGGGAAGAAGAAGAGTATTCATCCCTTTCCAAAAGGAAAGCACGTAACATATTAGCACATAAGTGAATGTAATGGATCTGACTGGAATTCGAACTCGGCTCTCTGATTTCTCAATCCGAACCTCTATCCATTACGCCACTGTTCAACTCAAAATGCCGTGAATTGACATGGATAAGTCTTCTTAGCCGATCTTAAAACCTGGGTTCCTCGGTTTTTTAATGCCAACGAACACTCGTTTGACAATTTTGTAATGTCAACGAATACTCATGTCACTTTGTTTTAAGCATTTCATCCCAAGAAAGGCGGGAATCCACTAGCACGCAAGGGGTTACAGAGAGTTGGAGCGAGAGCAAATAGAAGTGATAGAGGAAAGGATGAAGAGAAGGATAGGGGATAGATCAAGGCATCTGGAGACGTCAATTGACATTACATTTGAATAGTTGGTGATTATAGCAAGGAAAACATGAAAGGGGAGGGAGTTCCACAGGCGAGAAGTGCGAGATCTGTAGCTATTAGAGTAGAAGAAACGGCTATATTTTACAGTTTCGACACTGAAAGGGTAAGCACGAGATGCCAGCCTAGTTGATAGCTTAAACTCATGAAGCTCGTTGTAGTAGATACATTGTAATCGCAGATACAGCTATAGTACGCCGTTGAACAATGTTGGTCTCATAGGCCTTTGAATATCACTCGCACTAATAGTACTTGCTTGATAATACTCGCTTGAATAGTAATCAACGTATAGTGATGGGAATAGAGAAATATATAGTGAGGAGAGTCGAGAATAGCGGTTCGTATAGTAATAGAGGATAGAGTAGAAATAGCGATCTAAATAGTAATAGAGGATAAAGTAGAAATAGCCATCATTTAGGGGTCCTTATGGGTTTATTCTATGGTCACGTGGTCTACTTAATTCAATAATGGGATCGCCTGTGTTTGCTCACTGGCGATCTATGTTCAAACTCAAGCGTAGACAACTACATTTATTCCTAGGTAGCAATCGGAATAATAATGATGCCGTGCGTTTGGTGGGATAATTCAGTTCTTATAATAAAAGGCACATAATAAAATGTGCACTTATATTTCCAGGGGCTGAAACATGTCCATAATTATTTAGACCCTTCCCTCGTAACAGGAAAAATGTTGTGCTTCTCGACGAAAATGCAGGAATTCAAGAGAGCATGAGAAAAGATTAGCAAAGTTAAACACTTTGCAAGTCATTTGGTTTTATTAACCTGATCTGGTCCTAAAGAATTACTTCATATTTCAATTGGATTAGAAGGCTATGATGTGAACAATATTATCTTTAATAAAAACTAGTTTCCAGTGTTCATCGATTTTTTTCCTTACAAAACACGGAAAATTTCACACAAAATGTATGGAAGATGTGCCTGACAGGTAGCAAGAAGCAATTGCAAATAATGGCGAATAAATAATTGAATAAAATGTAATTGTACTTAATTCTTTGAAGAATAAATTTGATAAAGAAAAACGGAAATTATTTGAGACAACCTAATAGTTAAACCTTCTGATATACATCACTTTTAACGATGGCGCTCGTGTATTTCCATTGGTTTAATGCTAGACTACTGTTTTTTTTTTCTATTAGTTTAATTTCTGGAGAGGCTGGAGGCGCTGCATCAATTTTGTTTCGTAATTTAAATTTTTTTACAATGTGTGGAATTGTAAGCTTTGTGGGAACATTACTTTGCGCCAATAATCACTTTAGCTTAATGTTGTGACCTGTGCAACTCAAACATTTACAATAAATCTCTACATTTGGTTTGATGCTATCATTAACTTTGAAGGGCCCTATAATTTTACTGCTCCCAATGCTGCATTACCATCTTATTCCTCATTGTCTTCTACCTTGTGTTGGTTAATTATTTCCATGAAGGATGCAGATTCTAACGAAGCCATCAGATCCGATGGAGCTGTAACATATATCACTAAAATTTACTGGTGAGAAACCAGTTTGCGTGTACTTTATCGATTAACGTACATATCTCTCTTTGTTATGTTTGTTTAACTACGGTTGTTTTGGTGTCTTCAGCCATTTTCTGTATCTTTTCTTCTTGCAAACATTAGTAACACCAGATTCTGCATATATTTCGTCTATTTATTTTTCTTGTTATTATTCCTTTAACTTTTTCGAAAATATATTTCAGAGATATTTTTCAAAAATGTTCTGCCTTAATTTATAATGTTTCAAATATTTCAATTTCATTTCTGATTACTATGCGATCACTCTTAAGCTTTTTCGTAATTTCCAATACTGTGTGCACAACACAAAACATTAAATATTTTTTATCTCCCTTGAGATTATTTACTTAAGATCTATGACCGTTCTATATACATTTAAACAAAAGTTAAATAGAATATTTAGTGTTTAGGCTATTTCATACTAGACGGAATCGTCAGGCTTCCTATATATAATTGTATGTGTGCCTGGGTATATGAGAGAGAGAGAGAGAGAGAGAGAGTGTTTGAGTTATTTAAATATTTCGAATAAAAGTATATATTATAATTTTAAATTCATATATATATATATATATATATATATATATATATATAGATAGATAGATAGATAGATAGATATATACATACATACACACAAACATATATATATGTGTATATCTATCTATATACATGTATATGTATACATATATATATATTATATTTTAAAAATACTTTACATCGCTACACCCGGATATATATATATATATATATATATATATATATATATATATATATATAGATAGATAGATAGATAGATAGATAGATAGATAGATAATGGATATGGATATAGACATTGGTATGTCTTCTTTGACCAATGAAATGACAGTTTAAAGCCAAAGCATAAAAGTGAAAAAAAAATGTACGTTAGAGGTTAGGATTGGTGTTTAGTATGTCTAGATGAACCGTCATTTTAACATCTGGTGAAAAATATGATTTTTAGTTCCAACAAAATATGCAGAGCGAAGTGTATCCAACACACACACACACACACACACACACACATACACACATATATATATATATATATATATATATATATATGTAATATATTAATACATTATATAAATCGATATTTTATACATATAAATATGTATACACACACACACACATACACACACACACACATATATATATATATATATATATATATATATATATATATATATGACATATTAAATAGTGCATTTTGTGAATACGAGTGTTTTATTAGACATCCTGTTTCATTAAACGACTACCTGATTTGACCACTCGGTCACAGACACATTCACAGCCCAGCAAGTTTGAAGCCTATTTGGGATATACTCTTTATTATGTACCTCGAATTGACAAACCGGTAGATGAAATTCATTAATGAATTATGGTGTCTACTCAACTAGGTGTATCCACTAGAATATATTTAAAGCAACACGAACTAATTCCGGTTTAAATATATATTATTTTCATTCGATATTATATTGAAGCAAAAGTCATAGATTCTAGAGAAGTATCTTCCACGTACCTTGTTGTATTAGAAACAGACAATATTATTTTAGCCAGAATTAGAAATACAGAGATCGCAGTTAACAATCAGAAGGTGACTTTTGAAATAATGAGAGAGAGGGCTTTGTGATTTTAGCACTAACAAGGGATATCAAATAGAAGCAACGGAATACAACGAGAAGCGTACTGATAACAAAAAAAAGTACAGCAAATACAAAAAGGGATCGTAAAGCTGACAAATATTGTTGAAATCAATGCCAGGAAGCAGATATGTATTCGTTCCCGTTCTAAAGATATGGCGTGAGAGAAAGAGAGAAAGATATATATAGACAGATAGTGAAACATCGAAAGAGATAGAGAGACACAAAATATAATGCGCGAAATATATATTTTCATGAATATTTCCTACCAAGTCCTGGGTAAGACAATAAACTACTTCCAGCAGCAAGGCCTCTGATCAGGAGGTTTTGAGGAGCGTGGAACTACCTCTTAATTGCTAGTGTTCCCAGGTCCACCCTGAGCCAGATTGGCAGTACCTGATAGGGTCCCAGGTATGAGCAAATAGTTAACTATTATCAGCAATACTTTTAAAAAATAATTATTACCAGCAATACAATTTTGAAGGAAAACTATTACCAGAAACTGATTTTTGACAACAAAATATTACCTGCAATAAAAAATGTTGCCGGCATTAAATAACCCATTGATGTTGATATGCCGTAAAACAAAATAAACCAAACCAAATTTCCTACGAAAAAGTAATTCGAAAATTTAAAACTATTTAATATTTATTTAGCATTCAGATATTAGAATTACGCAAATATTTTCCCAAATATTTAAAGGTAAATGCAAATATATAGAGTGAAACATTAATTAGGTATTGTCAGGAACATTCGTTTAACCGGACATGTCTCTTGTGATAAATTACTTAGAATATACTGTTAAAGAGAATCAGATAAAAATTTGATTAAAAGTCAGGTTCTCTAGGGAACTTTGTAGATAAATCGACGTCAGAAATATTGACTATTTTTAATTTTCTTTCACCTAGAAGCTAATATACTTCAGATGGCATTGTTAAAGATAAAGTAAAAATATACCTAAAAAGAATATGTATATGCAACATTATCGAAACACACTGACGCGAAAAATATATTTAGTATTCAAAATCACTTGTACATCAGTAACCAAAGAATCTTCTAATAAGTCTTTTTCTTCCACAGTCCCTTATCATATATGGGGATAAGGTATTATCACCAGCACAAGGAACCGCCCCAGAAGCGAACTGCAAATTGGAGACAACACAAATTGTAATATCTAGGGACTGTTTCAATCGATGACTAAAAGATCGACACCGAAATTCGAAGGCGTATTGGGATAAAGAAAATGCCTTCGTAACGTATTAAAGCGCAGGAGAACTTCGTGATAAAAATTTAGTGTAATGAACTCTTATGCAATATTGTTTCCCATATATGGCAGTGAATGAGTCTTAAGTTAATTCGAGATTGTTTGGATACTAAGCATGCCATTCTAACAAGAATGACTGAGAAATTGCAATTAATTGATGCACACCCAGCCCTCTTCCTCTTGAAGAACAGTTTTTCGCTACCGAGTTTCATCAACACTCTCCGAAGTGCCTCATGCTACCTTGACAAGGATTACTTAAATGAGATAGATATCACAATTATGAGATGCGCAGATCTAATTTGCAACGTTAATTTCGACGACACAGGCTGGAGACAGGCAAAGCTCTTTTTGAGTTTCGGAGGCCTGGGCCTTCGATCAGCGGTAGATTTGGCCCTTCCTGCATATCTTTCTTCACTTTCGTCTCATTAATTGATGAGATACTCGGTGGATCGTTTCATTCTTTCTCGGTTAGTTCTTTCGAACAAGCTTGCAGTGTCTGGTCCCAAGAATTACTTTCTCTCCCACTAGACACATCAAAACAAAAAAGCTGGGATAAAATAAAATGCGAGGCCAATTTTACTAATTTGAGGCTCTCTCTGGATCAGCATCGACTCGCCTGTCTACTATCTGCTTCACAACCGAGTAGTGGCGCCTGGCTCAACGCAGTGCCCTCTTCATCTACCGGTACCCTTCTGGATGATCAGTGCACTCTGGTCGGAGTCGCGATCCGTCTTGGATTCAAATTATGTGAGCGTCACATATGCAGATATGGAGCTTCCATTGATGAGATTGGTTTGCATCCTCTCACCTGTCGTCGTAGTGCTGGTCGTTTTCCATGGCATGCAGAAATAAACGACATCATCAGAAGAGATCTGGATGCAGCTGGGTTCCCTTCACAAATCGAATCCTAAGACCTCGACCGTGGTGATGGAAAGCGGTCGAATGGCATTACCATTTTCCCTTTTAAAATGGGGAAATCGTTGATTTGGGATGCGACCTGTGCGGATACATTTTCGGCCGGTAATTTGATCAGGGTCGCTATAGTTAAATATTCTTCTCTTGCTGATAGATTTTTTTTACTCCAGTGGCGGTAGAGACTTCTGGGGTTATTGGCCCTCGTTCGATGGCGTTTCTTCGGAGGACTGGCGAGATGGCGTCTCGATTAAGGGATGAGCCTCGTGAAACGGAGTGGCTCTTGCAGTGTGTCTCACTGGCGATGATCCGAGGTAATGCTTTCTCCATCATTATGGATGGTACAGGATAGCAAAAAATAAAAAAAAATGTTTATAGTTACTTTGTTCAAACATTTTTTCAATAGTTAAATTTGTTCATTTAAAAAAGTTAACAAAAACGTTGATCTACAGAATGATGGTGATAATACCATGAGTTAAACATGTGAGCCACGGCGAATTGAAAATGGAAACAAAAAAAAACACCTTTACTTAGAATTAGAAATATAGTTGAGATTACTAGTGAACATCACGAGGAAAGAAGACTTGGGAAAATTTGACACTCACAAGATAGGTGGAAGGCAAGAGGGACAGATAAAAGGAGCAAATAAACCTATCTAAAGAGCTCGTGTAAATGATTGGCAAAATAGAGATTAGAAGAGATAGACAAAAATACAAATATTTCCAAGAGCTTCAAAGATCATAAGATTCTGGAAAGACCTGAACGTGCACCTTCTGTAAGGATACTGCACATAGAAGAAGGATATTATTATTATTATAGGCAAAAAGAGAATAAGCAATTTTATACTTTCAAAGCTCTCATTTTGAGACGAGGTGGGTGTAGATAAGTATTGTCTATATGCAATATTTACGCTCCATTTCTGTTTAATAATAATAATAATAATAATAATAATAATAATAATAATAATAATGAAATCTCCAAAATACGGTACATGGGAACATCAACAGACCCCGTTGTAGTTGGAGCCCTGAGATTGGTTGGAAAAGTTTCCAGTAGACAAATTGAAGGGATTCCTTGAAGCACATGCCTTAAAGGAATAAAAAAGAATTGTTCTCACGAGTAAATCCCACATCTTACGAAGGACTTTGGCTATGTAATATATTTGGAAAATGTCATGATGTCATTTCTAACCTTAGATCCCTGGGCGGGACCAGAAAAGAAATGAATACACATCAGAGATCAAAGAAATATAATAATAATAATAATAATAATAATAATAATAATAATAATAATAATAATAATAGCATCAACAACCTCAACACATATATGGTAATCAGATATTTTATTTGGAATACTTTCTCCCTCCCGAAGTAATACATTGCATGTATTTAATCCCCGACTGCCACCAGTGATATTGGAAAGAACGATAACAGCTTCTGGACACGAGAAACGCATTTCCCTGAAAATCTGCTTTAGTAGAAATATTTTATATATTTCAAACTAGAGCAGCACTGGCTGTTCGGGCAATGAATATGAAATGTTTCCTTCCAAGGATACGACTATTTCAACATTACCCTTTTTTTTTTACATTATCATGTCTATAAAAAACAAACAAATACAAATTAATTATACTGTAAAAAAATAATTATAATTAAGTAATTATTTAATAAGTATCATTAATTCAGTCTTTCTAAACTAAGGATTGAACATGTAGCTAACATGTGGGTCAGCTAAAATTTCGAATTCTTTCATTTTCATGTCCTTTTCATCTCTTATTACGCAAAAAATATAAAGTTAAGAAAACCGCAGTCATTCTTTTTTTTCCAACTAAATTATCTGTACAGTCATTTCATATTTAAATAGATATTAAAAAAAAAAGGCTGAAATCAGTCTGCACCTTATATCTCAATCTGACGGATTCCTATCCATATTTGAAATACATTTGAACACAACTCACAATTTTACTTTCTCTGGTGTCTAAATCATCATCCAGGTAATACATTATACTCGTTTTGTTGTTTCCACGGCTTGTTTATTTTTTCTCATTTTCTACGAGACGAGTATTTTGTATATATAAATATTCGGGGCTTTATAATTATTTACTCATAGTTACGACACTCTTACAGCATGTTAACACCTCATATATATATATATATATATATATATATATATATATATATATATATATATATATATATGAAAGAAAAATACAGAAAAAAACAAAATTCTGAATATGCATTATTAATGTTAAAATAAAGTCGACGTCGGACGTTTCGGTCTATTTAAGACCATCTTCATGGACATTATCATTTAAACATAATTAACATTATAACTTATAACAATTTAACACAAAAGACGATGGACATAAGAGCCCAACTAATTCAGACAGATAACTGAAATTTTATACAGAACAGCGTTCTGTTTAAATATGATCACGTAGTCGTCACGTGGGCGATGTTGTTAAGACGTATTGGAAGATGATTTCCAAAAATTAAAATATCAAAAAGTCGATTGAAAAATTTTTATAAACAGTTAAAGAAATCTCTTCCGTTGATGTTGGAATACGTAGTGATCAATTGGTTCTTATATCTTCAACAAGCTTGAAAGTCCTTCCCGTTACAATGTAAATCCAAAAATGATTTTAAAAACGATGGAACAGTTCTAAAAAATAGTTCGATAAAAATTCCATTCTTTACTTGATCAATAGATTCTCTCGTCCAAGCTTGAAATCTTCCACGTTATAAAGTAAATTCAGGTTTGTATATTTTCAGTAGACAGTATGTAAGCAAATATATGGATATAAATCCGACAGTATGAAAGAAAAATACAGAAAAAAAAAAAATATATATATATAGGTTTCCACTGATAGCAATTCTTTCTTTCATTTCTGTTTATGTTTTGTATTGTATATAATTATTGCGATATTTAATTCGACATGAGGTTTTTTTTTGGGGGGGGGGTTGGCAGACAAAAATATACATATGTAGCTAGTTATGACTTCATAGATAAAACCTACGATTATGCTGACTGTCACACGAAAAACTATTATATACTAGTTTGGTGAAAAAAGACAGCGAAACGAATGGGTCAATAAATGTGTTTTCTTTGTTTATAGGTTGTGCCTCTTAAGCATAAGGGTTATTATGACTCTCAATAACTTCCTATCTTTTGTCAAGCTAAATATCTTTTGATTCTTCAGCCTCCTTTTTTTATACACATCTGCCATCCATTAGCACAAAATCATTAAGTATGTTACTCGTTGATTTTCTCTGCTTTTGATGGCCCCAATATGTCCTGTGAATGCTAAATTCTCCGAACACTCATTCCTCGCTATTGCAGTCGTGTAAAAGACTAGCAGTACGTTGGAAAGGTTAGAGTTAACGAAAGAAATCCCGGAATAGGTTTAGCGATCTCTATCACACAGGATATATTGCCTGAAATGTCATGATGCGTACCGCCAACGCGTGCGGTAATTTTCAATACAAGAAAACCTCAATTCCGGAAGCCAATGATGTCATTACGTAACATTATGCTTCAAAGACTTTCCAGCTGTCTCTTTCTGAATGTAAGTAAAAAGAAAATCCTTTTTACTCACAAGTGACAAATCAAACCAAAAAATGCATGTTGCTGTACTCAAAAACCTACTCTGTCGAACATTCGAGATAAAAAAGCGTCTATGCGGCCTTGTGATTGATGAATTATATTTCACTCTGTCAACACTTTTCTTGAGACAAATTTTTATTTCTATGGAAAAGATTCTGAAGTACATGTCTTAGTTCTACCAGTTCAAAACTTTAAGGCAATGACCAACCATGTAATTTAAAGGTCTACATTCGCATTCGATTTGTAGGAAGGGATTTCTACTCCGCCAGCTTCTTTCCAGAAGCCACTGATTAGTTGAACATATTTCCGAGAAGATACATACAACTATAAGAGTTTACGGGCAACAGTTATCTATCCTACATATCCTCATAGTCTGCACATCATAACCTCTCCCCTTAAATCTATAAATTTACTTCATTCAGTTACACTTTAGTTTAAGTGGTTCATTCCCCTTGTATTTCTCGCAAAAATATTCCGATAAAAGTTCGTATATTCCTTAAGATTTCTTCATTGAAGATATATTCTGACTATTCTCTCACTTCACATTTCGCTTTCATCGGTGAAGAAATTGTTCTGGGTTATTTGGGATGTTGAGGATTAGATATTTTATGGTAATTCAGCTGTCTTTGTTTTACCAAAAACTTCAATCTTTCTTTTTTTCCCTGAAAGATCATTTTCGTCATTCCAATGCACTTTTAGATTTTTATGTCGTATTTTCCGTGATCAAATACGAAGCTACCCAAATGTGACACTACCGAAATGTGACACTGCCCATATGGTTAAAATCATGTACTTGCTTTTACTAATTACATAGTTGACATATTGGGTAGAGTTAAATTATAGGATAATGATACCAAATGTCGTCTTTCCTTATTTTTAAAACTTGTGCTACATTTTTTTGTTTATTTACACAAATAAATAATTCACAAAATGTATTGATTTTTAGTTATTTTCCTTCTGAACTCGCTATCGTATGTGATACCAACATCACGGGTCCAAAAACAAACTTCCTTCTGCGTCTTGTTTCAGTAGATCTGCATATCTGAGACAATGTTGAAAAGAATAGGCTTTGCTTTGTTAATATACTGGAAACTGAGATAAAAAAAAAAAAATTCTATTTATGAAAATATTCATGATAAGTTTCTAAAATTTATCGGAATCTTTGAAATGAGGCGAATATGAGGTCGAATTGTGAAGATAAAATATGCCAATGTCCATAGAAACCACAACAACACTACTACTACTACTACTACTAATAATAATAATAATAATAATAATAATAGTACAGAAAACTGGATGAGGATCTGTGTAAAAAAACATAAAATAAATAAAGTTTATTCAGTAATCACGAAAGCCAACAAATTCTAAATGCAATTTCATGTGCGTGAATAAGTGCAAATAAACGATAACACATAGACTATAGGTAGAAAAAACCTAAAACTTATTGAGTCTGCTTGGTGATGATGAGACATTCGCAGCTTCGCTTTTCTAGGTAATGAATGATATAATTCACACGACCTCATTAAATGTTTATAGGTGGATCAGCGTCGAATTAAAATGCTGTACATCCAGATATTGGGTGATATTGTGGAATCATCTGCAGAATGCCCTTGGGCATATCTTTAATATAAAGGAGAAAGAGCGCAGAGACGAGAACCTGATGGTAAGCCAAAATCTCATGGGTTTCAGAGGATGGGTCATTAAAAATTAACATCATTGACCTAGCAACACTTCCAAAGTTTCCATAGCCGGAGAATTTTTGTGATTTCATACACCACTTATTAAAACCATATATATATATATTAAAACCATATATATATATATATTAAAACTATATATATATATATATATATATATATATATATAAAACGTGTGTGTGTGCGCGTGTGTGTACATATATATATATATATATATATATATATATATATATATAATAGCTGGCCACTTGTGTTCGAGGATAACCGTCTACAATGACTGCTAGACAATCCCTATTGCAGACGCTCACTCAGACACATTTGCGTTTGTTCAACATCCACAGAGGCCACTTGTGGTTTATACTGCAATTATGCTGAGCACACCTTACTTACAGTTTCTGGGAGAGAGCGTGTTATCTAGCGTGAAAGTGGTGCTTGGGAATTTAGAATTATTTTTATCCAGACGAATTCATTCGGAGTCTTTTTCTTTTCCTTGCCATCCATTTTGTAAGAAATATTTATTCCACATTGTGATATTGGGAAGATCAGCAAGGAACGGTGAATGTTTTAAGAAACCGAGCATAAATTTATTGTAGATGACCTTGCGATTAAGACATTTTGTAGACGTTTGCATCGAAGGGAATTATTTTTTCCTTTCATCAGAGTAATATTTTTTATATCAAAATTTTGACAAGCCTCGTTACGGTGTGAAACGAAAGCATCGGAATTTTGTAATAATCTTTATTTAGATTGTTTGATGTTTCACCACTGTATTGTTGGGACACTTATTACAACAGATGGAGTAAACTCCTTTTCCAGGATTTAGCCTATTTTTTCGCTCTCTATTGACTAAGTATTTTATTGTTTTGGATGTAGTAGTAAGAATTTTTAAGTTTTGTTTTTAGATATATTATTATCTGTTGTATATATGATAGAGTTAATAGGCTGGATATTTTATTTAAGCATTGGGTTCCTCGGGCGGGGCCGTTTTACTTTTTTGGGAGATTTTATTAGACTTTTGCTCCGGATTGAATATAAAATAATTAGGGGACTAGAGAAGACTGATAGTGTTTTCAATATATTTTTCCTCATCCTGTAAATAATCCGGGACGCATATTATTAGTGCTCTTAGGTAAAATCTGATGTTTCTTCCGGATTTCATTTTGTTGTTATGATGAGAATAGAAATTTATTAAGTCATTTTGTTGGCTGATTTCCGGTGAATGCTGAATGTTATTAATGCAGTGTAGCTTAATATCTATGAAGGGTAAATGATTGCGTTCTTCTATTTCGTATGTAAATTCCATCGTGTATTCAACTTTGTTTAGTTGATCTAACTCATGTAAATCAGTATCACCAGGGTATCTGTGGAGAATCATAAATATAATGGACGTATGTTGATTTTTTTGGCAAGATATTTTGGGAAGCACCGGATTCAAGAAATTCTAAGAAGATAAATGCCATCACTACACTAAGAGGATATCCCATTTGTAATCCAAATTTTTGTTTGTAGCAATCATTATTAAATGCGAATTAGCATTGACAGGGTATGAGATGGCAGATTTTTTTTTATTATTTTAGCTGTTGGTAGAATTTTACCTCTGATTGGATTAGATGCATATTTAGGGGACGTTGGTATTTTTCAACTGAGATATTGTTGTATAGGGATTTTATAGACTGGCCATGCATTTGTCCGTCACGTTCATTTCCCTTAGTTTTTCAAAAAGGCTGACTTCTTTATATGAGATGAACTTATTGTTCCAAGGAGAGGGGTTAGAATTTTGATATAGCTTTCACTAGTTTATGTGGGGTGCTCTATATTCTTGACATAATAGAGCGCCTTAGTATAACAGTTTACTGAGATGTAAGGGAACCGTAATGTTTGGGTTTTCTAGGGTGATATTCTATGAGTCTCCAAGTAAATTGTTTTTGTGTTTCGGTATTTATTACTTTTTTTTGATTTATTTTATTGGTATGTGTCGATATCATTCAGTAGACAGATAATTATTTCTATGCATGCATAATTTTCAATATCATGGTTCCACTCCCTTTGGTGTGGATTTTCTTATTCCCCACTACGTTTTTAGTGCATTTTGGTATCTCATTGGTAATGCATTTTCGTTTTTATTTTCTATAGTAGGGCTGATTATGCCTTGAATAAAATCTTTGAACATAGTCGTTTAGTTCATGATCACTTACTGTAGTGTCTACTATGTGGATTCCGGTGGCAACTTTTAGAGTTGAGCGCTTCTCGTTCTGTATTGCAAAGTTTATATCCGATAGATTTTCTATTGGAAGCCATTATCAAAGATGTGAATTTCAATAAATCAAACACGCGGACGAAACAACAATGGCTGTCCGCCGTTATATATAAGGTGATTGCTCTCACTGTGTGTATGTTCCATAGTTTCACTGTTTTGTTTTTAATCGTTTCACCCGAAACAAAGCAATAAAGCCACTAAGACACAAAGTCATCATAACGGAGAGAGAACTGTAAAAGGACAGGAACTAAGAAAACAGAAGATAACGATTGACACTGAATTTAAATTTTTGAAGATAAAAGTTGACTAGAATGTCAAAGGTCGGCGGACAGTTCAACAGGTGCAAATATGACTGAGGGAGATGTGAGAAGAAACGGTACGGAGAAATCTAATAATTTCAGCTGTAATAAGATGACATCCAGCTGCTAATCTCCTACTCCGCTTATTGTCAGGAAGCAGAGGTACAAAAGAGGTATAAAACTTAACAAGAAAATAATGACAAAAGAAACCCAGGTGAGCTACTGTATGGTGGAAGCAAAGTGGCTAAATCCGAAATGCCATTTCAGGACCGATAATATTACACATGTTTCCTTATATTTGATCAAGAATATCCAAAAACTTAGCAGAAGCAACAAACCAGGAGTAGCTTTCATATTCAATATATGAAAGAATAGTAAACTTATAAAGGTGCAAGATAAATTTGTGATGAGAATTATCGTATAGCAATTATCACTGTTAATATCGCGAGTGTAACTTTTATTTGAAGGGTGGTCTCAATAATGTCCGCCTTGTTCATCGGCTTGGCCCTTCAAACAGATATTTGTGAGATACTTGCCTCTAGAAACTGATGAAGTAGTACTTCTTACAATCCTAGAAACTTCTTCAAAATGTCATCACTAAATTCAAAACATAATTACATATAGACTGATATTTCACTACACAAAGGCGACGAACAAACTATAATTCATTAAGTATTAAACATAAAAAAAGACGATACATATTATCCTAAGATATTTGATACTTCACGAGTACAATGTAATTAGAAAATGAAATACATTTCTGATGGTACAGGGGAAACTAATTATTTACTTGTCTAGCCTTCAGCAAAATTGACGGTATGTTTTAATTATATAAAAATGAACCTATATAAAAAGCAATTTTGTTTCCAGATATACGCTATAATATTCGCAGTAGATCTATATTCAAACAGGATTTACAATAAACTTACATCTGCATGTAACGAAGACCTGAGCAGGCCTTCATAGATTCAGATTCAGTTAACAATATACTCTTGAATATTAACAGTGAAAGTATTTGTCCAGGAAGAAATACATTAGTTTTTGTTGGTTGGTTAGAAAACTGTATTATCTCGTTTTTTTGCTTTCACGGTTACGTTTTTCCAAGTTAGATATTTAGAAAATTGGGTATTCTTTATTCACTAAAGTTTCTTATGACACAAGGACACGAGTAGGTGAAACTCATAGGGAATTGAAATATTTTTATCGTCATAATAGTTAACCAGATTAATCTAACCAACAATTACATCACGCCAAAGCAAAAAAAAAAAAAAATTTACTAAACTTAGGATGAATTACATTATTTATATTCGAACAAATTTCCTCATCTTTTTTTTGTTATCAGAATGTTTCGGCCGTCGTGACCTTCGTCCTTCTGCAGCTATATATCAGTACACATGCAATTCTCAACTAAACCCTTTAATAAATCTCCTGAGATAGACTGATCTCTTTCCAGTGCCCAGGTTTAGAGATATCTCTTTTTTATCTTTAGTACTGCTTAGCTATTTCTAATGAGTTCAAGTACACACTGCCCACAATTACTATGTAAAAAAGGCATGAACCAACGCTTTATAAAATAAAAAAAATAAATGAAATAAACTTAACATAGTTTGGCATGAGGTCCGATATATGGAGCAAAACCTTACAACACAACAAGTAGTGACTGTTTACAAGACTAACACGATAATTGATATTACATGGAGGGTCCCTATCTCTATTTTCATTGGTGGGCTTGTAATTTAACGAGCCGATTCTAACAGGGCTAGACGTCCTAACAGGTTTTGTTATCACTAGAAACGACATAAGATACGTAGATGATATCGTGACTGTCGTAGATTTAGAAAGAAATCTGCAGGAATTCGTAGACAAAGGAGACTTTAATCAATTGTACAGGATTTCCTGCAACGGTAAAGGAAATAACACGCATTTGTAGGAGGCAGGATTTATTGTTATGAAAAAACAAGAATAGGCCAGGATGTGAGCTAAAAATTCGAGATGTCAAAATCAAGCAAGCACAAAGATTTAAATGACGTACGTTTTAAAAGACGATGGAAACAGATACTGGAAATTTCAGAAGAGGGGGAATTAGTTATGTTACGTTGCAGAAGCTAAGCAAAGCATAAAGTAACAGGAAAAGTTTCGTTTGAATCAATGAAATAAATGCTGAACTCAATTCTCTTATATGGTAATGAATACTGGATGATTTCTTCATATAGAAAAGGAATGATTGATTTAAGCGAGATGTCGTTCTACAGAAGGATGCCTATTGGAATATAGACGGAGAATGAAGTTTCTAGTTTCACGATATTTTCTCAGGAATATGAAAGCAGATTGGTCATTGCTACTTAAGATAAAATAAGGATTGTTCATATTTCGGGGACACAGAAATCTTGGAAAATATGACATTCGCAGGACATATTGAAATCAGGAGGAGAACATCAAGTAACATATCTAACGACTTCATTTAAATGGATGACAGAAAATTGATTTCATGTTAATTTACAAAAGACAAACATTGCTGAGGCATAAAGTATTATATATTTTGGATAGACATGATCGCCCTGAAGTAAATGAAATAGGCAAATTATTGATAGTGATTGAGGAGAAACGAATTTGATAAAAATACAGGATATCGACGAAAAGTCTTAGATCTGGCGCGCAATGTCATCAGACAAAAGAAACTTCAACATAGATGACGTGTTGCCAATGATGATAGCATTAATATTATGTCTATAACAGCAAGATTACAAGAAAGTAATTCAAAGACAATTAGAAGAAAAACTGAAGGATTACACACCACGTTATAATATAAATTCGTAGGGAATAGAAAGATAAATAAAGAAGAATTAATATATTCCTTGTGATTATATTTCTGATGATATATGTAATTACCAGTAAGGAACTTGGAATTTGTATAGGTCTAAATAATAACAAATTAATAAAAATACATAGTATTAACTGTAGATCAAATAGCTTGGTTATATGTGTGCAATATTCCACTGAGAAAGGAACTACAAGAGGATAAAATATATTCCATTTCAGCGTAAACAATGTACACTATTTACATTATTCGGACTATTGTCCTCATCTTTGTCGCCATATTTATTACAACGTTTCGGCCTTTGTACGCTCCGGCCTTCTTCAAGTGGTTGGAATGTCGAACTGAACCATTTATTTCGCTCCCTGGGGTAAACTGTTCTAGTTCTACGTGACATGTTTAACGGATGTTAGTTATCTGGGGTTAATTTCCCTCTGCATGTTCTCCACTGTCTTAACCGGGTATTGAACTCACACTCTTTGGGTCCTGTCACTGAATCTAACCAACGCCTTTATCCATTAAACATGGTACGTGGAACTAGAACAGTCTACCCCAATGAGCGAAAAAAAAGGGTTCAGTTCGACATTCCAGCCACCTGAAGAAGGCCGGAGCGTACAACGGCTGAAACTTTGTAATAAATATGGCCAAGAAGAATAGGACAATAGTTCGAATAATGTAAATAGTGTACATAATACCTCATCTCCCAAATATAGAGAGATACTGAAAACAATGTACATCTAAAGATGGTCAGAGTATACTTGGTTGAAAAGTTGCGAATATAATAACATATAAGTCAAAGATGATAATGATAATGCAAATCGATTGAATAAATTAAAATGGATTACTTATTTTATTTTTTATTTTTATTCATTTTATTTTATTTAAATTCTCGGGCCCACATCTATATTCATTTATATTCATCTATATTCATTTATATTCATTTATATAACATTTGTTTTTATTCCTTTATTGTCTATAAGTTTCGGTGATAGGTTGTTATTTATTTATTTTCTTAGATTTATCATACTTTATTTTTTTCCTTTTATTTTATCGAGAACGATTATTATTTATTGAAGTGGGCTTTTTTTTTAAATTTTTTGTTGAATATAAGTATTTCTTCTGTCTTTTTTTTTTATATAATCGTTCCGCTTCTTGTTTTATTTTTTCTGAATAATTTTAACGTCGCTATTTTTCGCTTGCATCAAACCGTCGCCCAATTTTTATCATTCTGCTCCAGGTATATACATATGAACGCTTTTTATTTATTAGTTTATGCTATTTTCTTCTTATTTAAAAATAGATTTTCAGCTTTTTCTTAATGCTACAATTTTATTTTTTCCTCTTCCCACAGGTGTCAGTTATCTACTAGCGAGCGTACGACAAAATGTTTCAACTCTTAAATAATGTTCGTAATATTCTATGCAATTTTTCGTTTGATTAAGTAATAATTATGCAAAAATCCGTCTTATTTTCTGTAAAGGAAGAGAAAAAATAACATTAACAATACTTTTTGGCAGGTTTTTTAATCATTGCATCCCAAGAAAAACCATTTTGGGTTGGACTTTGGGGGCTTACAGTACCAGGTGTTCCCAAGCGGCCCCCCATCTAAGTACTGAACTGGCTCTACGATGCTTAACTTCGGTGATCGAACGAGAACCGGTGTTTTCAGCGTGATTTGACCGTAAGATTTGACCAAAGTCCAACCCTTACCTCACAGTCGGTGGGGGGGTGTAAACGGTAGTGTCAGAGCTATGCCGCCCGGAACTTCGTTCCTGGTAGGCCACCCAAGGCGGACAGGTCTGACACACGGCGGCTAACAAGGGCTCTGGTGAAAATCCAAGGAGCGTCTGCATCGGTAACCGGCGGCTTCTGGTCGTTCCTGTCTCTGCGTCTGTGGGAACCCGCGGCAAGCAAGAACGTTATCCGAGTAGGCCTGGGTACCCCTACTTCTGTAATTTATCCCAAGAATCTTCTTCTCATAACATGAAGAAGCCGGCTCAATCCGCCCGGGGTGAATGCCGCATCAGTACAGTTCAGTAAGAAAAACCATGATGCTAAGAATGAACAAAAAAGACAAGGAGTTAATGAGGAGAAAGGAAAACAAAAGTACTGAATTCAGGAAGACAGAAGATGGTGATTGAGTTCGATTTAATGTTTTGAATATTGAATAGGGCAACAGAAAACAGAAGAGAGTTCCACATGCGAGAAGTATGAGAGACGAAACTGTTATAATGTCAGTTTTTCATAACTTCATTCCTTTTTTTATAATTTATTTTAATACATATTATTTATTATTAGTTTTCAGGACTCGTTCAACAATGTATCTCCTTCCGTTGTTTACTACTTTCTGACAACGGTCCCTAATTGTTCAATGGTTTGTCAGTAAGGATGTTTATCAAAAAGTTACGTTTTAAACTCCACATCGTTGTTGAATGAAACACTCCTCAAATAGTTAGAAACCCACCGAAAAAAGGTGGTAGTCGAAAGGAGCTAAATCAGGTGAATATGTGGGTGTGAGAGGACTTGCGAAGCGAAGTTATTAGAAGCATATTTCTTTATGTTAGTGGCAAGGGTGATGTTTCATATGTTGAATAATCACACTCTCTCTGTGGTCAGGTCCTTTCAGCTGAATTGCCTCTTTGATCCTGTTCATTTGTTTAACATACAGCTTAGTATTGACGCTTTGGTTGTATTGAAGTATTTCAACTCTGGCACAACACAAATGTCCCGAGCAGGTTTGGCAGCTTTGCGACATTGATTAAAAGCAAAGAGATGTCGAACATAACCATACTGGTCTACTTGGCATTCCATCTCAAAGCGGTTTCAAATATGAAATTAAACTGTAGACAACAGTTTCACAGGATAAGCAGAGTTACTAATAAACCAAAAAAAATGCCAGGAAAGGTTATTCTTCACGATCAATTCGCAGAATTTTATAATAAAGCGAAAGAATATATGTAACAACCTAATAGAAAATACTGTTTAAAGAGTAAAAGACAGAAACATATTAGCCAAACTTGTAGTGCGTTTAAATTCATACGATCGATTTATTAGAGGCGAAAGTTCATTAGAATATTTCTTGTGAAAATATTTATAGAAAATACAGAGATTTCGAACATACTATGTCCCAATCAAAAGATTTAGGGAATTTAAACATCGCCAGAGATCTGAATATTACAGTAAATAATATACAGTAAAAAATATAAATTAAAGGAATCATTGAAGAGGAATGATCGCTTATATCCACACGAATTGCTGATGATAATGATAATAGCATTCATTTCCCTATAAGGAAATATTTGGTATAAAATAACGCAGTAGATAGTACTGCTTTCCGGTGAAATTTATAAAATCTTTCTCTTAAAACATTTTAGGGAAAAAGGTTTTACAAGAGCAGCAGGTATTATCTCACTTTCCATTATTGAAGAGGATTTCATTTACTACTGATGGTAGTCCCCAAGTGATAAGGTTTCTGTTATTTTGTACATTTCTTTATTTATGAATCTGCAGCGTCAGTTTACAATGTTCAAAGAAATATGATCTCTGCAAAGACCTTAAGGTTTCATTCGCTCAAAGCCCCCCTTTCACCATTGATTTTAGGAAGTAGTTGTATACAGCTGAGATATTAGATATTTCTGAACGTGTTTTAAACAATGCATAGCAAACATATGAAAGTCTCACAGACACTTCGACGTAATGTAATGGTTGTCATGTTGTCTCGCTAGATCCATTAAGATTGAGTAGTGAGTTCGATCCACACTGATTGTCCCATGCTTCTCACATGTAAGATACGCTTAGAAAATTCTCACATGAAAATCTCGATCTGAACAAGAACATGATTTTAATTTTTGAATTGGCATTAGGATTTGTAGCAATTTGCAGTGTTGTTGCCGCTTAAGCTATGTTCAGTTTTCAAATTCTCTATAGTACATTTGTTATGACTGAGGTATATAGTGAGGTTTTTAAATCTTTTGGCATTTAGTAATTCCACGTACTGATATTTTATTATTGGTTCAGGATATGTATCATAACTGCTTTCATAACTGCTCAGGATATGTAAAATAACTGCTTTCATTTTAATCCTTTTTCTTTAGTTCTATTCCATTGTACACTTGGTAGATGATGTTAATTTTTGGTTCAAGACCATTCTTATCAAAATTATTAATACCTATGTCATGAGAACAGCGAATCATTAATAGTATATTGAACAGGTGGGTAAGTAGGATTGTTGTCTTCTATCGGTAGATTCGTTTGAGATGTGGTATGGAATACTTACATGGTAAGGGCACATCTCTTCCCATACGTGTTTGTAAATGCGAGGGCCCTCTCTTACTTGTAAGGCTGCGGTCATATAGATTTTCATTTCCTGTTTGTCGAACTAAAATAAGTTCATGTGATAATTTTAAATTTAATATTAGTTCGAAAATTTGATGAATTTTCTACATATTACAAAAAAATATGTCCCTTCTTCCATAAATATGGTAAGCGGGAATTTCTGGAGGAAGATTGATTCAAGATTATATATGGATGAAGTACAAACAAAACGGTTAATCAACATCAATGGTGTTAACACATATATACTAGATGAATTTTGACCTGAAACTTTTACAGTATAATGGTTGATCTATGTAATTAATGGAAAAACGTTGAGTTAACTCAATAGACAATGAAGGGGATTATGTTAAATAACAATGAAGTTGGCTAAAATAAATATTTTTGGATTTCTTCTACATCAATCTGACTTTTTCTTTCATGGCGTGGGCAATCCTAGCTCACCCGCGACCTACTAGTAGTAATGTTTGTCTTTTTTCTGCCGTCACTATGTTTTGAGAATGTAAATTTTCAAAGCCAGTATTCCTCATTTATTTTTATTCTAACTAGAAGTATAATTTTTGTTTCCATTTTCTTTAACACTTTCACGTTGCATATGCACACTCAGTCCCTGGATTTCATTCTTCTATAGAAATACGATATTAAAATCGTGCTCTTCATCGGTGAGGACACTGTTCAGCATTCACTGTCATATATTCTTTTATGTGCCGTGATCTCTCAAGACTTAGGGGATTATGGCTTTCCACTTCCAACTATCCGTTGTAGTTACCAATGTTTTGTCAATGTTGCTATTTCTCCTAAACCCGGTTCTGTCATCCACTTCCTTAAGTCCGCGAGGTATGACACGGGTCGCATTCCCTTGTCTCTCTTTCCCTTTATCCGCCCTTTAAGTATCAAATTCTCAAAGCCCTCCTTTCTCATTACATGTCCAAGAAATTTAAACTGTCTCTTGCTGATGTTAAGTATAAGTATCTCCTTGTTTGCATCATCTCCAAAACCTCATCGTTGCTCACACGCTCAGTCCATATCTTCTAATCGTCTATCATGCAAATCGAAAGTCCAACGAAAAAAAACAAAAAACGATACGAGTAAGCAAAATAACTAAATAAAGTGCTCAATACGGTAAGTAGAGGAGACCTAGTTAAACCTAGAGAGCCAGATAAACCTACGAAGGTTTCACCTAAGCGGATCGTCAGGGAAGGCTGATATATATATATATATATATATATATATATATATATATATATATATATATATATGTTGAAACTTGACTAATGCATGAAATAATAATGCACAAAAATGTACTTAGAACAAAATGTATTGAAACAAGAAAGTGTACACAATATTTACATATAGTCTTTTGTATAATCCTGGTAAGACCGTTCCTGGAGAATGCGTTGATTGAGTCGCAGTCGGGCAGAGTCTCTGGTTGAATCTCTTGATTCCTCCCTCTCTTCCCGGTACCAACCATATTTATATGGTCGGTACTCCACTATACAAATTAGGTGGATCCTACCAACAATATATATATATATATATATATATATATATATATATATATATATATATATATATATATATATATATATCTTATATTTAGTAGAAACACTATGGGTGAATGCTTGTAAGTACCAGGTGATTAGATTTGCGAGTTGTGAAATGGATAATGTCTCGAAATTGTTAATCGTATGGCCGTGTTCCTGCTCCAATTGGGTTCGTTATATTCCCATACGCACAAATAATATTATATATATATATATATATATATATATATATATATATATATATAATGGGTTTATGTCCATTTATTTTAATATTAAGTTAAAAAATATACAATATTCCTCGTCTATATTTAATATAAACTATAACATCCGCGCGTTTTAAATATGGTTTAGATGGGGGATAATAATCGGTTAATAATTTAGGTCAGGTTCTTTTTTGTTATTATACAACTACGTCTATGCTTGTGATTGTACGCAAATGTTCTAAATTTAACCAAGGAGGAAAAAGAATAAAATAAAATTGGGTCGGGTCGAGAACTTTTAAGCAACGAAGTCGTATGAAAGCCAGTAGTAAGATTGAGTACACGTGTATAGAATAAAATTGAATTGCAAGTCCAGTGCCATAGCCACGACTGCTACTCCTAATAGAACTCGGAATCTTTTTCTCTTCTTTTCAATAATAGTATCAATAATAATACGAGGACGAGAAAAGTGAAGACAACGATGAAGAAGACCAATGTGAGGGTGAAAGAAAAGAAAAATAAACAACGATGAAAAATACGAGTAAAGTAAGCTAAAGAATGATAAAAAGAAAAAAAAAAACACACCAAGACGCAGGTGCGTCGTCTTTAAGAACTGATGGAAAATGAACTGTAAGAATCGATTATCCGAAATCGATTTCGGCATATCGTTGTATCTCTTCTACTTGAATGTGATTTCTCTTTCTATTTCGTAGAAGCGTACACGCGCATCTATATAAACGCATTTATATTTGGGTAGACAGTTAAGAAGCATGCTTTTGCATCTTTTCGTCTAAAAAGTTTTCATTTTGATTTCTTGTTCCTTCAGATTTCTGAATAATCACTTTTATTTCTTCACTTATTTTATCACTCGTAATTAACTTTCGACTCTTAAAGCCCTCGCTAACAACAAATATGTCTCTCTTTTTTTACCCCTACTCTCTTTCATTATTGCGGTGTCTATCTCTCCCTCTGTCAGTCTCTCTTTTGTAGTTGTTTTTTTTTTTTTTTTTTTTGTTCATTTATATTATTTTATTTTTTTTCTAGTTCCTCTAGAATTGTCTTAATCTCAGTTCTTTCAAGGGGGTTGCCTTTTAAGCTGCTCCATCTTATCTTGATATTTATCTTCTAGCTTTCTTCTGATGATAACTTTATTTTTCACTCCGATATATTAGAATTGTCATTGAGTCGTTCTTTTTTCCTTTTTTTTCCTGCCCGCCAACATTCCACTAAATAACCTTTACCAATTCCTTTCTTTCAGATTTTATGTCCACCATTTTCGAACCTTTCTGAAGTTAATCGTTTCTTTAATTATCCTTTACTATTTTACTATTTTTTACTTTTTTCTTTCTGTGGATTAGTCGCAAGGAGCAATTCCTTCTTTTATTTTATTCTTTAATGGCGAATATGCTGAAATATTCTCGGACCGAATTACTTAACACTTACTAATCAAGTAATTACTTAACGATTACTAATCAGGTAATCAGGTAATTACTTAAGAATTACTAATCAGGTAATCAAACAAGATATTTATTTATTTATTAATATTTTTAAGCATTTCACCTCAAGCAAGGTGGGGGTGACCCTATTACGCAGGAGATAACACAGAGTGAAAGCGAGAGAAAATACTGAGTATGTTGGGGAGGATGAGGAATAGATAAATGATGAATGTGTTCAAGTCAGCAGAATATGGCGATTGACGTTGCATTTAAAATTTTGAAGATTGTAGTTATCAGGGAAGTAATTAAGAGAAGTGAGTCCCACTGTGAGGAAATGCAAGAAAATAAACTTTTTGAATAGAAATGGTGGTTGCATTTAAATATTTCAACAGTAAGAAGGTGGGACCTAGATGCCAATCTAGTAACACGACTAAACTCATGTAGTCGTGTAAGATATATATATATATATATATATATATATATATATATATATATATATATATTAAAAATTTGTCAGAAATATTTGTAGAAAAGACAAAGGGAGGTCACATCACATCTGTGAGAGAGTGAGTCGATGCCCCGTTTAGGATCGATTAATTTGCATATGCTTCTTTGGATTTTGTCAAGAACACCGTGGTGAACAGCAGGGGCACAAGACCAGATATAGCAACAGTATGCAATGCATGGACGTATGGTAGATTTTTAAATGTGTAAGATAGAGTGTGATGGGAAAAAAGACTTTCTAGCACGACACAGGGAACCCAGTTTCCTTGCAGTAGATGCCACTATTTATTTAATGAATTTGTTCCACTTCAAGTTAGTCGAAAACGCCAGGCTAAGAAGGAGCAGTGAGTCTAGTATTAACCATGCTAATGACGGACAGAGAATTTTCTCTGTGGTCGTATAATGAGAGTGGTTTAGTTTTGAAGACATTAAAATTTCCAACACATTTCTTAACCAATTAACCACTGATTGGCGGTCCTTTTTTAAGAACAGCAGCCAGGTGAACTTTGTCAGCTCTGACAGAATAACTGTTAAGACAGGAGTAAATGGTAATGTCATCTACATGGATGCCTACTTAGGAATTGATGACATCAGGAAGATAATTTATGAAGATCAGAATAAGCATAAAACGCCGGATAAGGATTTGGGGAATAGCCACATTTGAAGTGAAACGATTTTCATTACACAATTTGATAGGAATGACTGGATTAAATAAATAATAAATCATCCTGTAATAACGTAGCTCTGAAGCTTATGTCGAGGACCAGCATGTCAAACATTGTCAAACGCCTTTGAGATATCTAGAGCCTCAGTTCGAGATTCACCGTTATTATCAAGAGCTTGATATACGTATTTAGGTATAGCCGTAAACAAGTCAGCGGTAGTCCGGCCAAAGTGGAATCCATATTGTTTGTCTTAGGTCTTTAGAGGTCTTTAGAGGTAAGATGCATACCCACTTAAGCATTGATTTAACTCTCGAAGATTTTAACAAAAATCTGTAGCAGACTTGATAATACGGTAGTTAGAGAGGTCAGAAATTTCTCCAGCGTTTTTAAATGCAGGGACTACAGACTAGTACTTCCAACAAGCTGGGAAGCAAGAAGCAGCGAGGCAATAGTTGCGTAGTTTGGAGAGAACTGGAGCCAGTGTGGGGGGAAATTTCTTTATAACGACGGCTGTTATTCTGTCATCTCTACATGCAGAATGGGTGTCTAACTTAAAAATGATGTCTGAGACTATCATCGGGCTTATGTACATATGAACCAGTAGAGACTCAGTTCTAGAAGGGAAATCATATATGGGTATTCTAGATGGGTCGAGTGTCGGGTTGGATGCGATGTTCTAAGCAAAGCCTTCAGCCTTATCTGACTTCGAAATGATAAGCGGGGGGGGGGCATTGAGGATTTGCTTTTGTACCGTGCCCTTTTTCAGAGCCAACAATGATCTCTTGAACTGAACTTGCACGACACTATACGTTGTTTTTTGTGAAGAGATGGTTATCCTGGGAACTTTTATGAAGACTGTCATATTTGAAATCTAAAGTTTTTTTTTTCCTGTTTGTTTCTGCAAACTCAACTTCCAGTTACTTTTTCCTTCTGACAATTTTCTTAAAACATTTTTTCAATTTCTATTTTAAGGTTTCCCGTTGTAGAAATTTTTTCCCTCCTTTTCTTATTCTTAACTTTCATTCTATGTCGCTAGATTCTTCAATCCTTTTCACGTTTTTTTACGATATTTTCATATTTTTTTAATTTTTTTTTAGTTTTCTATTTCTTTCTTTAATTCTTTTTCCCATCAATTACTTTCCCCTACGCTGTTTCCCTCGTTATTTATTTATTCTTTCTTCTTTTGGTTGCTTGCTTTGTTATATAGACTTTTCTTTCTTTTTTTTTTCTCCTTGCTTTATTTCACTAATGTCTATTTTTCTTTCATTCTTTCCGTTTGAAGTCTTTTTCTTTCTTCCATTCTTTTTCTCGTCCCCTACATTCAGTTTCATATTCATTTATTTATTTATTCTTACTTTCTTTCCTTTTTTCATTATTGCTTCTTTGTTTGCTAACTTGTTTCCATGTCTATCTATATTTCAGATATGAAGTATTGTAACTTTTTGCACTATCTACATTGTTCAGACTGTTGTCCTGATCTTTAATGTCAAATCACGACGTTTCGCCTGTTGTACGCTCTAACTTTTCTCAGATGATATAGTTTAGAATTTCGAACCGAACCCTCATTTTCATCCAGCGGTTGATTGTTCTAATTCCACATGCCATGCCTTTTCTGGATATCTCAGTTTCAGGTATCTCCCTTTAATGAGTCGACAAATTTTTGTTCACCATACCTGTGGCCAGGTATTGAACTCGCAAAACTTTGGTTCAAGTCACTGGATGGCTTCAGTCGAGTCAGGGCTATGTGTTCTTGACAATAAAGAAGAGGACAAGTCCGATCAATGTAAACAGTGCAAATTGTATGTATACCGTTATCTAAGGCTTTAACAATGCTATCAAGTCTGGTCAGGCGAGGATCCCGGCGATTAAAAAGACATTGCAGAAGTGATATATTATGACATATTACACCGTACACGTATTTTTTTTTATATTTACAAGTTTATCACCTTCTTGCTTTCGTTTGCGCCGCTTTTGCTTTCTTCTACTTTTCTTTCTTTCTTTTTTTTTCTTTTTTTCTTTCTTGTTTCATTCGTTGCTTGCTTCGTTAATCTTTTTTTATTTCGCTTTCAATCTATATAACAATCGTTTTATCATATTCATTTTTATTGTTTTTTTAAAATTTATTTTCATTCAATCATTGCTATTTTCTTTCTTCTTGTTTATTTTACTTTTTTCACTTTAATTATAATATCAAATCTTGATCCATACGTGTATAATATCAAACATATGATCACAAGCCAATATTTTAACATTGAAACAAATGCATTTAAATATTTGTCTTTACTCTACACCTCTTTTATTCTTTCTCACAAACACAAAATATCAATTATTTTTTTTCGCTTCTTTGTCCTTTTCATGTACTCATTTTATTACTCGTTTCTCTAGAGAAGAAAGTCTCAAAGTTGAACATATTCTGACCTGTGATATTTGATTTTGTCATATTGTTTACCGTCTTCCCAAACACTACGACTAAAGACGAGATATACTTTGTTGAATTATGAATTCAATTTAAAATTAAAGGACACGGTAAAAATACATTTCTATCTCTTCAATATGTTTTAACATTGGACTCGTAGGTAACACTATTTCCTTTCTTTCTGTTAATCATCTCGCATAATTCTCTCAGTCAGTTACTTGCGCACGTATACATATATATATATATATATATATATATATATATATATATATATATATATGAAAAAGTGTGTGATGAGATAAAAGAGAGAAAAATGTAATTCTTACAAAACTAATCTTGAATACGATTATTTTTTGTGTCTATTCAAGACTGATATATATATATATATATATATATATATATATATATATATATATATATATATATATATATATATATATATATATATATATATATATATCACTGTTATGTGCTAATACAATAATTTTTGTCGCTATTCAAGACCGATATATATATATATGTATGTGTGTGTATCAGTCTTGAATAGCCACAAAAATTATTGTATTCAAGATTAGATTTGTAAGTGTTATATTTTCTCACATGCACACACTCTGTTGATATTCAATATTTATTAGGAAATTAGTATATATATATATCTTTAATTAATTAACATATTTTTGCCATTTGTCTCTCCTATTGATTTTAATTACATTTTGTTCTACAAATATTTGGGCCTTTCATAATTCTTTTAACTTTTTGGTTCATTTTTTTTTTTTTTCTTTATAATTCCTTATTATATATGTTATTAGAAGGAACAGATTCTAAGTAGTTATGTTTTAGGAAAAATGGTCTGTTCCTCGTAACGATGCAAAAAGTAACTGATTTCTGTCAAGCACTATCTTCACAAGAGCCAGGTGTGAACATGAATGGAATATTAATACGATATCTGGTTAGAAGCTGCCGAGTCCTCACCTTCCAGTAACGAATTCAAACGTATCTACACGATCTTATGGGTGATGAACTATTTGTAACAATACCAAGCACTTTCAAAGACACGCTTTCTCACACTCTATTTTTTCCCTAATTTTTTTTCTGTTTATTTGTGTTTCTCTTAGATCTTTGTAAAATCTTTCAGTGTTTTCCATTTATCTTTGAAAAACACCCACCACTCCCTCTTAACCTTTCGTCGGATTCAGTCACAATAATATTTGTCATCGATTTCTCTAATTCGAAACCTATTTCTCTCTTGCCGAATTCTTTCTTCTGCTTTTATATATCGTTTTCTATCCCAACCGATTCTTCTCGAACATTTACTTTACATTTAGAATTTTATAATGTTTGCCAAGACAAAATTCTCTTCTTTTCACATTCTATTTGATCATTTTTTTTTATTCATTCTCGCTGAATCTCTGGAGACATTCTGTTATTCTCAAAGATTCGTTCAATTTTTTTTTATTATTATTCCTTAAAAAAAAATAAAACCTTCCCACATCTCTGCGAATAACCTCCACGCCATTCTTCACGACTGCCACATATCTATCATTTACAACGATCTTTCCTTAATCATTCAACCCTTATCTTTCTTTCCCTTTACAAATAAAGCTTGGGTTCTCGGCCGATTACTTTGCCAAAAGAAAACGAAGAAGTCAGAATATCGATGTCTGCACAATTAGAACCAATTTAGCGGGAGACGACTCTGCAGAAAAAAAAATGGATAAAAAGAAAGAAAGAAAAGAAATACATGCTATTCTTACGAGGGAAAAATGCGAGTCGAAAAAACGTCTGACACTGGAACGGAGAATTAGACAGGATCACACAGCGTGATTGTGCCTGACAGCGTCAGCATCGGAGATGTTTTGTGTTTTCACTCTCTTTTGTATACGTCTACAATAGAAATGAGCTGCCTGACTGCGTCGTGTTGCTGCAAGTAGCCTTGCATATATATATATATATATATATATATATATATATATATATATATATATATATATATATATATATATGTATGTATGCTTTCTTTCAGATACACAGGAACATACATATGCTGATGTGCGTTTAAGTAATTGCTCTTATTTAGAAATATGCGCTTTTGGATAGAGAATCATAGACACCTATATATTTATATAAGCCTTTTATAGTATGTATGTATTTAAGTATATATATATATATATATATATATATATATATATATATATATATATATATATATATATATATTGATTTATAGTATGTATGTATTTAAGTATATATATATATATATATATATATATATATATATATATATATATTTTAAAGATGAAAATGAACAGTACTTATTCTAAAAACTTGGCAATATATATATGTACATTCCTTTACAAGTGTATGTTAATGCTTTTAATCATGTATATATGCTTATAGATATAAGGAGGATATATAGGCATGAATGCCATAATACTTAAATATGTGTGCTTTCTAAAGTACATACTAACACGGAAATATACACGCAGACACATGGACACACACACATACACACACATATATATATATATATATATATATATATATATATATATATATATATATTGTGATTTTAAAGATGAAAATGAACAGTACTTATTCTAAAAACTTGGCAATATATATATGTACATTCCTTTACAAGTGTATGTTAATGCTTTTAATCATGTATATATGCTTATAGATATAAGGAGGATATATAGGCATGAATGCCATAATACTTAAATATGTGTGCTTTCTAAAGTACATACTTGCCCAGACACGGAAATATACACGCAGACACATGGACACACACACACACACATATACACACACACACATATATATATATATATATATATATATATATATATATATATATATATATATATATATATATATATATATATATAAATGAGATAAAGATATATTCTTTCATATATCAAGGAAAATTTTGGGGAAAATGTACACCCCCACTAAAAGGAAATGTTTTCTTGTGATGCGTTTTGACATTTGTAAATTAATCGTTTTAAATTTGTTATGTTGGTGCGACTAGACATGCGCAAGAATAAGGGATGCTGGGATTTTTTAACTTTTCTATTCTAGCCGATTTCATTTAGATTCCGTTACCTTTTGTGTCCGCAACATTTGTAATTTGGGAATCAAAAACTGAAATAATAGTTGTTGCTCCAGGATTGGAGAAATTTTGTAAGATATAGTGTTGATGTCCTTCCGATAAAAGCAGTCTCTAGACATTTTCATCGTAGTGAAATGTTTTTCTTTTATATAATATATATATATATATATATATATATATATATATATATATATATAAACATATATATTTCCTCCACTGGTAACATGACTCATGCACCAAACAATATATATATATATATATATATATATATATTGAATTCAGATTTGTCATCCTCCTAGACCAGTTGCCATCCAAGGCTATAGAAGCCAGTCTGTTCTGCTATTTACCCATAGCTGGTGGGAGAAGAAGAGGATTAACACCTTTCCAAGTTTATTAGCATGTAAATGAATGTAATGCATTCGACTGGAATTCGAACTTGCCTCTCCAAGCCGTTATCCATTAATCCTCCGTACGTCCCTTAACTTATATATATATAGGATCTGATAGGGTAATTTAATGTATTGCACCCCTCGTATTCTCAAAAATCCTAAAACATTACCCATAGATTTGCAATACATTCCAAACTGAAATTTACAAAGCTAATACACGTTGAATATCTTCTCCACTTTGTCATAATATACATATATTTCTATATATAAACGCACACCCCAACACACACACACCTATATATATATATATATATATATATATATATATATATATATATATATATATATATATATATATATATATATATATATATATATATATATATATATATATATATATATATATATATATATATATATATATATATATATATAGTTAAATAGCTTCCTACCGAATTAGATAAATACATAGCAAGAGAGGATCTTACTGTGCAGAAAAATCCTTACTCCGAAAAACTGTTTGGCTGTGATTATATGATGAGTACTAGATGCACCTCAGTTTACTTGTAACGGCATTGTTAATATCCCAATAACATTCCCGTCTATGATGTGGATATTTCTAAGTCGAGTTAAATACAATTGTTCAGATTTTACAGCTGATGAATCTGAAAGGGTAAAAGCGAAATCGACGTGAAAACTGCACTAATTTTGAATACAGAATAGAGAAGCCGCCTTTTATCAATGTTTTACTTTCAATAGAGGTAAATGCATTGGCATACAAACCTCATAGTTTTTCTTTTCTGCATTTGTTAACGCGTCTCTGTCTGAAGGTATCAATGTATTTTTCTTTGAACTGTGGAATTGTATTAACGCGTGTTTTTCCCTGATCCACAGTAGACTACTGGATAAAAGAAATCGTATATAAGTGTGGGCTTTTGGATTTAAAATGTCATTCGTCCTTTTATCATTAAATTTCCCTACATTTTGAGGTTCTCTTCGTCTCTCTCTCTCTCTCTCTCTCTCTCTCTCTCTCTATCTATCTATCTATTCCAGTTTCTTCATACCAATCAATCATTCAATCAGTCTGTCTATATATTCTCGTTTCTTAATATCTATCTATCTATTCCATTTTCTTCATATCAATCAATCATTCAATCAGTCCGTGTATATATTCTCGTTTCTTAATACCTACCTACCTAACTACCTACCTATCTATCTATCTATCTATCTATCTATCTATCTATCTATCTATCTATCTATCTATCTAATTTGATTCAACTTTACGTTTATATGTTGACGCCTCAACAATTTCCAAGTTTGAAATTTCAGTACTGCCTGATTGATTTTCTGTTCAATAGACATCCGAAATTCTAGCTAAAAAGTTAATCTTTAGTTATATATATTTAAGCAAGTTTTAAATCCAGTGGGTATTGCTTGTCTGTTCATTTCTTTATTGGGTTTACATAATTTTCGAATGACTGAATGAAGATACATGCATATTTCAAGGTAAAAATATCGTAAATTGCTGATGCAATAAGATGTTATGCCACAAGATGGCTAGTCAGACATACATACGCTACTGACAACATGTACATCCTCATAATTACCGAGCTAGTTTGAATGACTCAGATAATAAAAAAAAAATCATTGAATATATATATTTACGCTTTTGTTTCGAATTTGTATCAATGTATCAAAATTTACAAAAATAAAAAAAAATGTAAACGATTTAAATATTTAGATCAAACTGGTTGTATTTCGTACAAACATGTTATGAATCATTGCAGCTTAAATATATACTATACAATATATATATATATATATATATATATATATATATGCTGAAAAATTTATTTCGGTTGAGTTCTCTGGGGGAAAAAGTGTGGGTTTGTAAACAGTGACTATTACGACTATTGCGAGACTCTTCCTTAAATCGAATCGGATTCTCTCAGTCACTGTGTGTTTATCTAAAAATAAATACGCTTAAATCCACCTTCATCCATGCCGTGCGCCAAAGGTTTAGCGGTGGAATCCCCGACTCAGGCCAAATCAGACGAGTTTGATCCTAGCTAGTGGTAACAGGAAATCTAGTTATACGGCGATACACTATGTCTGTGGATGATATATATATATATATATATATATATATATATATATATATATATATGTGTGTGTGTGTGTGTGTGTGTGTGTGTGTGTGTGTGTGTGTGTGTGTGTGAATATTGTCTGTGTTTGTCTTTGTGTACTGTGTGTAATTTTATATGTATTTTATTGTAATTTTATATATATTTCTATATACACAAAATATATATATATATATATATATATATATATATATATGTATATATATATATTTATGTATTATATTTACGGTGTTACTCCGTGTGTTTGATGAGACGTCTCAAAAAGTTTTCGTTCTTTTGAACTTTGAAACAAAAAATGCCCAATGTTTTTAGTGAATTCTGTATTCTAATGTAAAACCGCATAATATAAATAAATATTTACGGCTCTAATTTATGCATTGAGCACTATTTTTAAATTAATGCTTTGAACGCTGTGTCTTTCTGTATGTGCGTGTGTAATTTTATATATATTATATATATATATATATATATATCTATTTATATATATATAAATGTATATATATATATATATATATATATGTGAAAATATATAGAAAATAGGAATGGAATATATTTTAGGTTTTATATATATATATATATATATATATATATATATGAATAGTCCAAAGTTCTTAGTATTTTTTGTGTATTAGTATTTTTTTGAAAAAAATATTTGTTCCTTACTAAATTAGACAATCGTTATATTCGTACAATTTTATTTATTTAAAACCTGTAGTCGATTCCAAATACAAAAGCGGCCCTTTAACATAAGAGGTCCCATCTCTCCCCCCCCACCTCAAAACAAGAGCACCACGAAATGCATTAGAATATAATCCTTTAAATTAAATTTAAATTCTCTCTGTTAAGAAATTAAAAAGGGCTAAATTCGTTTCCATTGTTTTTTTTCTTTTTCAATTTGTAGGTCTGAAATTTTTTATTGAATCCAATGGAATAAATATCCATGAAATTTGTTTGTTTTAAAAATTGTCCTAAATTGAAATCACCATTTTTTTTTTTTCTGAAAATATAGTAAATTTTTATATATATTTTGTATATATATATATATATATATATATATATATATATATATATATATATATATATATATATATATATATATAACATTGTAGACATAGCTATGTCGAAGTGAATGTTTCTTGTTTGAAGGCAGTAAAGTGTCCTGATGATTGCGTCTAATTATAAAACTCACTGTCACTATCTTGTGTTGATACCTATGACCAAATTGGTTATATGTACCTATGTACTTGATATTGAGCCCTTTCAACCATAACTATAGCGTCACTTAAAATTATAATTTGACATATAATTTTATATATATGCTTCTATTTTGATAATTCCCCTCATCAAATAAATTGTATTATTAAGATGTCTTTCTCGATTTTATCTCATTGGTGAAAGATAGATAGATACATAATCAAGTATTTGTAACATATATATATATATATATATATATATATATATATATATATATATATATATATATATATATATGAACATAATTTTCTTTTCATTTAAACATTTGTATTAATTTTCTTTGCAACAATGTCGACGATTGAAAATATAACGAATTTGATAAGAGACAGAAAAAATTCTGTTGATCACATTAAGAAAACATTGTGCATTTAAAGTAAATAATACTTGCAGACGTTGAATGATTAATATAGATGGCCATGAATAAGAAAACAGAGTCTAATCAAATTGGAAAAAAAAAATGTTTCCCATTGTGAATATGAATGTTTCTTTTTGTCCGGTCGATTGTTTTTGGAACATGAAAATTTATGTTTTATTTTATTTTCTCCACTCTTTTGAGATATTTATTATAACTTGGCGCACACACATAGTAAACCGTGGTTGAAAGAAATTCTTTAAATTCCGAAGACATCGTTTTCCTTTATTATTGTGAATCCTTGCACAGATAACAAATTGTTCACGTCGCTGTTTTCATGCTTCCGATAGAGCAGAATCTCTCGTATCCGGAAACCTCATTCTGGAATCCTTCATATCCGGAATCCCTCAAATCCGGAATGCCTCATATCCGGAATCCCGCAAAACGAAATGCGGAAATTTGAGAATGACATTAGAAGAGAAAAAATCATCATGCAAGAGCGATTAAAATTTCTCGTTACATTATTTGTTTTGCATACGTGACATACTCAATTTAATGAATTTTCATTAACGTTATCTTATTTCTTTTTTCTTAAAATCAGTTCTGTTACATTTCACTCACCATAAGCTTATTTTTTTTTTACTTTAAAACTTTGAAATTAAATGTTAAACCAGATTTCAGTTCTTTTATTTTAATCTAAAATTAAAATAACGCCTCATATCCGGACTTTGTGACCAATTTCTCATATCCGGTTAAGTCCGGTCATCAGAGATTCTACTGTAATTTCAAATGATTGGTTGTTTAATAATTTCGAATGCATACATCCTGATCACACCGAGCTATTCATGTTTCAATTTTTAGTATTTGTTTTAACGTCATTTTAAAAGGTACAGGTGTTTTAAGATTAATACACTAGGAATACCTGTGAAATTGTCACCATTTCGCTATTACAATTATCATACTTCTCAACACTTCAAATGATAATTTATATATTTCATTCAAGGTCTATGATTACAAATCACCAGGAGTTTCTCTTATAGCACCAGTGCATATTTGAGCCAAACAACCTCAAAAAGTATATTTCAATAGCAATCATAAGTTTGAATACAGGGCATTATTAAAAGAAGTAAGAGAATACAAATTTAAAAAAAAAATTCAAACTGACTAGTTCATTCCAATCCGTTGAAAGACGTCAAAATACATGACAGTGTTAAAGTTTTATGTGTTTTCTTTTTTTACTTTGGTTTTACTCGAATCAAATTGCAAATTTGACATGCCTATACCTGCTCTCCCCGAAATCAAAACCGATTAGTCTATTATTTATGATGTAATAACTAGCGTTTGATCTACATGTTAATTAGCTAAGGAACTAGGAATCCAGCCTATGTCACGTCTGGAAATTTTTGACAACAATGGCCCGTGTCTTCTGAGGGAAATTTTGTACTGTCCCGAAGCTGTTTATGATATTCCTATCACGAAATCAGAAGTCATGGTGACCGAGAACTTGAAAGTACTGATCTTTCTAAACTAATGGCCTCTCCAGATTATGCAATCTCTCTCTCTCTCTCTCCGAATATAGGTGTGTTCTTTGAGTAGGTATCTTTAAAACGATAGGCTAGGCGGCAAAGCAGACGAAAGTTTTCGGAAACGAGTAATCGGCCATATGAAATAATTTCATACGGACAAAAGATAAAAAAAAATAATCAGAAAAAAGCAATCACCCACACGAGGGAAAAAGCAAATATGTGTGTAACGGTTATAGAGCGACCGATTTTGACGAATTTCTGAATGAAAATATATATATATATATATATATATATATATATATATATATATATTTTTGTGTGAAGAAATATAGTCTTAAGATGTGCTATATTCATGGGATAAAGTGCTCAATATATATATATATATATATATATATATATATATATATATATATATATATGTGTGTGTGTGTGTGTGTGTGTGTGTGTGTGTGTGTGTGTGATCACATCCGAATAATTACCCTGAAAGGATTTATAGAAAAGCGAGTCAACCTTGGGACTCTGGGATAGTTGCTGAAGCCGAGCTACCAGATCAGGACCAAAATTATTGCTGATTCTTCTTTTGATTATATCCAGGTAAATAGCATGGGCAGCGGACATGGGGGTTGCAATGTTCTAACCCTGGTCGCATTATAGATTTATAGATATATAATAGATATTATACGGGAAAAAAGTGTCTTGCATATCAAAAGTGAATCAACTAATATATATATATATATATATATATATATATATATATATATATAATATATATATATATATATATATATATTTTTTTTTTCGGCAAAAATCCTTCATTTATACATGTTTCATTAAAGACGATGGACAAGGGACAGCGGTTAAGCTTTTTCTCTAATTTTTCTTGTCTTAGAACAAGTGTTTTGTTTTTCTTTTTTGGACACAGTGTTTTGGACAGTTTCTACTAATTTTCTGCCCCAAAAAGACAACCTTTTTACGATGACAAGAAAAATTAGATAAAATCCATAACAAAAATACCTTGTCTGTCGTCTTTAATGAAACACACACACACACGCACACACACACATATATGTATATATATTTGGTTGGATAGATGTGAGTTTGTGAACCTGGGTTTCACGCTTTAGCGATCGTCAGACAAACTGATTAATGTTTTAAAAAATTTGGGTTTATGTAGATTGCGTGTATTGGTGTTCTTCTGGAAGTACCAATACACGCAATCTACATGAACCCAATTTTTTTTTTTAAAACTTTAATCAGTTTGTCTGACGATCGCTAAAGCGTGAAACCCAGGGTCACAAACTCACATCTATCCAACCAAATATGTTAGCTCTATCTCTGATATTGAGCGCTTTCTAATAAGTACCATGCATATAATATATAAATAATCATACATATATATATATTTATATATTTTATATTTTCACACACACACACACATATATATATATATATATATATATATATATATATATATATATATATATATATATGTGTGTGTGTGTGTGTGTGTGTAACGTATATTGTGTGTGTGTGTGTGCTTAATATGTATTTATGGGTTGTGAAATTTTAAGAATTTGAAAACCTGACACCATTTTGAATTTGTTTTTAATACATTTTAGTAAATAATCTGAATGCATTTGACTTGAAATATTCCATCAAAAGCCAAATCATCGGCTAAGGTAAGTGTTCCTTTTGTCTTCATTCGCACATATACAGCTGTGAATGTTTGCGTGTACGTATGCACGCGATTAACATTTTCTTGTATTTGTGGTGAAAAGGTGTAAAATGTATTGGTTAGAGCGTATATCGTTATTAACATAATTGATATGGAAAATACCACTACACGTTGAATGACAGTTTCATATCATATGCTATCATAGGTGTAATGAAAGAGAAAATGGAGTTTACGAATGTACCGCAATTGATGAGAAAACAGTTTATAATGTTAATGCTAATCGATACTCTTGTAACACCAGAACATGCTTGAACATATATCTGTCTTACATTGCCAGCGATGACATGCCGACGTGAATTGTATCAGTTCGAACAGAGAATGTGTCAGACATATAAGTTATTAATCTTCTGAAATTCTTGGAATAGTTGAGAGACCACGATTTACAGTGTTAAGTGTGTGCCGGAGACACTTGTTAGAAAGTATTACCTATAATGTATTACCGCTATTATTGGACAGCGCAGAGCCCGACATCGATTGCTTAATGAACGTGACAAGAGAATTGTCTGAAGTAACATTCAAGTCGCAACCATATTCATTGGAGTAGGTATCGAGTGAATAAGTATCCAGCAAGCTGCTTACTTCGAATATGCTAAAAAAGGAAAAAAAAAAAAAAAACACGAGATCATACCACTTAAAACCATTACAATTGACACAACTTCGGCTCGTATGCTTGTGAGACTGACAAATTTCGATTTCTCTCAAGATACTACCAATTAGTTGTTTGTAAGGTCAGCTTGTTGCGCAACCTACAAGGAACCATTGTACCCAAGTCGTGATGGAAATTTGCAGTATTTCAGGTGAACGTGTACCAATTCAGTTGCTCCATTTACCCCCAAATCATGGGTTATTCCAGAAGGAAAAATCACATTGTCATCCCGTTTCATGCTGCAGGTTTGAGTTTTTGTATAATTGAAATGGTCGATGTTGAAAACACGTTCGCTCGTAAAGGGTCTAACCTTTATTATATTGGTCATGTTCTAATATTATGCAATATCGTGCGTGGAAATATATCAATGAACTGTGAAACGATAAGAGATTTGAACATAGAATAGTTTGTGCAAGGGATAGTTTCGCTCAATACTGCAAGATGCTACAAACACAAATATAAGCATAAAAGTTTGCGCTTTATTCTTAAATAGACTTATCAGATCAAGATTTTCCTAAAGGTGTCATGCAAGGCGCCAAAACAGTTCACAAATATCTAAATTGACAACTCTATACTACAACTTCCTAAAATCAATGGTGAGAAATGCCAGAAGGTTTTCCCAAAGTTCTTTCGTTTTTGAACATTGCCGATTGGCGCTACACATTCACCAATAAAGAACTGTCAAATAACAGATGCCATATCACTTGAAGGTTTTCAACAGCAGCAACAGCTCAAACGGATATCACATATAACTGGGGGATATGTCAACATTTCGCACTGCTTCAAATAAAATGTTAGAAAGGAAGCCACCGTCTATACGGTAAAGAGTGATAAAATCTACTAGACTCGAGAAAAAAATTTTAAAAAATATCTTACTAGAAAGTTTTATAAATTTCAGCTGAAGTTAGCACTGGCTGCTAGGTCATGGTATATTGAAAATATTACCATTAGCATTACCATCGAGAGAAAATGTTTAAAATATTAATATACATTTTTTGATCGTATCTGCAAATATATATATATATATATATATATATATATATATATATATATATATATATATATATATATGAAAAGTGAATATAAATATAAATAAATATATATATATGTATAATTATTTATATATTATATGCGCGGTACTTATTAGAAAGCGCTCAATATCAGAGATAGAGCTAACATATTTGGTTGGATAGATGTGAGTTTGGACCCTGGGTTTCACGCTTTAGCGATCGTCAGACAAACAATCTGAGTTTGTCTGACGATCGCTAAAGCGTGAAACCCAGGGTCACAAACTCACATCTATCCAACTAAATATATATATATATATATATATATATATATATATATAAAAAATTATAACATAAATATGTTATAAAATCACTACAAATTTAGTCATTTTGTTTCAACACATCTGGTGTCTTATCAAGTGATGAGGTTGAATGTAGAATAAAGGTTTTAAAAGGTTCAAATTAATTAACACCCCTCTTAAGGGGAAACGCTATTACATAAACTGGAATGACCAATCAAAATACAAGTATACGAGAAATTAAAAAAAATTGACAAGGAAGTAAGGTTATGATAACTATTAAATGCTTTAAAGTTAGAGTAATACGAAAATAAAAATTGTTCTAACTAATAAGTATTAAATTATACGATAAAATTTTAAATAAAAATTAAAAACTACCCATTTTAAAATCTAAATTTAATCTCTACTCGGTATTGAGCACTCTTTTAAGAATAGTAATTGTTGGTTATTGGAATTTATTCCGTATACACCAATACTATACTTGGGTATATATATATTTAGATTTAATTATATTTTATCACTATATATATTCCTTCATTCCTCCACAATTTTTCTCTCGTCAGATGTTCTAAATACAACCTGTCGTTCTGAAATTGATGTTGCCGATATACAGAGAATAATATTTTCTATTGTCCAATCCGTCCATAAAATCATGGACTTCCCTACTCTAGTTCTTGCTTATACCACTTTGACATATATTAAACAACCCAAATGAAAATTGCGCCGCTGATGTTCCTTTTGGATCAAAGCTGCCATGGACGATTTCATCTGTTCTCGGAAACACCAAGTGAAACCGTAATCCTCTCCTCAGTTCGCACCAGCATGCTCGGCTGCCATAGCACAAAGGAAACACTATTTCCTGCTATACAAGAGTGACAGCTCTCGTCATAACAGGGGCCTATTTGCTACTGCTCGTAACAAATTTAAAGGCCTCAAAGGAGCTAAGCCCTTGTTTGCTGTGAGAAAGAAACGCGCATAGCCTCTAAATTCATTGGCTCTCGTAAGCACTGTTGTCTCTTTAGTAGGGTACTAAATAAGTACAATATCTCTGGCCCCGCTATTCAATCGATTCGAGGTGTTATCATCCTCTGCTGATAAACTTGAATGCTTGGCCCGTAATTTCTCCTCAAACTCTATTCTTGAATCATCTGGAATATTCCTGCCTAACTTCTCGCTTAGAATTGATTCTCGGTTGAATGATATGCACCTAATCGCTTCCATGTTTTCTGCTATTATATGAAACCAGGATCTTCCCAACGTTTCTGGACCCGATGGTATCCCTGTCATAGTCATAAGAATCTTCTCCGGAAGATGTTCCTGGTCTCTCTAAACTCTCTAATAAATGCCTCGCTGACCCCTGCTTTCTTGTCTGCTGGAAGACATCAACTGTTGCTTTATTGTTCAAATCTGCTGAATCGACCGATACATCCAACTATTAGATTTCTTCCTCTTTTAGGGAAACTACGCGAGGCTCTACTTAATGCTGAATTAATTCATCATTTCTCATCGTAGGGCCTTTTCTCAGATAAGTTATACGTTTTTCGTTTTTCCCAGTCAACTGCTGATGTACTAAAGATAATTGCGGATGTCCATTATACTCTAGAGTAAAAACGGTGAAACCTGAGCTCTAGCATTGGACATCTCGAAAGTCCTTGACAGGGTTTGGCATTCAGATCTTCTCCACAAGCTGTAAAGTTACGGTATATCCGGACAAATTTTTGAGTTAATCCAGTCGTTCCTATTTAATCATGAAATGGATGTTGTCCTGTACGGTCACTAACGTACTAACTCGGATGTTCTCCAAGGCTTGTTGGAAAATTCATATATTTCTAATAGTATTTGCGTAAAAGGAGACACTATCGATCACTAATGGATTATGAACGGGAGACGACAATCATTTTATGCATTGACAACCGTTGATCTATGTAAATCAATAAGACGTCAAATCATTAATCGATATATTTCTACGTTTTTGGATTCCAGAAGTTTGAGAATATTGATCTTTTATTGAGAAAACTTGACAAAATGAGGAAACTTGTCAGATCTCAAATAAAACTAAAATTATAGATTTGAATAACGATTTGGAATTAAGCTTAACTGTTTTTAGTCTCCAGGGCCAAGTTGTTGCTAATATCTGACCACAACAGAACAACACGTCTTTAATTATTTTTTAAATAAAATTTAGGTTACATTATTTGAAATGAATATGTTTATTCTTGGTTAAGATTAATGTATAAAATTCCTTAATATTTTTAGCATGGTTGTTTCTTTATTTTCTTTAAGAGTTTCAAACTCGTCAAACGTCGATCTAAAAATATATAATACTCTAGAGTAAAAACTCTGAAACCTAAGCTGTAGCATTGGACATCTCGAAAGTCTTTGACAGGGTCTGGCATTTAGGTCTTCTCCACAAGCTGTAAAGTTACGGTATATCCGGGACGAATTTTTGAGCTAATCCAGTCGTTCTATTTAATCATGAAATGGAAGTTATTCTGAACGATCACTAACGGACTAACTCGGATGTTCTCCAGGGCTCCCTTCTTGTTTCTACGCTGTATTTAATCTTCATTAACGATCTTCTCAATGACATCATCTCTCAACTTGACATCTACGCTGATGACACTGCTATTTACTCCTGCTTTGATATAAGGCAGATTATTCTGACAACGTGAAAATGGCGGTTGATTCCCAAATCGACCTCAGAAATGTAGTTATCTGTGGTAAAAGATGGCTTGTCAAATTTAACGACTCAAAAAGTAAACTTTCCTCCATTAATCATCTGGGAGACCACATTCTCCCTTCCAGCAGCATGGCTGATGCTATCATCTAGGACAGTAACTCATTGCGGCTTCTCGTGTTGACCTTTTCAGTATGACATGACGTGGGAAGACTATCATTAATCCATTGCTCGCCCAGCTGCTACTAAAATTCAGTATGTCGGGAGAGACAACTTTTCTACTCGGAATTTATCGTGCATATCTATAATTCTAATTCAACCATGCTTAGAATATTGCTGCCATATATAGGTTGTGATAAAGGATGTGGCACAATGACGTTTTTTAATGCGGGGTGTTAGACATTTTCATGACGGTCGTCCACGAGTATTGAATCAAGAGGTTGGCAGTGAATATTTCGGAGACAGTAGGAAAGCGTACTTTAGGTTCGCAGTGGATATCACAGCAGAGTGTAGTTCATCCTTCTACTGGTCGCCTTTGGTCCTTCCGGTAGACGAAACAAGATGGCCGCCTTTATACACGACGAATACAGTGTTGGGCGGATTCGGATTGGTCAACCTCCCATTGGTCGACTATAAAGGGAAAAAAGTCATTCTGACTCGCTCACTAGTTATAGGCGTATATACCCAAAAAAACCGTAACACGGGGCAGAACCGAACCCGTAGGCCCCGGCAAAAATTCCCCGTAGACCCCATATACACGGAGTCGGTTTAGCTGTCTACCGCCCCAGACGAGACTCTGCCCTTTGGCATAGCCTCGTCTGGGTTCCTCTCAGCCCGAAGGCAGATAGTTCGAGCAGCACAGCTGGAGACGTATCTCCAACTAATTGATGAAGCCATATATCATGCAGTCGTTATTTCAATATCCTGTGCTCTTGCTATTTACCTCGGACTCTTTGATAAGATCCAAAGAAGAATCAGCAGAATTATTAGTCCTGGCCGGGAGGATCGGTTTCTATCACTTGCCCACTGCCGTAGTGTCGCATCTC